>CM041793.1:10586973-10832353 GCA_023376895.1 Aspiorhynchus laticeps
GTAGTAAGGCCAAATAGACCACATTTCACTCTGCTGCCACCTATTGATCAACCATTGCAACAAGAAAAAAAAAATCCTCCATCATAAGTGAAAGTTTATACAAGTAAAATGAATGTTTCGTTTTAGAATTCCAGACTAATGTTGATGTTTTGTTAGAGAATTTTTTTTTCATATTTACAGCTGTCTTGAGTTAAAAGTTCAAAGGAATGTAATTAAATCCATTACTAGCATACTAGCAATGGTATAATGATAATTTTATAATTATAATGTAATTTTTTTTTTAAAGAAAAAAGGTGGTAAATGGAGTAATAGCATGGTAATAGCATGGAAACATCCAAAACCTTCAGATTTTGCAAAACCCAAAATGGGTACGTCTGATAGGTTTGAGAAGCACTGGTTTACAGGACAAGTCATTTCTCTGGGATAAGCATTAAAATACAGTTTAAAAAAAATAATTATATATACAGGTGCATCTCAATAAATTAGAATGTCGTGGAAAAGTTTCTAAAATTTATTTCAAGTTTCATTATATTTACTGAAGTAGTTTATGTATTTGGTTCTTTTAATTGTGATTTCGGCTCACATTTAACAAAAACCCACCAATTCACTAGTTTCTAAAATTTATTTCAAGTTTCATTATATTTACTGAAGTAGTTTATGTATTTGGTTCTTTTAATTGTGATTTCGGCTCACATTTAACAAAAACCCACCAATTCACTATCTCAACAAATTAGAATACTTCATAAGACCAATAAAAAAACATTTTTAGTGAATTGTTGGCCTTCTGGAAAGTATGTTCATTTACTATATATGTACTCTATACTTGGTAGGGGCTCCTTTTGCTTTAATTACTGCCTCAATTCGGCGTGGCTTGGAGGTGATCAGTTTGTGGCACTGCTGACGTGGTATGGAAGCCCAGGTTTCTTTGACAGTGGCCTTCAGGTCATCTGCATTGTTGGGTCTGGTGTCTCTCATCTTCCTCTTGACAATACCCCATTGATTCTCTATGGGGTTCAGGTCAGGCGAGTTTGCTGGCCAATCAAGCACAGTAACACCATGGTCATTGAACCAGCTTTTGGTACCTTTGGCAGTGTGGGCAGGTGTCAAGTCCTGCTGGAAAATCTCCATAAAGCTTGTCAGCAGAAGGAAGCATGAAGTGCTCTAAAATTTCCTGGTAGATGGCTGCGTTGACTGTGGACTTCAGAAAACACAGTGGACCAACACCAGCAGATGACATGGCAGCCCAAATCATCACTGACTGTGGAAACTTCACACTGGACTTCAAGCAACATGGATTCTGTGCCTCTCCACTCTTCCTCCAGCCTCTGGGACCTTGATTTCCAAATGAAATGCAAAATTTACTTTCATCTGAAAAGAGGACTTTGGACCACTGAGCAACAGTCCAGTTTTTTCTCTCCACAGCCCAGGTAAGATGCTTCTGACGTTGTCTCTGGTTCAGAAGTGGCTTGGTAGCCCTTTTCCTGAAGACGTCTGAGCGTGGTGACTCTTGATGCACTGACTCCAGCTTCAGTCCACTCCTTGTGAAGCTCTGCCAAGTGTTTGAATCCGCTTTGCTTGACTGTATTCTCAAGCTTGCGGTCATCCCTGTTGCTTGTGCACCTTTTCCTACCCAAATTTTTCCTTCCAGTCAACTTTGCATTTAATATGCTTTGATACAGCACTCTGTAAACAGCCACACCTTTCAGTAATGACCTTCTGTGACTTACCCTCTTTAAGGAGGGTGTCAATGTTCGTCTTCTGGATCATTGCCAAGTCAGCAGTCTTCTCCATTATTGTGGTTTCAAAGAACAAGAGATACCCGGAATTTATACTGTATGGATGGTCATTTATTGAAACTCAAATGTAAATATTCTAATATTTTGAGATACTGATTTTTTAATTTCATGAGCTGTAAGCTCTAATCATCAAAATTAAAACAAAAAAAAACTTTTGAAATGTTTTAATTTACATGTAATGAATCTAAAATATATGAAAGTTTCACTTTTTGAAATAAGTTACAAGAAAAAATGAACTTTTTCATGATATTCTAATTTATTGAGATGTACCTGTATATATACAGTACATGCATACATACACACAGGACTTGAACATTGTCCATAGTAACATGAGTGCTTTGAAATAAGTTCACTTACTAACCTGGTCTGTTGAAGTAATATCCTTCACCGTGACTGATTTTAAGCTCAGGTTTGTCCTGTTACAGTCTCCATAGGAACCCATGTTAATATGAATTAATCAATTAATTAATCAAACAAAAGCTACTAAAAAATAAAAATGAGCTTGAGTTTTAGATGTGCAATAAGCTTAAAGACTATCTGTAAACAACTTGTTTTGGTCACCATCAAACCTGAAAAAATTTGTTTGCATTTGATACCCAAGACTGACTGAGTTAAAATACTCCCCAAAGAGGGTATACGAGTGCCTGGGTTATTCTGTAGACACGAAGCCCTCTGAACCTCGCTGTGAAATAGAGCTGTATATGAACGTCCAGCCCTTATGAATGTAGTCCACCTCGGGCCGCTTCATGCCATCGTCTGCATGTGATGCTCTGCCAAAAAACCCACTGCTCGTTACAGGGTACAACGGCATTTTACCATAAAAAAATTTACCATAAAAAATACAGTAGCAACATTTTAGGTTTTATGTATTTAACTCAAATTTACATATAAAAACTGTAATTTCCTTTAATGATATAATGTTAATATACCAACCTATGGAAGTACTGAAATCTGTTTTGTACCTTTTGTAATACACTGATAACCACCAGGAGGTGATGAGAAAATCGCACCAAACCAAATGAACCAAAGCCCATCACAAGCAGCTTTTAAATACTAACATATGTGACCCTAGAGCACAAAGCCAGTCATAAGTCTGTAGCAATAGCCAACAATAAATTGTATGGCTCAAAATGATCGATTTCTCTTTTATGGCAAAAATCATTAGGATATTAAGTAAAGATCATGTTCCATGAAGATATTTTGTAAATTTCCTTCCGTAAATGTATCAAAACTTTGTTTTTGATTAGTAATATACAATGCTAAGAACTTAAGTTGGACAACTTTAAAGGTGATTTTCTCAATATTTAGATTTTTTTGCACCCTCAGATTCCAGATTTTCAACTAGTTGTATCTCAGCCAAATATTGTCCTATCCTAACAAACCATACATCAATGGAAAGCTTATTTATTCAGCTGATGTATAAATCTCAATATCAAAACAATTGACCCTTATGACTCGTTTTGTGCTCCAGGGTAACATATATAGAAGGTGCGCAGTGTCATTAACACAAACACTAAACATCATCATGGTAACTCAAATTAAATTTAAATAATGCAAGAAACCGTTATTTCAACTAAAAAAAAAAACATCTTAATTTTGGGAATGTCAATTTGTTTTTTCACTGTAAGTGATGCATTCTTTTTCACTTCCAAAAACGGTATACTACCAATATGTCCAATACAGTTTTTCACCGTATATAGTAGGGGAACTTACCGTTAATCAATTAACAGGTTTTTACTGTAGCAGTTTTACAGTCCCGGCCATGTTTTACAGTGTGGGTTTAGGGTTACATTATCATGGAGGTACAGCAGATGTCAGTGTTTAGGAGGCAGCTGTATGGAGCTGGTGTTTTATGTTGGTGACTGCGCTGCTGTGTTTCAGGCTGCGTGAAGGTGACGGAGCAGTGTCTGCCGCTGCTGCGCCGCTGTGCCTCACTGCAGAGCGTGGACCTGCGATCCTGTGGCCTGCTGGCTCCAGACGTCTGCCAGCTGCACTGCTTCCCCTCGGCCGAAGACAGACTCCTGCTCAAAAACAGCTAGACCTGACCAGACACACCAGAGCAGAGCAGCAGGACACAGGACGTTTGTGCATCACAGACACTTTGCTGTTTTTGTTTTGTTTTTTATTTCTGGATCAATCATTTGTGAATTGAGAAATCAAGTCCACATAGATATTCCGTACCAGTAATGAGTGTGTGTACAGATTAGTAGTTTGCTGTAATGACCGCTCCTGACCCCGGCACAGCTCCTGTCCTGGGAACACTGGCTCTGTCCCGATGCAGAATGTATCCTGCTGTGGAGAGCTCGTCTCAAACACAGCCATATTAGTGTACTTGGGTGGATCTCACCCCAAAATCAAAAGAGATTGTATCTGTTTGCTTAAAAAACAAGCCCACTTTGGGACCATTAAGACTTTTTTTGCATTATGACATGATTGCATTACTGGTAGGCACATTTATCCCCCAAGTTCTTATGACTGTAAAAATAATAATCTCACTCTTCTGCTTCAACAGCATTTTACATTAGATTTGAGT
Organism: Aspiorhynchus laticeps; assembly: GCA_023376895.1. Classification (NCBI taxonomy): domain Eukaryota; kingdom Metazoa; phylum Chordata; class Actinopteri; order Cypriniformes; family Cyprinidae; genus Aspiorhynchus; species Aspiorhynchus laticeps. The sequence goes on from CM041793.1 coordinate 10,591,303, forward strand.
CCTCGCTGCTGTCAAAGGTGATGCGGTTCAGATACAGAGATGAGAATCAGATGCTTAAAAATATTTATGGTCCTAAAATCAGGCTTGACTTTGATTTTGGGGTTTTAGGTGTTTGTTGAGATTCACTCATTGATTGATCAGTTTTGGGAGGTGTGTGTGAACAGTGTTAACGTGCAGACGCTGGATGGGTGGTGGGCTCTGATGGTGTGCTTGGTGTTCCCTTCTCTTCACTGTATTGGTACCACACTCACTCTCAGCCTTGCCGTGCCATACGCTGACCGTCCTCTGTCCTTCCCCTCTTCATTCCTGCTCTCTTCCTGATCGATGAAGGACATGGATCCAGAAGCCTGACAGACGAGCTAGGCTCGAGCTACTGTGTTGTCAAGCTGTGCTCGGCTGCATCTTATATAATGTCGCAGGGTGAATGTTGCTGTAGATTCCTGCAGATCTGGAAAGGTTTTCATAGAACGAGGCATTGGTTTGTTGATTGGCTGATTGGTTTGTTGTCATTCGGTCAGGCCATTAAAGCCACTCACCTTCAAAGCCAGAATGGTCCGATCTCAAATATGCCTCCCATTAGCAATGGAGAAACGGTGTAGAAAAATGCTTTGTGGCCAATTAGTTTGAAAACGTATTAGAGAATGAAACAGATGGTGTTTCCAGCCACATTCAGTGTTATCACTCGCAAAAGACTAACCATACATTTTCTGCAAACGCATTATTCCCAGTCTGAGTCGCTTCTGGTGTTTTAATGGTTCTCTGAACGAGCTGCTCTGAGCAGGAAGGCTTTAACAGTTTTAATTGTTCTGATTTGAAACCAGTTCCATCTTCTCTGTTGAACTATTGAACGGGCCTCTACCAGGGAGCCTCGAAAACAAACTTTCGGTGAGCTCTGCAGCTACTTCCTTCCAGAATACGATGCATGTCGACACCTTTCACTGACTGTATTCCTTGCACACTTTTATTCAGTATTGGGTCCAATACATGGCAGTTAAAAGTGTTTGATGGCGGTAGACAAACAGCATCCCTTAAAATTGACCTTGACAATGTAGTTGCAATGTTTTTTTTTTTTTTGTTGTTGATATTGTTGTTGTTTTTAGATTTCATGTTCAGTGCGGTTTGCATTTAAAAGACATTCTTGCACATTGGGAAATACCTGTGTGCGGTTTATAGTTACATATCAAACACTGAGTTGTTGATCATTTCTGGAATCGGCACGAAGAATTCAAGTTGAAGAACTTGAATAGGTTTTAAATACGGTTCCTCTTTCATCCGACCATGTTTTTTTGCAGATTCATAGCCCACTAAACTGAATTGCCATGTATGAACCAAACATTCACCCTGTTGAATGCACAGGGCTGAAATCATGTTATTATAATATCTTGCCAAAATTTCCTGTTTTGGGCGTTCATATATAAATATATATATTTCTTCCTTTGCATTGATCCATGTGATAGAATATGTGAAACAATGGGGAAAAAGAAAAACAAGGCAGCTACTATAAGAGTGACTACTGTAAAATGTCTAATTAAATAAAGACAATGGGGGTTGTTTTTATTTGCTTTGCTTTTCTTTCCTCAATGTGCTGCATACACTACTGAAATACTTGAGAGTCCTACCAAATGAAAAAAAAAAAGTCATTTTCAGGGCTCAACAGCGTGAGGATTTCACTTGCATTTTCGAGGGAAAACTACTGTTGCAGATGCAGTGAGTAAATTGGGCACAACGTGTGAACTTAATATATGCCATCTGAATAAAAACTCCCTAATGCCAATCATGATTGTAGAGTTTGAATATGTACAAGTAAGACATGCCAGTAAAGGTGTCAAGACTTATGGAAAAACACTATTGCCAGGGATGTGTCCAGAAATGAGTGATTGATTACCTTTTCTACATTTGATTTAGCAGAATTGGTTTGGCATCAGCTGCAGGCTTTTTCTTTATGTTGGCATATACACGGATTTAATATGTCAACTTGCAAAGCAAACATTTAAAGTATTATCTCTTATAGCAATGTTTTTCGATCTTGGTCCAGGTTACCCACACACAGTTCAGTTCATCAAAATAAACAAAAACCACCAACCATATTAATCTAACAGCTGAATAACATTCCATTTCTATGCTTTTCCAAATAAGTTTCTCTCACACAAGTATTTAGCTAAATGGGGACATTTCATAGACTTATATTGTTTCATAAACAGCTAATTATAAATAACCTACTATAACTTAACTCTAACAAAAAACATTCAGAAGTTTTACTTTTACAAAAAAACAATTGGTCTCATTTGGAAAGTGCGGTTCAATGTACAACCATTACAGGGGTTGCATCTTTGCTGAACCTAACAGGCAGAAGTTGATGGTTTTAAAAAATAACTGGCCCTTTGTCCACCAGATGCAGATTCTCCTTATCTTCTTCCTCTGACAAAACCAGAACCTACTGAACAAAAGAACAGTTTGGTAATCTGGCCTACTTTTCCCAAAAGCATCGTAAGCCTAAATTGATCGTAGAATCATTGTCACCAATGGAGCTATGATCAACTTAGGTTTATGATGCTTTTGGGAAACACAGCCCTGGAGCAGTGTTTTCCAAACAAATTCCTGGAGTTCCCCAGTGCTGCACGTTTTGCATGTCTGCTTAATCAAACACACCTTCACAACCTCACTTTCTGGGTTATCAGTAATGAGGGCATTCCGATGGACAAGGGGGAAGATTGCTGCAGTCCGCAAGTGGCCCATTCCCACAACTGTAAAAGAGTTACAATGTTTCCTTGGTTTTGCCAATTTCTATCCATGCTTCATCCATAACTTCAGTTCCATTACTCATTCACTCACCAATTTCCTCAAAGTCAGGCCCAAGTCTCTGTCCTAGACTCTAGCTGCTACCCAAGCCATGCAACAACTCGAAGCATTTCCCAGCGCACTGCTCCTAATTCATCCAGACTCCAAGAAACCCTTTGTGGTTGAAGTCGATGCCTCTACAACAGGAGTTGGAGCGATCCTGTCTCAACAGCAGAGGACATCACCAAAACTTCATCAATGTGCCACCTTCTCTAAAAAGCTCTCCCCAGTGGAGAAAAATAACAGCATCAGGAACAGAGAAGCTTCTTGCCATTAACCTGGCCCTGGAGGAATGGAGGCATTGGCTGGAGGGAGCCCAACATTAATTTACCATCCTCCAAATCCATAAGAGCCTCGAGTATCCTCACGAAGCCAAGAGACTGAATCCACGGTAAGCCAGGTGGGCTTTATTCTTCACAGGATTCAACATCTCAATTTCCTACCTTCCTTAATCTTAAAATGTTAAAGTGTTCTTTCCTGTTTGCATGCCTCCCCGAGAATCCTGAACCAGTCATCCCAGCCAGTCTCATCGTAAGTCCTAATCAGTCGTCCCTTGATGAGTAAATCTCTGAAGCCAATGCCTCTCTGTTGGAGTGTCCCTCAGGTCATACCTCAATGCATCCCTCTGATCAGATCTGTTCACACTTGTGTATGCACTGGCCACCCAGGGGCCAATCAAACCCTCTCACTGCTGTAAGATCACTTCTGTTGGCCAGGAATGGCACAGAACGAGAAAAGGTTTGTTCAAGGATGGTCTGAATGTGTTATGTTTTCTCTTCCTCAGCGGCCCTGGTCACACCTTGGAGAAAACTTCAACCAGTCTGCTTCCATCAGAGAGTTATACCTGCTTCCTTGTAGATAGATATTACAAAGTTTGTCATCTATTTCCCCTCAAGGGACCCCCATCTGCCATGGAAACTGCTGGGCTGATGTTTAATCGTGTTTTGGCCTCCAGAGGACATAATTTCCGATCACCTCCTGGGTCTGGAAAGCATTCTTCACACTCATGCACTTTTAGTGCATACTCCGCTTTCAGCTTCCTCCATTTCCGTGGTCCATCGGTTGACCATTGGTTACAGGAGAGCGAGAGGGTCTGGGAATCGGCTCATCATAATCTTCAAAGGTCAGTGTGCTGCCAAAAGGGTCATGCTGATGGCCCGGTGGACCGGAATGCAAAAATATCAACCCGGACAAAAGGTATGGCTCTCCACCAGGGACATCAAGCTGCACCTACCCTGCAAGAAGATAAGTCCCAGATACATTGGCCTCTTTTCATTGTCCGCCACTTCAACCCCTACACCTTAAGTTACCCACACATTACTACTTAACCACCTTCCTGTGTCTGACTCTTCCACAGAGCCTGGTCCCATGGAAGACCCCCACCAAGAGCTTGGATTCCTGACGCCGTGGTATCTGGTAGACTGGGAATGATATGGACAAGAGGAATGATCATGGGTCCTGCACTTCTTACCTTTTTCCATGAATCTCGTCCTGATTGTACAGCATGTCAGAAGCAGGCTGTGGAGGGGGTACTGTAACAGATTAACCAGGCTCCACCTTCACTTTTCACAACAATCACGATCACTTGAAATCTGAAACACCCTCATCTGCTCCGCATTATCAAGCTTCTCCTTTCCTGGAGTAAAGGATCTTTACAGCCTGTGTTGTAATGCCTGTTGTTTATGCACATTTGTCCAAAATAATAATAATATTATTATTATGATAAATTTTAATGCATATTGGGTTAGGATTGTGGTCTTTACATCAAATGGGTCTGGTACAGAATTAAATTAGTGCTGTTTTGGATAACAAGTAGGGTGTTCCGTTAAGTATAGGTGTGGGTTTCCACACTATACACTAAAAAAACGCTGGGTTAAAAACAACTCAACTTGGGTTATTTGGCAACCCAGCATTGAGTAAATATTGGACAGAACACATGCTGGGTTAGTTTGACCCAGCTGGTTGGATTAAATGATTTACCCAACATGCTGGGTTGTTTTATTTGTCAACTATTGTTTAAAAATTATTATATTGCTGGTTTAAAATGCGCTGGAAATTAAAAATTACACAGAATTACTAGAGGCAACAGCAATAATCAAAAGATGAACATTTATTATTAAGCAAGAACACCCATGGACAAAATATAAGACAAATTTAATTTATTTGGGTGAATATAGTATAATTTACAATATTACATTTAAACTCGTTTAACAAGAATTTTAGAATTAAAAAAGGTAGCATTTAAAAGAAGCATTTTAATTGAAGTGTATTCAACTGTTCTCTGAAATCACTTTTAACCGAAGTTCATTTGACTCAGGCTGGCAAGGAGCTAATATGTAGTGACCTACCAACTTCCTAGCCAAACCCTAGTAACCAGCTACAGCATCCTAGCAACCAACCCTGTAGACTTCTATTGAAGTAGAGTGAGAGGAATGTCTCTGCAGGCAACCACTCTGTATTTTTCATGGAAGCTCCAAGATGCACATAAATTCTAATAAATCTGCACAAAAAAACTTGTCATAAGGGAAAAGGCTACTTTAGGTTATGCATGTCAAATAATTGTATCTACAATACAATGAAAGCTAGGCAAAAAATAATATTGATAAAAAAAAATTACTTTCTTACCTGAAAATATGTTTTTGGTCATAAAATCTACAATTTTCACATGCCACTTCTGCTCAAAAAGGAGATGGGAGTGTGCCATATTGATGACATCTCAAGCTCTTTTCTAACGTGGCAAACTTGAAGTGTCACATCTAACCTTATATTACAACACTCCCTGGTCTCCCACTGGCCAAAAATAAAGTCGCCAATTGGATTTAAATAAGCAAGTACTAGAGAGTCTAGGACTGGATCATTATTGGCGTAATTAACATGTTTCGGGCATGTTATGTTTTGCAACCATTCTTTTGACCTGGCCTTCAGGATGTGCTGGAGTCAACTTTAAAGAGTGGTTCATCTCCCTCATTGTCAATAAATGATCTCGGCCAAACGTTAATGCAACTCTTGATGGAAATAAATGCTGTGAAGTGGCACAATGTTTTCAAAATGGCACACCAAATGCACAATATAATCAAAGCTTAAGGCCATCCAACAAAATATTAGAGTGTGCAACTTTTATTTTTAAAGTCGAGTCCAGCATATCCCAAAGACTTTCAATGGGGTTTAGGTCAGGTCAATGTTTCGAAGATTGAGCCTGGTGAATCTTGGAATATGGACATGGGGAATTGCTGCCAAACATGCCTGAAACAATCACTGCAATAAGGATTAAATCTTAAAATCTTACGTATTTGCTTATTTAAATCCATATGGCGACTTTTTTCTGGAGAGAACATTTATGAAACACAATTTTATGAAACCAATAAAAGGCATCAGTAAACTATTATTGAACGTTTATTATTACACATTTGAGTGTTTCTGAAAACATAAAGTTGATGAAAAATGAAAAAAAACAAAAAAACATAAAATTGGCTATAAACATTCATGTGCAAAATTATTCAACCCCCAGTAGTTAATTTTTGCAATCCCTGCAATCTTCAGTAGATTTGGATGAATACTGTGGGATGCACCAAAGACATCCCAATCTTTGCCAAAATGGCCTGATACTTCAAAGAATCCATGATGTGCTTCATACAGTCAAGATTTCCACTTCCTGCAACAGTACAGCTCCCCATAACAAGACTGCTTCTCCGTGTTTGACTGAGGAGATGGTGTTCTTCTGCTCATAAGCTTTGCATGTTTTGCAAAAATTCCAGTTTGGTCACATCACACTATAAAATATACTTCCAGAACTGCACAGGCCTATTCAAGTCAGCCTTTGGCGAGGTGTCCTGACATGAAGACCATGCTTGTGTAATGCAGTGGTTTTCATTCTGTGGGTCAGTGACGGTATTGCAGAAGGGCTGCCAATTATTATTTAACAAAATAATATAATATAACATAACATATGTAAAGATGTCTGTCATAATTCAGTATAAATAAATAAAAAAATAGTAAACTGTTACTGTATATTCACTATTCAAGCTTGCTGATTGGTTGTGTTAATATTAACCCACCAATTTGTCTAGCATACTTTTGCTGCATACAATAAAGTTTTCGTTAACTACAATAAGTAAATTCACTTTACCAGCTGATTGCTTTTCAACAGTGATGCTATAGAGCTACTGCAAAAATGGAAGTTCAAAGAAAAATTTCTAAAGATGGCTGCGCACTTGATTCTCTGAAGCTAAAGTCTATATATTCATTGCATTCTACTAACCTGTTAGTGATGTCTTAATCAGTGTATAAATCTGCCATGAAAACAAAATAAAAACATAATATTATGAAAGAATTGCCTTATGTTCCATTTACATGTTTGCATTCTTTGAACTGAATAGTTTGGGTGTAATGTGCAGGTAATAGAGCTCCCTCTCTATATTATTTACAGCATTAGCTGAGATAGTTTTCTCTTTTATTATTTTTAAGAAAATTGTAATTATAATTGAATTTAAGTAAACGGTTTAATAAAAAAAGAAAATTAAAAAAAAGCAATTTAGTTTCCCCTCTGCTGTACCAAAAAAAAAAAAAAAAACTTGAATATGACTTCGAAACCAAGGTATGTACTGAACAGTCATTATTGTGTTACACCCCAAAATATTTTCATTAATATTACAGACATAATAATAGAAGATGACACAGAGGTAACATACAACCAGGTCTTTATTTGCAGGAATGTCAGAAATGCAGGTGAGGTGAGTAAATAAATTGATCGAATGACTTGAGACACTTTGCTGGGTGAATAAATGTGCCTGCTGGTGTGACTGAAGAGACAAAAACAGACAGAAACTGAAGACAGGATGATGACAGGTCGCTTTTCCAGGACTTTTAGCTGTGTTCATTGCCATAGTAACTTACACTCCACAGCTAACCTGCTCTGGGGCAGGTTATGTTCTGGGTTAGAGATCTCAAACTGAAATTGGACCAGTCAGATGTGAGCAAAGTGACACATGTCTGACACAATAAAGTCACTCCCCCAGTTTCTCTTGCTCAAAATTAAAGGTCACTAGTACTAAAAAAAAAAACTTGTGAATGCATTGATAAAGCAATTTGTCCTTTTTCATGAACAAGTACTTTTTTCATTGTAAATGCATTTAAATTCATCATAATCTTCAATCACTTGACCTTTAGCAAAACCTTTAACCAAGGCTCGTGATTGGCTGTTCGCCAGCTGCACTCAAGTCTTGGGTGGAGCAGAACAGTGTGTTGATTTGCAGTCATTAATAATGCATGCTTATTAATTTTCTTTTTTAAATATCTAATTGCTTGTCTTTCTTTAAAAAAAAACTAACACTAGCTTTCTATATTCTTTTTCTATCCATCTACTTGTTTTCTTTGTGTGTGTGTATGTATACAATATATATATATATAAGCCTTGTTATGTGTACTGCGTTGGGCTAACTGAGACTTGTCATAGCACTTGCATTTTATTGCTCTTTTGTTGGTTTTTATTGCTTCTGTTGTCCTCTGTTGTTACTCTGAAAATGTAATTAAATGACTGATTACTGATTACTCCTTTTAAAAGTAATCGTTACTTTTCTGATTACTTTATTTCAAAAGTAATTAGTTACATTACTATTTACGTTATTTTTTCTGTACATCCATGAAATTTACATGAAAAAGTAAGTTTTGTGTCACCTAGCCACAACATCCCAGCATAAACGCTCCCGATAAATATGTTATTAAAGCATCAACATTCACAAACCACTTTTATTTTAACTAAATGCAAGCATAGGCTGCTGTGTACATGGTTTGGCATGGCAGAATGCCAGCAAAGGGTGCTCCCTTTATCTCAGTTTATCGCGGTCTCACAAAGCTATTTTATAATATATAGTCTTTCTACGATTCTTGTGGGGTTGGACTGCCCCCACTGCGGACATATGAGCCTCTGGACTCTCAGGCTCCGTGTGGCCATCGTCCAAGGCGATGAACTCGCCCAACTAGCCCTGCCGCACTCTTCCTCTGCAGCCTCTTTCGAGCCAAGGAGTAAAGTGCCACGAGCTTCCGATGTGGATCTGTCTGAGTCAGGTCAAGTCAAAGTCAGTCAGCTTTGTTGTCAATTCTACCACATGTACCGTACATACATACAGAGAATTGAAATTGCATTACTCTCTTACTCCCTGGTACATACAGATAACACTAAACACTAACCGTAGAACGCACAAATATACAAATAAGGACATGTAGAAAAAATAAATAAATAATAATAATGATAAAAAATAGATAAAGTGGCATAAGGCACATGGTAGATAGTGCAAACCATTGAAATACACAGACAGTGCAGAATATGAATGGTGTAGTGCAAAGAGCTTATTAAGTCTATTCTATTAAAGTGACAAAAAGAGAGCAGTCTTTATTCAGACTGTCAGAAGAGGTAGTTGAATGAGATCAGTCCAATTCTGTACAAAGTGACTGGTGCATGTCACAGTGTGTGGTGTGCGGGGGGTGGGGTCAGAGTTCAGTGTTGCGTGGGGTAAGAGAGGGGAGGGGGGGTAAGAGAGGGGAGGGAGTTCAGCTTCCTGACAGCCTGATGGATGAAGCTGTCCTTCAGTCTGTTGGTCCTGGCCTGGAGACTCCGCAGTCTCCTCCCTGATGGTAGCAGACTGAAGAAGCTGTGTGTTGGGTGGGTGGGATCACCTGCAATGTAGAGGGCTTTGCGGGTGAGACGGGTGCTGTAGATGTCCTGGAGGGAGGGGAGAGAGACACCAACGATCTTCTCAGCTGCTCTCACTATCTGTTGAAGGGACTTGCGGCAGGACGCGTTGCAGACGCCATACCACACAGTGATGCAGCTAGTCAGAATGCTCTCGATGGTGCCTCTGTAGAAGGTGCACATGATGGGGGCCGGGGCTCTGGCTCTTCTGAGTTCGCGGAGGAAGTAGAGACGCTGTTGTGCTTTCTTGGCTAGTGAAAGCACACTAGCCAAGGTGACGAGGTGACAAGCTCATGCCGGCTCAGTGCCCACGCGCTCCTCACCCCCCTGCTGCAGGTCCCCTTCCAGTGCGCTTCATGACCGCTGATCTCCACCCCTCCCCCAGCGCGCAAAATGTGGTGTCCTGCGGTGCCATGGAGGGCGCTGAAGAGGAAGATGATGCCATTTCGGTGGAAGCGTCTGCGAGAGAGGAGTGGTCTAACAGCCCACTGGATTACACTGTGCCCCACGGCAGCTACGCGGGGGACCTCCATTATAGTGAAGTCTAGCTCCTAAGCGTTCTCTCCAAGGCAGTTGATGAGCTCGGTTTGGAGTGGGGCACCTCCTGCTGATCTGGACGAGTGGTACCTCCAGTCGGATCGCCACCGAAAGGACACCCCCCGTGGAGGCCCGGCCCCTTTTTCCCAGAGGTGCACGACGAGATAGCGAAGTCGTGGAATGTGCCGCTCACCAGTCGAGTGCACAATCCGGGATCCTCCCTCCTGTCTTCTGTGGACGGCGCTGACCACATGGGATATGTTAAATCCCCCCCCTGTGGAAAAAGCTGTCGCTGCCCATCTCTGTCCTTCAGCCACGGTGAAGTAGAGAGTGAGAAACAACGTGTCTCTCCCCTCAACGCGCACCACCACAAACTTCGCCGGCAAGGCTTTCTCCGCGGCGGGCCAGGCAGCTTCAGCATTGCATGTGATGGCGATACTCTACTCTATAGCCTCTTTCACACAGCCATTCTGGAAAATACACGGAAAATTTGTCCCGTGATTTGTCCCGGGATGGTCTGATTTTGGTTCATTCACACTGCCTGTGATTTTCCGGAATCTGTGCGTGCGTTCACACACAACCCGTAAAGATCCGTGACCTTTCATGTGACGTGTATAATGTGCCGCTCACCATTTCACTAAACTAGCGAATGATTTCAGCTTCAGCGCGGATAGTGAGGAGCTCCCTGATCACTGCTTCATTCCAGTTTACATATTTTTCGTTGTGTGAACGTTGTTCTGCCTTCAAAACACCCGGTAAAACAGTTGAACGATAAAGTGCGTCATCACTACGACACACCCTTTACGGCATTGATCCGGCTTTTGTTCACACAGCGCTCGTTCTGGGACTGAACCCGGCAATGTTACTAGGTCCCCAACCCGGGATCAATCCCGGAATTATTCTCGAGACGTGTTTGCGTTCACACAGAAGGCACTCCGGCAATTTTCTGCCAATTTTCCGGGACCAACGTGCAGTGTGAATGGGCCTTAGGTGTATCAGGCCAAGCTGCTCAAGTCTCTGGATGAGAGTGGGCCAGACCCTGAAGTTTTCAAAGAGCTCCGACGCGCCATGGATCTGGCCCTCAGAGCGAAGAAGGTGACAGCTCGAGCGATCGGCCGCAACATGGGAAATCTTGTGGTGCTACATCGTCACCTGTGGTTTACTCTGACCGAGTTAAAGGACTCAGAAAAACGGCCCTTCTAGACGCTCCCGTGAATCCCTCATGGCTCTTTGGAGCAGCGGTGGAGACGTTCACGGAGCACTTCGTTGAAGCGCAGAAACAGTTGAAGGCCATTAGCCACTTCCTGCCAAAGCGCGCCGGCGGTGAGACCAAGACAGCTGTGGCCGAAAAACTCACAGCTGGCCAAAAGTACACAAGTGTGCCTTTCCTCCAGTGAAACTTCTGTCTCGCGTGCATTGTAAAATCAGAGAGGACAGACAATCTGTTCTGTTTATGGCACCGAAATGGCCCAATCAGCCGTGGTTCCCAGAACTGGTGGAGATGCTGGTGGCCCCCCGTAGACTATCCCACTGAAGAGAGACCTCCTCTCTCAAGCACAGTTAACGATAGGGCACCCAAATCCAGAGTCATGGAGCCTTCACGTCTGGCCGCTCGACGGAGCTTGCCTGTAACAGTTGCACTTCCTCAGCACGTGTTGAACACTATCTCTGAGGCTAGGGCTCCTTCCGCTAGATGTCTTTGCGCATATAAATCAGAATCAGAATGAGCTTTATTGGCCAGGTATGTTTACACATATGAGGAATTTGTTATAGTGACAGAAGCTCCACAATGCAACAGAATGACAGCAACAGGACAGGACACAGACAACAAAAGAACAATATACAAATATACAAATAGGCAATGTACAAAATAGCAAAAACACTATGCAATACAGACAATCATGTGTGTACAGGTCTGATGTGCAAATTTGAAATGGAAAAAAAAATATATATATGTATGTGTGGTGAATAAATAATTGTAAAATAGTGTTGTGTGTTCCACGTTAATATCAAGTGTTCATGAGATGGATTGCTTGGGGAAAGAAACTGTTCCTGTGTCTGGTCGTTCTGGTGCTCAGAGCTCTGTAGCGTCGACCAGACGGTAACGGTTCAAAGAGGAAGTGTGCTGGATGTGAGGGGTCCAGAGTGATTTTGCCAGCCCTTTTGCTCACTCTGGATAAGTACAGTTCTTGGAGAGTAGGGAGGGTTGTACCAATGATTCACTCAGCAGTCCGGATTACCCTCCTTGGTCTTCTGAGGTCAGATTTGGTAGCTGAGCTGAACCAGACAGTTATTGATGTGCAGAGGACGGATTCAATGATGGCAGAGTTTAACTGTTTCAGCAGCTCCTGTGGCAGGTTAAACTTCCTCAGCTGGCGAAGGAAGTACAACCTCTGCTGGGCCTTTCTCACAATGGAGTCTATGTGATTGTCCCACTTCAGGTCCTGGGAGATGGTGGTGCCCAGGAACCTGAATGACTCCACTGCAGTCACCGTGCTGTTCATGATGGTGAGTGGGGGTAGAGCAGGAGGGTTTCTCCTGAAGTCCACGATATCTCCACTGTTTTGAGCGTGTTAAGCTCCAGGTTGTTAAGACTGCACCAGACAGCCAGCTCCTTAAATGGAGAGTTCTCACAAATTGGTGCGGGTCGTGGGGCGAAGACCCATTCAACTGCCCAATACCAATAATTCTTGCATTCCTTCAAGAGCGATTTGATTGTGGTCGTATGCCATCCACATTGAAAATGTATGTGGCCACTATAGCAGCATTCCATGCGCACGTCGATAATCGCCCAATCGGCAGAAATGACCTGATCATACAATTTTTAAAAGGAGCAAGAAGGCTGAACCCTCCTCGCCCTTCCACCTTACCCACTTGGGACTTGGCACTTGTGCTTGATGCTCTCACGGGACCCCCATTCGAGCCCATGCAATCAGCGAGCTTGCGAGCGCTCTCTCTCTCAAGACAGCTTCCTGTTCGTGCTGGCCTCTGTTAAGCGAGTTGGCGACCTGCAGGCGCTGTCAATTGACGACTTGTTATTGAATTTGGGCCAGGTGATTGCAGACTCACCTTAAAGCCGAGGAAGGGTTATGTGCCTAAAGTGCTTTCGACTCCATTTAAAGCGCAGGTTATAACACTTTGCTTTCCGTCCCGAAACACTGGCCGGGCCGGAGCCGCTTAATACACTCTTGCTGTGCCCTGTACATGCGGTGCACATTTATATAGAGCACTCTAGACAGTTCAGGCTCTCGGAGCAGCTATTTGTATGCTTTGGATGGTGCACAAAAGGCCTGCCTGTAGCTGCTTGCCTCAGTGGTTTCGACTAGGTCGTATACACCCCTGTATTGACATACCACCAATTCAATGCTGTCCCTATCAGCTTATCACATTATCATGGTATAGTTCATCACATCTTTTAGGACATGATCACCATCATACTCTGCTTATTTGAGCATCGGTACGGCCGTTGCATCATAACACATAATTTCATTGAAATTAAACAAACTTCAACTAATCTACAGGTGCATCTCAATAAATTAGAATGTTGTGGAAAAGTTCATTTATTTCAGTAATTCAAATCAAATTGTGAAACTCGTGTATTAAAAAATTCAATGCACACAGACTGAAGTAGTTTAAGTCTTTGGTTATTTTAATTGTGATGATTTAGGCTCACATTTAACAAAAAAACACCAATTCACTATCTCAACAAATTAGAATATGGTGCCATGCCAATCAGATAATCAACTCAAAACACCTGCAAAGCTTTCCTGAGCCTTCAAAATGGTCTCTCAGTTTGGTTCACTAGGCTACACAATCATGGGGAAGACTGCTGATCTTACAGTTGTCCAGAAGACAATCATTGACACCCTTCACAAGGAAGGTAAGCCACAAACATTCATTGCCAAAGAAGCTGGCTGTTCACAGAGTGCTGTATCCAAGCATGTTAGCAGAAAGTTGAGTGGAAGGAAAAAGTGTGTAGGAAAAAGATGCACAACCAACCGAGAGAACCGCAGCCTTATGAGGATTGTCAAGCAAAATCGATTCAAGAATTTGGGTGAACTTCACAAGGAATGGACTGAGGCTGGGGTCAAGGCATCAAGAGCCACCACACACAGACGTGTCAAGGAATTTGGCTACAGTTGTCGTATTCCTCTTGTTAAGCCACTCCTGAACCACAGACAACGTCAGAGGCGTCTTACCTGGGCTAAGGAGAAGAAGAACTGGACTGTTGCCCAGTGGTCCAAAGTACTCTTTTCAGATGAGAGCAAGTTTTGTATTTCATTTGGAAACCAAGGTCCTAGAGTCTGGAGGAAGGGTGGAGAAGCTCATAGCCCAAGTTGCATGAAGTCCAGTGTTAAGTTTCCACAGTCTGTGATGATTTGGGGTGCAATGTCATCTGTTTCATCAACAGTCAATAGCTCATTGTCAATAGCTCACCCATTCTGTTTACGTTATATACTAATGAGTGTGTCTTAGGTCAGGATAATATTTTTTTTATACAATTTTCAGATGATACGGCAATACTGAGTTTATTGCATAGGAACACTACTTGTTTGCAATACTTTTCAGAAGTGGACAGATTTGTCAGATGGTGCGATGAAAATTCTTTGATTTTAAATGAAACAAAGATTGTTGGAATGTTTTTCGACCCTAGATCTGTGGGGGATCACAGTCCTGTGATAATAAATGGGAAGTCTATTGAACAGGTTACATCACACAAATACTTGGGTGTCTACATGGACAACTTGTTATATTGGTCTTCTCATGTCAACAGTCTTTGTTCTAGATTGCAGCAGAGGTTATATTTTTTGCGAAGGTTAAAAGTATTTGGGGTAAATCAGAGGATTTTATTTTTGTTCTATCAGTCTGTTTTTGAGAGTTTGATAAGATATGGTATTACAGCATGGTATGGAAATTTGACTGTCCAATCTAAATCAAAACTTGCTCGACTTGTACAGACTGCTCTAAAAATTGTAGGCTGGGAAGAGAAATTACCCATTCAGGAGATGTATGACGTATCCGTTTTAAGACAAGCTAAGAAAATTGTTGCCGATGATACACACATTTTACATGCGAATTTTGATGTGTAAATCAAATCGCTATAAAAATTAATTTGTGCCAACTGCTGTCAAATTATTTAACCGAGAAGAGCAAAAATAAGGAGTCTGTATGGCATATTGTAGCTTTTAATATATGTGATACGTGTAGCCTAATTTATTGTGAGTTGTTATGTTTAGTGTGAGTCAATGTTACGTAACGTTACTGGCCATGTCATGATTGTCCAAGATGAATTTCCCAGGAATGGGACAATAAAGTATATTCAATGCTGAATAAACAACGCCATGGAAAAACAAGAGTTAGGGAATTTGAAAGTTCGATGTGGCTTCACGTAAGAAAGAAGTTTAAAATCTTACAGTACCTGCAGCAGGCGAACTTGTCTTGTCTGGAGATATGTTGCGACCGGCAAACCATGCAGAACCAATTTTTTTTCGATCGCACCCGGTCTATGCATTCACAATCCAGTACACGCCGCAGCAGCCACATGCATCAGCTGTCAGGTAACACATAAGATTTCCTTTCCCACACACACCTTCACTTCCGTTTTACTCCTTATATACAGTTTTCAATTTTCCCAAACTTCCGCCTAATTGTGGGTAGATACAAGAACTGGCATGGACTTTTTCCCGTTTTGCCACAACATAAGGGTCATATTTGGGTTTTTATTATTTGGCTCACTGCAGGTTGGATTATATGGCACTGTTTTGGTTCAGTACTGACTAAAAAGATGCTGGCCAGTTTTGTGGACTGATCTGGGCCACACTTTAGCTGTTGATATGGGTCAGATCTGCGTATATAATTATGACTGTATTACCCCCCCCCCTAAACCTTCATAGTTGCCATTTTTATTTTTTTATTGTGGATCATTAGAAAAGCTTAGATTTGCAAATTGTTAGTCTCAGGTTAAATAATTTCGATTGCAACTGTAAATCACACACAGTGGTATTCCTTTTATTATGGGTTAATTAATTCCATAGGCGTAATGGTTTTTCTACTGTACAAATTGTATGTTCTATCCCCTTACCCTATGCCTACACCAAACACAAAACCTTCAGAATTTTTAGATGTTCACAAAAACTTCATTCTGTGTGATTTATAAGCTGTTTTCCTCATGGAGACAAAAAACAAAACAAACAAAAAAACAGTCCACACAAGGACATTCTGGATATTGCCATCTTTGTAGGGAACCACACACAAATATAAATCAGATGTATGTTTTGTCATTTTATTCAGCATAAACTGAACATAATTCATGCTGAATTAAATGACAAATAATAATACAAAATAAATATAAGAAACATCTGGAGACATTACATTATTTATTAATTTATTTTAAGTTAGAATTTGGGGGAAACTCTCATGGAAATTTCCTTTGTGTCACTGCTTCTATAAATATTCATATATAACATTCATTTCTGAAGGAAAGTACAACTTTTTTTTCACAAAGATTGCATTAAATCGGGTACAAGATGAATAAAGTGCAAGACACTGATAAGAATACAAATATTCCATTTCAAATAGATGCTGTATTGTTCATACACTATATTTATTGCTGGATTATGGTGCTCCTGCTCCTCATTAAAACTTACAATCAAACTCTTCCCACTAGACCTCAAACTCTGATTAATTCATCCATAATAACTGTACATTGCACCCTTCATATTTGCCCCGTGTAGGATATGGCTCTGCTTTAAGATTCTGCAATAAAGTCAGCATCCCATGTCTTCTCTTCACTCTTGCAAATAAGACCGGTGTTTAGTGCAAATCTACAGCATCTAGAGGAATCTTGCAAGTTCATCTCTCTCTTACAGTTTTACAGTTTTCTTTCTTTCTCAAGACACTGGTTAGGATAGTCACAAGTATGCAAGGTGAGAAACAGGGCTGTTTATGACCATGTCGGCACCCTAGATGAGATCTTATGGGCGCCAAAAGATCTTACGAATTCTAGTTGACCATTATCTCTCTCCAAATCCCTTTCCCTTATACACACACATAAAACAAACAAACATAAAAAATCTGTATTCACTCTGTCAAGCAAATGCTGACCACTCCACTAAATTATATTAGTCTCTTATTAAATAATGTCAATCTATAGACACACAATGTATTAAAATGAAAAATAAATTAATATAACAATAAAAATACAATACTTATTAAAAAATAATACAACAGTATTTTTATTCATTTTAGAGTAAGGAAACAGTAGCCTATTTTTTTTTTCAATGAAAATCCAATATTAAATTACTGTTTAAAAATCTTCAGTAAATTAAATTAATAAGCCAACCAATTGAAAAAAAATCACATAATGCCTTTTCAATTTAGTAAACCGTGCGCCATAATTCTGTAAACAAAATGAATGTTTAATGACATTTCTGATGCATCTTTTTTTAGAATTCATTGTTGGGATGTAATACAGTTGACATGGCGATTGATGCATTTAACCCCTTAACTGTCACCCCCCATTTTTGAACATATACATGAAAGTGCACTATCCAAACTTAAACTCTTATAATTCATGAATGCTTTGGAATACAGACATAAGGTTGGACTTTTTTTAAAGAAGACAATCAGCAGATTAAATCAGCAGAATAAGTTATGTTCCAAATTTGAAGTTGATATGAGAAAAATTGAGGTTCCTGCGAGATTTTATTTAGGGCATCATACCACAAACAGCCACCGGGTGCCATCAAACTCCATTGATTTTTTTTAATGCATTTTTCTGTCACAAATGTCTAAATTTCTCTGTCAATATTACTCCGATCACAAAAAAAAACACCAAATATGGAATCCTGAGAGTCAGACCGTATGTATTTTGTCAAGATTTATAAAAAGTTTTGATTCTAAAAGTTCGTAATACATTGTGTAATATGACACTTGACACCGCCCACTAATGGGGAGGAGACCGCCAAAAGATATTAAAGCATAATTTCCATGGTAACGCAATGTCCGATTTCAAAATGGTTTTGAATTTTGGATGAATTTTGAGGTTTTAAGCTTTCAAATGATATATAATTTATGATGATTACTAAAATATTTGGTAGGGAAAAAAGACACCGAAAAAAGGGCGCCAAGCGTCCCACAGGTGGGACGGTGACAGTTAAGATAAGATAATGATATGATTATTTAAAATATTTCAAATGGAATAGATGTAGGTATATTACTGACATGTGAATGAAACACTTTATGGTTTATTGTTGTTGTTTTTTTTGTGATAACCCAAAACTTGCGTTATTTCACTGATGCCATCATTCAAAACAAAAAAAAATGTCTTAGTGATTCCAAAAACTTTTGAACAATCTGGCATAACAGATCTGTGACAAATAAGCTGATCCGCTGTGGCGAGTGTGTCATTTCAACTACATTTCACTTCATAGTTTGTGCATTCCCTAAACCATGAGCAGGTAAACTCTCTTTCCACTGTCCTAGACTCATTCTCTGCAAAGATGAGCAGCCTTTGCTCGTCACACATTCTCACTCTGGGACGCTTACAAACGGAGACATCAGCATCAGCGGCACGTCTTTATCGCCTGTGCCGAACAGCGGGAACAGTTTCTCTGAGAATGCTACCGTGAATGAATACACCTCAGATCATGTCTTGGCATTGAAGAAGACCAGCTGACCCTCCTCACAGTCCAGATAGACGCCTATACGGCGCAGGTGACCCGTGACTTTGACCTTAGCGAGGGGCGGCGCGGTCAGAGCGTGTAAATGGTTGCCGCTCCACCACAGCGCGTAGTAGCCGATGGCAGGGGTCATGTCAAACAGACCCTTCCTCGGGGCTGACTCTCGCACCACTCCCAGCTTCCAGTCCTTATTCTCACCAACACTGACCTGAAAGCGTGACATTTACAGCTTCAGTGCTGAAAACACAACTCCTTGAGATTTATGTAAAAAGAGAGGCTGAGTTTGTATGCGCATTAGTGTCTAAAGCAGCACTTCTCAAAGTCCGGATCCAGACCTGCCTCCATTTTGTATTTCAAGACCACTAATTATATTTCCTACTTTGAATAAAGCATGTTAAACTTGTAAATCATTTGTTTCGTTTTTTATGTTTTTTTGGAGATGGTCTGAAATGAAAGTGAAGGCGAGATATTAAAAGTTTTCCTGTGTGACATTGTTGTCATGACATCCATTGATAATCGGGCGACACTTCACCGCTGTGTAATATGAGTATTATTATAATTTTTTTCAGTTAGAATATGGGCATTTGACTTATAGCAGTGTCCAGTGTTTCCCATATACAATGATTTATTTGTGGCGGCCCGTCACAATATCAAAACTGATACACAAAATAGATTTCCCAAAAGGCTTATACTTCGTTGAATAAACTGAGCACTGCACAATTCAAAATTAAAATGCAGCGCAGGTTTTTTTATATGAATGTATCTATGAAAAGACCGTCTTCAGAAAAGATACATTTATACAAGATACATAGATACATTTTATATGAATGTATCTATGAAAAGACCGTCTTCAGACCGTCTTTCATTTCGTCTTTCCTGTAATGTCTGATAAAGTAGCGTTTGCTTATTAGATTACAGTCGTTACCAGGGAAACCGCTATATCTCCTGCTCCAAAAGCGCCTCCTGCTGGCAGAGAATTAATTTGCAAGTTTTGAGCCATGTATTATTACTATGAATTAGACTACTATATTGTGCCCTGCAATAAACATTTACTCATGCTCAGGGGTTAAAGATGCAGTATGTAAGATTGAAATGGGTACTGCAGTCCAAATTCAAAATATTGGAGAGAGCCGCCTCTCCCGCTTCCTCCTACTTTGAGGACAAAACACTGGCCAAACATATCGGCCTAAAAAAATCGCATCATATACTGATTTCTAAATATCAGCATCGGCCGGAGAAAAATCCATATTGGTCAACCTCTATTGCTGACACTTAAATTAATAACAAGTGCAAGAGTGCCGCCCATTCTATTTACCCCGCGAGTTCTCCGCGGTCATCGTTACTGCCGTTTATATTCCACCACAGGCAGACACCGGCTTGGCTTTGTCTAAACTTCACGACGTGATCAGCGGCTACATTAACAAACATCCTGACGCTGCTTTTATCATCGCGGGGGATTTTAACAAAGCCAACCTCAGGCAGGTCATGCCGAACTTTCACCAGCATGTATCCTGTCCAACCAGAGGACCGAATACACTGGATCACAGCTACTCTCAGTTCAAGAATGCCTACAAGGCCCGTTCACTACCTGCGTTTGGTAAGTCTGACCACGCCGCCATTTTCCTCACACCGGAATATAAACAAAGGCTCGCACAGGAACCCCCGGTGAAGAGGGAAGTGACGCGTTGGTCCTCCCACTCTGAAGCTATGCTGCAGTCGGCTCTTGATGACGTCGACTGGGACATGTTCAGGGCGAGTTCATCTGACGTCAGCGAGTTCACGGAGGTGGCAGTGAGCTTTGTAAACACACTTACCGAACAAGCTACAGAAACAATAACTGTAAGGACTTTCCCTAATCAGAAACCGTGGGTGGACAGAACAATCCGTGATGCGGTTAACAAACGCACTGCCGCATACAACGAGGCTCTTTTGTCTGGGAATATGCGCGAATATAAAGCTTCGTGTTATGCTCTCAGACGAGCAGTAAGCGCCGCCAAACATCGATACAAAGAGAGAATTGAGTCTCATTTTCAGCTCAATGACTCGCGACGCATGTGGCAGGGACTAAGGACCATCTGTGCCTTTGGAAACAAATCCTCCGCGGAGGTGAGAGCAGATCCGTCGCTGGCCGAAGAATTAAACACCTTCTACGGCCGATTTGAAAGCAACGGAGGCATCGCGGCTCTGCCGAGCAACGCGTCAGGAAGCAGCAGACAGAGAAGCGAGGATCATGTGATCACCTTGACGGAGGACGAGGTTCGGAGGGCACTAAAGGGAGTGAACATCAGGAAAGCGGCTGGACCTGACGGGATTACTGGCCGTGTCCTGAGGTCCTGCGCTGATCAGCTTGCTGGTTTGTTCACTTCTATCTTCAACGAGTCCCTTGCTACCTCTGTAGTTCCCACCTCCTTTAAAAAATCCATCATCATCCCTGTGCCTAAGAACAGTAAACCCTCTTGCCTCAATGACTATCGACCAGTGGCCCTCACATCTATAGTCATGAAGGTTTTTGAGAGACTTGTTAAGAGCCACATTAGCTCCTCCATCCCTGTTACTTTGGACCCTCTTCAGTTTGCCTATCGTACCAATAGATCTACTGATGATGCCATCTCACACATACTTCACTCCTCCCTCACACACATTGACAGCAGCAATGGGAACTATGCAAGGCTGCTATTCATAGACTATAGCTCAGCTTTTAACACCATAGTCCCCACCAAGCTGACTAATAAACTCACAGGCCTCGGCCTAAACACCTCACTCTGCGACTGGATTCAAGACTTCCTCACCGGCAGACCTCAAGTGGTGAAGGTTGGCCAGTACACCTCAAACTCCATCACCCTGAACGTAGGAGCCCCGCAGGGCTGCGTTCTGAGTCCCCTGCTCTACTCTCTCTACACACATGACTGTGTGTCCTCTCACAGATCCACTTCTATTATCAAATTTGCTGATGATACTGTGGTTCTGGGCCTCATTTCCAACAGTGATGAGACCGCATACTTGGATGAGGTGGAGAGACTAACAGCATGGTGCCAGGACAACTGTCTCTCTCTGAACGTGAGCAAAACCAAAGAGATGATTGTGGACTTCAGAAAGAGACACCTGCTGCCCTACACTCCTCTTATGATCAGTGGGACCCCTGTGGAGAGAGTAAGCAGCTTCAAGTACCTCGGCGTAAACATCTCCGAGGACCTGAGTTGGACTACACACATCCAAACACAGGTTAAGAAAGCCAGGCAAAGACTGTACCATCTGCGACAGCTGAGAAAATTCAGGGTCTCACCAACAATCCTGAAAACTTTCTATGCAGGGACCATAGAAAGTGTTTTGACTCAGTGCATCTCGGTGTGGTATGGAAACAGCTCCAGTCAAGACTGCAAAGCCCTGCAGAGAGTTGTGCGCTTAGCTGAGCGTATCTCGGGGTCGGCTCTCCCCTCTCTGCAGGACATCTACATCAAACGATGCAGAGGCAGAGCTGACAAAATCATCAAAGACTCAAATCACCCTGGTAACTGTCTTTTCACTAGGCTGCCATCTGGTAAGCGCTTCCGCTGCCTGATGGCAAAAACTGAGAGACTCAGGAGGAGTTTCTTCCCCACGGCCATCAGGCTCCTGAACTCAAAGTCAGCCTCTTAAAAAACATCATCTGACTTACTTCACATCACTAATCACACACTCATTACTCTACCTCATACTGTCAGTGTCATTTGCTCATTTGCACACTTGCACACAACACGTTCTGTATCTTGTAAATCGTATCTTATTTTTATATTTATTTTATTTTTGTGATTGGCTGCTTCATGTCAACCATGTATAACCTGTTGCACATTCCTCTCTGTACAGTCATGCTTATATTAATATTTAGTTCTACAGCTTACTGTCATGCACATTCTTTTATATTTTATATTTTACTCTTATATCTTATTTTTCATTCATTTTATCTTATGTTTACTTCCCTTGTGTTGTTTTTTTCAATATTTGCACTGTCCATGGAGCGGACCCGACTCTCATTTCACTGCTGGTTATACAGTCTCTGTATAGTCGTGTATGTGACAAATAAAACTTGAAACTTGAAAACTTGAAACTTGAAGAGTGGCAAAACTATTCATGTATTTTGAATGCAAAAGGCACTTTATAAAAAAAATTGTTAATTTGTTATGCATGTTTATTAAAAACAGTTGTTCCGGACCTTTGACATTAATGAAAATTTAGATTTGGAGACTTGTAATATATGTAGACTTTGAGAACCCCTGTTCTAAAGCATTACCTCCCAGTAGTGTCTTCCAGATTCATAGCCGTCTTTGGCGAGCACACAGGACCAAACATCGAAGCGCTGCGAGTTGTTCCTGTAGAATTGCAGCTTCTCGCCGCGCTTCAGCTGCTTGCGGTTGTCCGAGAGGATGAGGAATGGGTACGCTGTGGTCGGATTCAGCGTTACTTCCTCTGAAACCAGACGCACATTTCATCAGCTCTCCAATTCACTAAACATACACAAGTTTCAGAGTTTTAAAAAATAACTGCAAATAGACAACTGGCGTGACTTTGCTTAACATGCACATAATATACAGTATATTATAGAAAATGAGGCTATGAAGGAAATGCAACAGGAGTCAAGAATACTCACCAAGATAGGTTTTAACCTTTTTGTGGCCTAAAAACAAGAAAATATTCAATATTAAAGGGCCGAACTAAATCATAGATACTGCGTCTTTTAAAATCAACATATGTGAGCTCAGCAATACTGGAACTTTATTTGGATAGGCTAGTATTGATGAGTGAAGGTAAAACAATTTAATAATTAAATATTAATATTGAAAATAGACTTCTGTAGAGAAACAATGGTACACCTATTATTTGGGGTATTGCCTTTTGTGTGTGTGTGTGTGTGTGTGTGTGTGTGTGTGTGCGTGTGTGTGTGTGTGTGTGTGTGTGTGTGTGTGTGTTGTAAAGAGTGCATAAAATACTTGGATGTGAACTGTCCTCTCAATAACACAACAAACACAAAACAAAAATGACAGTGATGAGTAAGTGTCCTATTTGCAACACTGAGTTACTGAATTGAACTGAATCAACAGTGAATTAAATTGAGCTCTCTCTCTCTCTCTATATATATATATATATACAGTATATATATAGACATAGATAGATATATCAGAGAAAATCAATTCAATTAGCATGATAGTATGTATATGAAATTTGTTCAAAATGTCCAGTGATATCGTCGACTTGATTGCACAGATACTTTTTAAACTGAACTGAGCTGGACGATGACATCACATATTTCAATGATGAACTGCCTTTAACTGAAAAACTGACTGTTTTCTGTTGTCCTCCTGCATTATCAACACACTTTTTTTCCTGTTTAATACTGTAAAGCTGCTTTGACACAATCTGTATTGTATAAAGCGCTATAGAAATAAAGGTGACTTGACTTGACAAGACATATCCCTGTGTTGTGTCCCAAATGATGCTCTATAAAGTATGCACTTATACTATGCTTGTACTCTATTTATTTATTTATTTTATTTATTTAGTCATTTAGCAGATGCTTTTGTCCAAAGCGACTTACAAATGAGGGCAATAGAAGCAATCAAAACCAACAAAAGAGCAACAACATGCAAGTGCTATGACAAGTCTTGGTTAGCCTAACGCAGTACACGTAGCAAAGTATTTTTTATTTTTAATATTTTTTTTATAAAGAAAACAAGTAGATATAATATAGAATAAAGAAATCTAGTTTTTTTTATTTTAAGAAACAAGTAGATAGAATATAAAAAAGACAGCTAGTGTCTACTCTACTGTCTAATAAAGTAAAGTTGTGACAACTGAATGCATTACACATTTAACATTACACAGTTTTTCAGTTAATCAACTGCATCATCAGGATATTTGAAGTATACTTGGAACAGAAAAGTACAAAATTGGGACACCTCTGGTTTCCTTTGCCGGGCTACTGATTGTCGCTGCATGAAAGCGTTGCCTGGATGTGCATCTCCATAACTGAGGCCGATGCGATATGCATCTTGATGCATAGCCAACGATGTGATACATTGAAGATACATATGAAGCAGCTAGCGATGCGATGCGATACGATTCACCCCTATTACGATGCAGTGCGATTCGATTTCGATTCAATTCAACACAATGCGATTCGATGCAATGGCAAAAATATGACCGCTTTTATCTCTTTGGTTCAGACAGACAGCAAATCATAAATTAAACTGTGTCTTCTGACTTCTAATGCCTCGAGGCCTGTTTCATAAAACAAGTTTACCAAATAGTCCAGGCTTATTTCAGGTAGTCTGACTCAGTCAAATTATTTGGTTCCATATAAAGCAAATTTAACAAAGATCAACCTCCGTCACTGTGGCTACTTATGTCAGGGTCGTGTAAAGGGATGAGGCGAGGTCTCAGTAGTGTAGGAGAATGGGCTTTATTAATCAAAAATAAAACAAAACAAGCAACAAAAACTACCCCGTAGGGGCGGGGCGGGGCGGGGCGGGGCAGGGCAGGGCAGGGCAGGGCGGGGCAGGGCGGGGCAGGGCAGGACAGGACAGGACAGGATACATGCGATGGTAACATTGATGACGAACTGGCACGGGACTGCAAACACAAGGAGATTATAAAGGGAGCAAATGAGGAGGGTAACGAGGTAAACACAGGTGGGGCAAATTAACCAATAATCAGGTAACAAGATGGGTGGGGTCAAGACAATTGACATGAGAGCACATGGCACACAGAAAACTAAGACAAAAGCCATGTGCTCTCACAAAACAAAAACAAGCACATGGCCAGCAAAACAAATTACCAGCCATGTGCAAAACAGGACACGAACACGCAGCTAATGAGAATACTCATAAGCCGCGTGTTCACACAAGACACGACAACATGAAAGCACGC
Source organism: Aspiorhynchus laticeps (assembly GCA_023376895.1). Lineage (NCBI taxonomy): Eukaryota > Metazoa > Chordata > Actinopteri > Cypriniformes > Cyprinidae > Aspiorhynchus > Aspiorhynchus laticeps. Next base: position 10,616,947 of record CM041793.1, read on the forward strand.
AGCCGATGAAAAACACAAGCTGCGTGCCACACAGCACAAGACATAACATGCACGCAGCCGATAAAAACACCACACACACACACAACACACGTGGACAAGAGAGCGCGCGGCCGAGCGAACTCGAGCCGCACGCTCACACAATGAGACAGAACATGGAGCGTGAGTGTCCAAACCCCGACTCAAGACATGAGACTCAAGACATGAGTGCCGGGATCCGAACACCATGCTCCAACACAAAACAAGGCACGCAGACGAGAGAGCGCGCGGCTCGAGCACACTCGAAGCCGCGCACTCACATAAAAACAGGACATGAAGTGAGTGTCAGGGCTCTGTCACAAAACCATGAGTAACACTAGACCGAAGTGACAGAACCCTGACACTACCCCCCCTCAAAAGGGACGCCACCTGGCGTCCCTAACGAGGAACACCGAAAACAAGACAAGAACATGACAGCACAAGAACATGACTACACAAGACTGACACAGACAAGACAAGAAATCAAAACACAAAGACAAAGAGGGGAGGGAGGGGAGCCAAACCAGCCAACAGGAAAGCCCGGAAAGTCATTAAAGGAACCAGGGAGGGGCGGGAGGGTTGAGCCAGGGAGGCTCAGGCAGTCCAGGAGTCCCGGCAGGGGGCCAGGGCGGAGCCGGAGGGACGAACCAGGGAGGCTCCGGCCTAACAGGAACCCCAGCGAACGGCCAGGGCGGGGCCGGAGGGGCAGACCAGGGGGGCTCCGACCAAACAGGAGCCCTGGAGGATGGCCAGGGAGGAGCCGGAGGGACAGACCAGGCAGGCTCTAGCACGTCTGGAGTCCTGGCAGGAGGCCAGGGAAGAGCTGGGAGCTTGGGCAGAGCAGGGGGCTTGGGTGGAGCTGGCAGAGCAAGGAGCTTGGGCAGGACGGGCTGATCAATCTCGGTCCTAACTGGAATCAGGGTGAGGAAGGGAAATACCATGAAGGTGACAGCCCCAAGGGAGTCTTTGCCAATGTAGTGGGCATGAGTCTGGCCAGCCTTCAGGATGGGGACGAGAGTCTCTTTGGAGGAGTTCCAGGGCTTAGACGTGAACTCTGGAGGCCCCGGGGCTGGAGCTGACTCTGGTACGGCCTCTGTGGTCACGACTGGGAGAACATGCTGCTCTGGGACGGCCTCTTGGTCAGCAACAGGCTCTGGCCAGCAGACTGGTCCATGGTCAGCAGCAAGCATGTGCATTTTCCAGGCACGCAGGACGGCCAAAACATAGAAGGTGAAGACAGCCCTCTTGGCCATTTCAGGACTGACTGGGAAAATGGGTGGCTCAGGAACAACCTCTGGGTCGGGAGCGGGCTCTAGAACGGCCTCTGAAGCACCGACAGGACTGGAGGAAACCAGCTGAGAAGTGTATGCAGCCCAGACACACATAACAGCGGCAACGTACAAGGAGAGGGCAGCCTCTTCAACTGCAACAGGACAGACAGGAACCATGGGCTGCTCAGGGACCGCCTCCATGGCCATAACAAGGAGCTCTGGGACTACCACACATGGTAGGGCAGGGCAGGGCACGGCACGGCACGGCACAAACACAAGGAGATTATAAAGGGAGCAAATGAGGAGGGTAACGAGGTAAACACAGGTGGGGCAAATTAACCAATAATCAGGTAACAAGATGGGTGGGGTCAAGACAATTGACATGAGAGCACATGGCACACAGAAAACTAAGACAAAAGCCATGTGCTCTCACAAAACAAAAACAAGCACATGGCCAGCAAAACAAATTACCAGCCATGTGCAAAACAGGACACGAACACGCAGCTAATGAGAATACTCATAAGCCGCGTGTTCACACAAGACATGACAACATGAAAGCACGCAGCCAATGAAAAACACAAGCTACGTGCCACACAGCACAAGACATAACATGAATGCACGCAGCCGATAAAAACACGAACTGCGTGCAACACCACACACACAACACACGTGGACAAGAGAGCACGCGGCCGAGCGAACTCGAGCCGCACGCTCACACAATGAGACAGAACATGGAGCGCGAGTGTCCAAACCCCGACTCAAGACATGAGACTCAAGACATGAGTGCCGGGATCCGAACACCATGCTCCAACACAAAACAAGGCACGCAGACGAGAGAGCGCGCGGCTCGAGCACACTCGAAGCCGCGCACTCACATAAAAACAGGACATGAAGGGAGTGTCAGGGCTCTGTCACAAAACCATGAATAACACTAGACCGAAGTGACAGAACCCTGGCAACTTATGCTGGAAAGCTAACCTGGTTTAGGGCAGGCTAAGCTGAGCTCCTCACTGACCAATAGGAATGAAATGATACCACTGACTCTCTCACATACTATCATAGCCATGCAGCCTTTTTCTCTGGTTTTATAACAGCTGTACCTTTTATAGTTAAAATGTAGTTTTGTTCTGTATTAGCTTACATTTTATTTACTCATTACAATAGTCCCTTTACAGTTACTGCTATCATAAAATGCATATTTGACTCAGAATTATTGCGCTCTGTCTGTTTAGCGCGCAGCAGAGGGGAGAAATCAATCTACATATAAAATATTGGTCACAGATTATTGGTCACTTTCTAAACAATAAAAGTGTAGCACATCCACTAGTAATTATATATAAATAAATCGTTTTTTATCAATGCAAATATGTTAGAAACGATGCATCGCGATATAAATGCCACCTTGTAGCCAATGCACACTTTTTAAACCGATGCATCGCATCGTTAACTTTTTTTGCAGATGCACCGAGCGAATCGGGGGATCTTCCCATCCCTACTGTAGACATAATCTAAATTACTAAAGGGCCTAAGAATCTGTTTTGATGATATCTCTATAAACGTGTTAATGAAATGGAGAGGGAAATGCACACATTCTTTAATCTATGAGTGTAACTCAAACAACCGGAAGCAGACATTGTTCACATAACATGACACATTTCTTCATCATCAAGTGATGTAATGAAAAGAGAAAGTGCTAGGCTTGATTCTCCTATATCCTCAAAATCCAACATCTAAAAAAAATATCAGCTGCTTGATCTCTTTTAAAAGAAAGACACTGAAAAAAATGTACAGGTGTCTTAAAACACATACATACCTATTTTTAATTTCCGTAGATCTGTAAAACGCAAAATGAAAGATGTTAGAGGAAGATCATGTATGTTTCTCCTAGAGGTATATGTATTTCCTAAGAGTCAGAGTGTGTTTTTCTTTACCTTTCAGTGACCACTCCTTCCTCCTCATCGATCGAACATTCATCATACTCTCACTTTCTGCTAATGATGACACTGTCACAGAAATCACACACATACAAAGACACTCTTATAAGCTTCTCTTCATAAGAGACTTCCTGTCACACATGCATTCTGTGGTAACTCTTTGAAATACTCTTCCGTCATTAATGAACAGTGTTGGGCAGTAACTAGTTACTAGTAACTTAGCTACTGTAATAATATTACTTTTTGCAGTAACTAGTAGTGTAACTAATTACTAATAAGATTTCAGTAATAATATTACAGTTACCATCCATAAAACAGCTTAGTTACTTAATTACTTTTGATGCCTCAACCCCGCTGATTTAAAATCCAACAATCAAATAATAAACGGAGCAATTCCAATAGGGTCCTCACACCATCGGTGCTCGGGCCCTGATAATTCCTAGATTTATTTTCAGAATTTTCATGACTCGCACATGTATGTGATGTCCCCAGTGCAGCAGGCAAGCTTGGAATATGGAAAAGCTTACATTTAGCAGATGGAAATATTGCATTATATTGATTTTGTCAGGAAAAAATATGATCTGAACACTGTTGTGTAAGTTGTGGCTTTACTTTACTCTGGCATTACATCCCACCCACATCCCTCTGATCAGCACGTGGTACATTATATTACTATAATTAAAAATCTTTTTGGAAAATTAAACAGTTTCTTACAAAGTTATGTGATTTGATAAAATTCATAATGAAATATAATTGTATATGGGTAACAGAGAAATTACAATTAGCTTCAGGCTACACATGACAGTTAATGAGATTAATACAACATTTCTACTTGAATTTCACTATCAATCACTATTGAGTGATTGAGTAATAACTTCTGACTGCGATCCAATGTTGATTTTGGTCAAATGAGGAGGCAGAAATATGTTGTTAGTAACATTTTAGAAGAATTATATGTGGACGATACACAGTTACAACTTGAAGTAAAAAGTGAAGAAAAAGTAATGTAACTAGTAGTGTAACTAATTACTGGTGCCAGAAAGTAATAAGTAAAGTAACAATATTACGTTTGAAAGGAGTAACTAGTAATGAGTAATATATTACATTATTTGAGTAACTAGCCCAACACCGTTAATGAATAACTAAACAGAACACTCTAGTAACTACTATTAACCACAGAAAACTGATAAAAGCGTAGTTAAGCAATAGTAATGCACAGTGTTGGGCTAGTTACTCCTTTCAAACGTAATATTGTTACTTTACTTATTACTTTCTGGCAACAGTAATCAGTTACACTACTAGTTACATTACTGTTTCTTCACGCCCCACAGAAGTTGTAACTGTGTATCTTCCACATAAATGTTACTAATAACATATTTCTGCCTCATCATTTGACCAAAATCCACATTGGATCGCAGTTATTACAAACACTCAATAATTAATAGTGACATTCAAGCAGAAGTGTTGTATTAATCTCATTAATTGTCATGTGTATCTTGAAGCTAATTGTAATTTCTCTGTTACCCATATACATTTATATTTCATTATGTATTTCATCAAATCACATACATTTGTAAGAAACTGTTTAATTTTCCAAAAAGATTTTTAATTCTAGTAATATAATGTAAATATAATATAATAGTAACACATGCTGATCAGAGGGATGTAATGCCAGAGTAAAGTAAAGCCACAACTTACACAACAGTGCTCAGATCATATGCGAGTCGTGAAAATTATGAAAATAAATTTAGAAATGATTTGATTGTTGGATTTTAAATCAGCGGGGACGAGGCATCAAAAGTAACTAAGTAACTAAGCTGTTTTATGGATGGTAACTGTAATATTATTACTGAAATCTTATTAGTAACTAGTTACACTACTAGTTACTGCAAAAAGTAATATTATTACAGTAACTAAGTTACAGTAACTAGTTACTGTCCAACACTGGTAATTCAGTAGTTCACTATTAGCTAATCGATAACTACTATTCCTTCATGCCTCCCAGAAAATTACTAAAAAACTATATAAATAATGTGAAAATGCAAAATACTTCTCAAACACACCCGCAGGAGTATAATCCACAAAACTGCATTTTAAAAGCCAATTAAACAAAGACATAGTAAATAGAGTAACAACAGGACAGGCAGGCAAACAAAGGGTCATGGCACATTTGCACAAAGTTTTATTAACTGAAAAGAGCAAAACAATAGGGCCAGAAACAGGTCACTTCAAAAAAACAAAAAAGGGGCACGGGACAAATCTGACCGACAACAACTGACCAAACAAAGGGGTAATACATGGGTATATATACACAAGGGTAGGGGAGGAAACTTGGAGTAATTATGGGCTGATTAGCAGAAACACTACAAAATGGCACAAGGAAACGGGAAATAAACCAAATGTAATCTAGAACACCCAAAACCCAAAAAACACAGAAAACAGACAGACAGTGTAGCAAATAGTTCTGTGGGGGAATTATTAACAGCTTACTTACAGTATATCATAAAGCTGCTATTGCCTATTGATTATGTAAGAGGTTAAATGTTATAGTAGAAGTTAAAATCTTAAATGATCCTGCATTAGTTTTTCACATTAATTATGAAACCGTTTATAGTTTCTTAGTTCTCTGGGTGGCATGAAAAAATAAAGTTACTGATTAGCTAATAATTAACTATTGCATTCAACTGAGTGCTATTATTTACTAATCTGTTAATCAGAGTTTCTTGTTAGTTAATATTAGTTACTAGAGAGTTGTTAATATTGTGTTACTCATTTAATCCTGTGTAGTTATTGATTAATGACAGAACAGTATTATAAAGTGTATGTCATTCTGTTCCTGAGCACTATATGCAGTGAAATGCAACTAATGCTGTGTTACTGCATTTATCACACTGCAGTTTCTCACCAGAGTGTTGGTAATGCACTTCCCCACAGCGTATGTCATCCAGTCTTTCCCGGATCTCTCCTAAAGCTGCTTTGACGTCCCCAAATGAGAAGCGCAGAGTCAGCTCATCCACCTCATGCATATCCATATCTGAGTCCTGCAAGGGACTGTTAGCTTCCTCAAAACTCTGGCATCATAAAAAGACCATCATATTCAAAAGAATCTGGTGGAGTGGAACATGATGAAGATAAAACACTGTATGTACGCCTTACGTTGAGGTATACTGAAAAAACAGAGTGTAGTAATGAGACTGAGCGAGTATCTGCCTCATCAGCCTTTGTTCTTCAGGCTCATTCTTCCCCTCTCCACGATCTGTGGTTTCTGCAGGACTTTCTACGCACAAATCTATTCTGTCACTCAGATGACACAGTTATAACATTTGTGTGTAGGGTAACAGGACATTATTAAAATGCACAGTGATGACACTTATTTAGCACATGCTGTCTCTGCCAGGGCCAGATAAAGGTCTTTGTTGGCCCCTATTGCCTTTCATTCGTCCACCTTTCTGGACGAGTGTATTTCACTCCCTGGACATACGAGTATATAAAAGAGCGGCTTGCTCAGCTCAATCAGATTGGTTCTTTGGAGCCGATGAGATGTGTCTATGATTCTCTCTTCATTCATCTCTGCCTGGAAGCTTTGCTGGATTCCTGTACAGCACATTTCAGCCGTTCTCTCTCCCACATAACCTGGTGAGGTTGCTCAGACTGAATCTGACACTCTCAAGATCTGTTGTGTGCTTGAGACACTGTTAAGACCCTAAAGGTACCCCTTGGTATATTTATATAGAAGAACTAGGAACGCCACTGCGTTTGAGGAAAAGACCCAAAAAAATTATCCTGTCTCCATCCACTGTAATGTTCAGTCCTCCACACAATCAGAAATTATGGCTAAAGAAGCGTTATGACAGCTTTGAACCATTGACTCTGTCTTGTGACCAATTGCATCATACCAAAAGATTTATCTTTAACATTCTATCTTTTGAATGAGATGTGACTGCATTAATCGAGCATAAAACATTTTCAGCAGTTCAAATCTTAAATTTCACTTTAAGTTTCTCACATTAAGATATTGAATGGCATCAGAAGGTTTGAAATGCACCATGTGTTTCTTGTATTTTTTTTCTTTCTTTTTCACTTTTTGCAATAAATTACTGTGACTGTATTTTCATCTGCTTGTTCTGTGAGGTTAGATTTAGGGTGCGGGTGGGGTTAGGTTAGGGTTTGTTATAACTTTTTACTTTTACAGATGCATCCAAAGAATTAAATATGTAATCTATTTTTTTCTACAAATAAACATATTTGTGGAGAAGTTTTAGCCAGAAAAATTACAATGATAAGAGAAGCATAAAACAAGCATTTGTAATGGAGTTAGTTTGTGGATGTAGCATAGTGTCTTAATAGTGACATGCAAGGCATTTGACCATAATTCAGTGTTTGATGCCTTGGATGGGGTTACAACAAATAATAACAGAAGAGATTAAACACACACAGATAATCTGGGATGTTTGTTATGAGACTGCATCTTTGTACCTGAAGGAAGCCGATATGGTCATCTGAAATGGCCTGTGCCTCTAGTCGGCCTCTGCGCTCCTGCAGCTGTGTTAATTTTGACTCAAACTGGGTGACGATGCTTTGTCCTCGTCCAGTCACAGCCTCTCTCTTCTCCTCAATCCCGCCCACCAGCTCGCTGCGGATGCGATTAACTGAGAGTGTGACGTCAGACAGGACCTGCTCCACCTCGGACAGCTCAGCCTGAGTGTAGCTCTGTCAAACACACTGTACATGACAAACCTGTACTGCAAACATGATCAGCACCATTTGACAGTTCAAAATATTTTGGGTACAGATGTTTAAAATAAGGATGATTACTGTCAAAAAAACAACAAAAAAAACTAATTGGTAAAAAAGGCCCTTTTACTGTTTTTTTCACAGTAGATTTCTAAGAGCTATCCATAGCTTTTAAACTCAAAAGACAATTATACAAGTATACATTCGTGGTCAGAATTGTTGGCACTCTTGGTAAATAGGATCAAAGAAGGCTGTGAAAATAAATCTGCATTGTTAATTATTTTGATCTTTTATTTAAAAAATTCACAAAAATCTAACCTTTCATTGGAGAATAAGAATTTAAAATGGGGGGAAATATCATAATGAAATAAATGTTTTTCTCTAATACACATTGGCCACAATTAACGGTACCCTTTTATTCAACACTTTTTGAAACCTCCATTTGCCAGTTTAACAGCTCTAAATGTTCTCCTATAATGCCTGATGAGTTTAGAGAACACCTGACAAGAGATCAAAGACCATTCCTTCATCCAGAATCACTCCAGACCCTTTAGATTCCCAGCTCCATGACGGTGCTTCTTCTCTTCAGTTCACCTCACTCATTTTCTACAGGGTTCAGGTCAGAGGACTGGAATGGCCATAGCAGAAGCTTGGTTTTGTGCTCAGTGACCCATTTTTGCGTTGTTTTTAAGGTTTGTTTTTGGATTATTGTCCGGTTGGAAGATCCAAACATGGCCCACTATAAGATTTCTAACAGAGTCAGTCACTTATTGATTTTTTATCTGTTGGTATTTGATAGAATCAAAGATGCCATGTATCTAAACAAGATGTCCAGGACCTCCAGCAGAAATATAGGCCCACAACATTAAAAATACAGCAGTATATTTCATTGTACACATGGAGTACTTTTTATCCCTGTGTTCACCAAACCTGTCACAAATCCAGGCCATGAACTTCTGTTCATTCACCACTAGAGGTCACTCACCCATCACATGGACTTTCACACCACACAGTTACAGATCACTCATAGACTGCATTTCCCATCATCCACTGCACCAACACAGCTGTTCACACTGATCACGCTTGCACCTGTTTACCATCTCACAATCACCATCACCCAATCACACACACACACACACACACACACTACATAAACTCTGGACTTTCTCCTACTCACTGCCGAGTATTGTTTTGCCTAGCTGCATTACAAGGCGTTCCCAGTGTTTCATGTGGATATTGGCCAGGTATGGACATTGCACGAATGTTGTTAAACCTCGAGCAGGGCTCGTGACCGCTCGAGGATCATATACAAGAATACTTAGACCTCGCCCATTTTTCTGATCTGCCGGACTGTGTACTCATAGACTTCTTTTGTGAGGGCATTAATCAGCCGCTGAAGTCACAGCCAATCCGTGAGGGTCCCCGTTCATCGCTCAGTCAATTTCTGGACTATGCTTTGTTGACGGTTGGTTCAGCATTCACTGTGGGGGTCGCGGAGGAACGAGACACCGCACCCAAGTGTGTGATCACAGCCGCGCTAGAGCACGCTCACAAAATGGCGGCCACAACAACACCCCGTAGCGTCATTGCTGCCAGTCAAGGGCCAAGTCAAGTCCCAGCTGATGTTAAAGAGCCAAGTCAAGTCCCAGCTGATGTTAAAGAGCCAAGTCAAGCCACAGCTGATGTTAAAGAGCCAAGTCAAGTCCCAGCTGATGTTAAAGAGCCAAGTCAAGTCGCCGCTGATGTTAAAGAACCAAGTCAAGCCACAGCCTATGTTAAAAAGCCAAGTCAATTCGCCGCTGATGTTAAAGAACCAAGTCAAGTCACAGCCTATGTTAAAAAGCCAAGCCACAGCCTATGTTAAAAAGCCAAGTCAAGTCGCCGCTGATGTTAAAGAACCAAGTCAAGTCACAGCCTATGTCAAAAGGTCCAGTCAAGCTACAGTTATTCGTCACGAGTCAAGCCAAGCCACAAGTGATCGTCACGAGTCAAGCCAAGCCACAAGTGATCGTCACGAGTCAAGCCAAACCACAAGTGATCTTCGTGAGTCAAGCCAAGCCACAAGTGATCTTCGTGAGTCAAGCCAAGCCACAGTTGATCGTCACAAGTCAAGCCAAGCCACAGTTGATCGTCACAAGTCAAGCCAAGCCACAGTTGATCGTCACAAGTCAAGCCAAGCCACAGTTGATCGTCACGAGTCAAGCCAAGCCACAGTTGATCGTCACGAGTCAAGCCAACGAGTCAAGCCAAGCCACAGTTGATCGCCACGAGTCAAGCCAAGCCACAGTTGATCGTCACGAGTCAAGCCAAGCCACAGTTGATCGTCACGAGTCAAGCCAAGCCACAGTTGATCGTCACGAGTCAAGCCAAGCCACAGTTGATCGTCACGAGTCAAGCCAAACCCCAGTGGATCGTCACGAGTCAAGCCAAGCCACAGTTGATCGTCGCGAGTCCAACCAAAGCACAACGCTCCAGCCAGAGTCACACCACATCTCAGCTCTCCAGCCAGAGTCACACCACGTCTCGGCTCAGCATCCAGAGTCACACCAAACCACTGTGGATCATCATGAACTCACCCAACTCACAGCTGACCAGCCAGAGTCACGCCACGTCTCAGCTCCTCAGCCAGAGCCTCTTCACGTCTCAGCTCCTCAGCCAGAGCCTCTTCACGTCTCAGCTCCTCAGCCAGAGCCTATTCCACCCAGAGACTTAAGGTCAGTCCTTCGAGTTCTCCAGTTGATATCCAGCGTGAGGGATGCACCGCTGGTGTCTGTACGCACTGCTGGTATCCCCAAATCCACTCACTTTGACCCTCCTGTCCCTGAACTGATTACCCTGTCTGAAGCGCTTCCCAGGATGGGGATCGCGTTATGTTGCATTTGGGCCGCATACACCATCTCTGAACTGCCCCAGGGGATGGCATCCGCTGCAGCTCCTCCAGAGGTGACGGCACATGCTGCAGAACCTCCCCAAGCGGTGGTGCTCGCCTCAGCCCCTTGCAAGGTGGTGGCGCCCAGCAATGTACACTCAGTCTGTCATGTTACCACCGTAGAACTTCCAGAGGTGGCGGCGTTAGCTGCAGAACCCCCAGAGGTGTCAGTGGTATCCTCCTGTGAACTTTCACCCTGTCCTGTCACGGCAAGGAAGGCCGTCTGTGAACTCTCGCCCTGTCCTGTCACGGCAAAGGAGGCTGTCTGTGATTCCCTGTCCTGCCCAGTCACGGCTGTGAAGGCCACCTGTGATTCCATGTCCTGCCCAGTCACGGCTGTAAAGGCCGCCTGTGATTCCATGTCCTGCCCAGTCACGGCTGTGAAGGCCGCCTGTGATGCCTTGTCCTGCCCAGTCACGGCTATAGAGGCCGCCTGTGATTCCTTGTCCTGCCCAGTCACGGCTGTGAAGGCCGCCTGTGATTCCTTGTCCTGCCCAGTCACGGCTATAGAGGCCGCCTGTGATTCCATGTCCTGCCCTGTCACGGCTACGAAGGCCGCCTATGAATTCCTGTCATGTCCTGTCACGGCTATGGAGGCCGTCAGTGATTCCCCGTCTGGCCCTGTCACTGCTACGGAGGCCGTCTGTGGTTTCCTGTCCGGCCCTGTCACGGCTATGGAGGCCGTCAGTGATTCCCCGTCCGGCCCTGTCACTGCTATGGAGGCCGTCTGTGATTTCCTGTCCTGCCCCGTCACGGCTATGGAGGCCATCAGTGATTCCCCGTACGGCCCTGTCACTGCTATGGAGGCCGTCTGTGATTTCCTGTCCTGCCCCGATGTCGCGGCTATGGAGGCTATCTGGGATTTCCTGTCCTGCCTTGGCACGGCTATGGAGGCCGCCTGTGATTCCCAGACCTGCTCAGCCACTGCCCCTGAGACCAGGAAGGCTCTCCCTGTGTTGTCTGTCTCTGCTCTCTCTGTGTTGTCCGTCTCTGCTCTCTCTGTGTTGTCTGTCTCTGTTTTCCCCCAGATCTCAGACTCAGTCATGGTTTCCTGCCTGGTCTACGGTCCTACTCCGGTCTGGTGGTCTCTGGTCCTGTCTGCTCCGCCCTGGGGGGCTCCTGTCACGCCTGCTCCGCCCTGGAGGGCTCCTGTCATGCCTGCTCCGCCCTGGGGGGCTCCTGTCACGACTGCTCCGCCCTGGGGGGCTCCTGTCACGCCTGCTCCGCCCTGGGGGGCTCCGGGTCCGTCCGCTCCGCCCTGGTGGGCTCCGGGTCCGTCCACTCGGCCCTGGTGGGCTCCAGTTCCATCCTCTCCACCCTGGCTTCCACATGGACCTGGCCCTCCATCCCTCCCCCTGTTCCGCCTCCGCTCCACCGCCCTCCTAGGATTGTTTAGGAGCGTCTGGAAGCCGCTCCTTGGGGGGGGGGGCTATGTCACAAATCCAGGCCATGAACTTCTGTTCATTCACCACTAGAGGTCACTCACCCATCACATGGACTTTCACACCACACAGTTACAGATCACTCATAGACTGCATTTCCCATCATCCACTGCACCAACACAGCTGTTCACACTGATCACGCTTGCACCTGTTTACCATCTCACAATCACCATCACACACACACACACACACACACACTACATAAACTCTGGACTTTCTCCTACTCACTGCCGAGTATTGTTTAGCCTAGCTGCATTACAAAGCGTTCCCAGTGTTTCCTAGTTAGATTTCCTGTGTTCTGATTCCTGCCCATGCTCCTGGATTATTCTCTCTGCCTAGCCCTCTGGATATTGTATGCTGATCGTCGACCCACGCTTGCTCTATGTACTGCTCTGTGTTTTGCCCCTGCCATACCTGTTTACTGATTACTGACCCTGCCTGAATATGACCATGTTTTATAATAAAGCTTTGCGAATGGATCCTCTCGTCTCACGTCTCGTCAACCCCGTAACAAAACCCATCTTGAGTGTTTGCTGCTAAAAAGCATTTTTTTTGTTACATCTGACCGTAGAAGCCAGTCCCATTTGAAGTTCCAGTCGTGTCTGACAACTGAATATGCTGGAGTTTGTTTTTGGATGAGCTAGGAGAATTTTTCTTGAAACCCTCCCAAACAAGATGTGGTGAAGGTTTGATATATTTTTAAGGTTTTCTGACCCCGAAACTCAACCTTTTTCTGCAATTCTCCAGCTGTGATCCTTGAAGAGTCTTTAGCCACTCAAATTCTCCTCCTCACCGTGCATTACAATGATAGACACACGTCCTCTTCCAGGCAGTTTTGTAACATTTTATGTTGATTGGAAATTCTTAATTATTGCCCTGATGGTGGAAATGGGAATTTTCACGGCTCTAGCTCTTTTCTTAAAGCCACTCAGAGCCACTCAGAGCTCAATTATCTTTTGCTGCACATCAGAAAAATATTCTTTGGTTTTTCTCATTGTGATGGATGATTAAGGGAATTTGGACTTTGTTTTCCCTTCTATTTATATTTCTGTGAAACAGGAAGCCATGGCTGGATAATTTTATGTTCATAATCACCCTGGTGTGCTCAAAATTGTAAATATGAATGGGAATATACTTCAGAGATATTTTACTCATGTAATTTTTAGGGATACCAATAATTGTCCAACGTGTATTTGAGAAAAACATTTATTTCATAAAGAGATTTCCCCCCCATTTTAAATTGTTTTAGTTCAATGAAAGGTTAGATTTTTTTTTTAATAAAGATCAAAAGGATTAATAATGCAGGTTTATTTTCACAGCCTTTTTTTGGTCATATTTACCAAGGGTACCAACAATTCTGACGTGTGTAAACGTTTAATTTGTCTTGTATACTGCAAACTGTGCAATGACAATAAAGCTTGACAAGAGTTTTAAAATACCTGCAAGGCATGTAGTTTGCTCTTCAGCTCAGTCAGCTGGGCATTTCTTTTGTCAATACATGTCTGAATGTCCAGTTCTGTTTTCCCCAAGAGTCTCTATGAGGTGAGAAAAAAATAGTCTCTTAGATCTAAAATCTCTCTTTCTCTCAGTCTTTTGTGAAGCACTAAATATCAGTCTTACATTATAAAGTCCACCCCGTGTCTCTATGATATTCTGCTGCTGGAATATGGCTGCGGCCCTGAAAGGTCATTTTTCGATATGGTTGCTAGGACTCTCTTTATGGTTGGGTGCTTATGAAATATTACATGGCATTCAAAAGAGTCAAAAGATCCCATATATGTCTTTACAATGTTCTGATCCACAGATATCCCTCTGATGTTTTTTTTTTGTTTTTTTTCCAGTGTTAAGTCTATGTGGTTGGTTACTATGATTTCACCAGTCCCTTGTCATTGTCTATGATATTGTTTCACCCATTTTTTTCCCCAAATACTGTACACTTGATTGCTTAAACAAAATCATAACTCAATGGTGTGGGATGAGTAAGGTGCCAAAGCTTTGTCCAGGAGAAGAATATGAGATAATAACAGTGATGCTTTGCTACAGCAAGCCCCACTATAAGAAGAAGAAGAAAACCAACAACAACAAATACAATGATAAAAATAACACTAAGAAAAAAATAGGTGTTTTTAGCACCTTTAATGCTCTGCTCCTAACAATAGTGATAGTTCACCCAAAAATGAAAATTCTGTTCATTTATTCAACCTCATGTCATGTCATGTATGAGATTCTTTCTTTTGTTAAACACTTAAAGAATGTTTGTAACCAAACAGTTGACGGTAGCCATTGACTTCCATAGTATTATTTTATACAACCCGAATTCCAGAAATGTTGGGATGTTTTTTAAATTTGAATAAAATGAAATCTAAAAGACTTTCAAATCACATGAGCCAATATTTTATCCACAATAGAACACAGAGAACATAACAAATGTTTAAATGGAGAAATGTTACACTTTTATCCACTAAATGAGCTCATTTCAAATTTGATGCCTGCTACAGGTCTCAAAAAAGTTGGCACGGGGGCAACGAAGGGCTGAAAAAGCAAGACATTTTGAAAAGCTTCAGCTGGGAGAACATCTAGCAACTAATTAAGTTAATTGACATCAGGTCTGTAACATGATTAGCTATAAAAGTGATGTCTTAGAGAGGCAGAGTCTCTCAGAAGTAAAGATGGGCAGAGGCTCTTCAATCTGTGAAAGCGTGTGTAAAAAGATTGTGGAATACTTTAAAAACAACGTTCCTCAACATCAAATTGCAAAGGCTTTGCAAATCTCATCATCTACAGTGCATAACGTCATCAAAAGATTCAGAGAAACTGGAGAAATCTCTGTGCCTAAGGGACAAGGCCGAAGACCTGTGTTGGATGCCCGTGGTCTTCGGGCCCTCAGATGACACTGCATCACTCATCTGCATGATTCTGTCATTGACATTACTAAATGGGCCCAGGAATACTTCCAGAAACCACTGTCGGTAAACACAACCCTCCGTGCCATCTGCAGATGACAACTAAAACTCTATCATGCAAAAAGAAAGCCATATGTGAACATGGTCCAGAAGCGCCGTTGTGTCCTGTGGGTCAAGGATAATTTAAAATGGACTGTTTCAAAGGGTACAAGTGTTCTATGGTCAGACGAGTCCAAATTTTACATTCTAAAGAGGAGGGAGACCATCCAGCGTGTTATCAGCGTTCAGTTCAAAAGCCAGCATCTCTGATGGTATGGGGGTGCATATGTGCATACAGTATGGGCAGTTTGCATGTTTTGGAAGGCACTATGAATGCTGAAAGGTATATAAAGGTTTTAGAGCAACATATGCTCCCCTCCAGACGACATGTATATCAGCAGGACAATGCAAAACCACATACTGCAGCTATTACAACAGCATGGCTTCATAGTAGAAGAGTCCGGGGGCTGAATTGGGCTGCCTGCAGACCAGATCTTTCACCTATAGAGAACATTTGGCGCATAATTAAACGAAAATACGTCAAAGACGACCACGAACTCTTCAGCAGCTGGAAACCTATATCAGGCAAGAATGGGAGCAAATTCCAACACCAAAACTCCAGACAGTCATAACCTCGATGCCCAGACGTCTTCAAACTGTTTTGAAAAGAAGAGGAGACGCTACACCATGGTAAACATGCCCCCGTCCCAACTATTTTGAGACCTGTAGCAGGCATCAAATTTGAAATGAGCTCATTTTGTTCATAAAATTGTAAAATTTCTCCATTTAAACATTTGTTATGTTATCTATGTTCTATTGTGAATAAAATATTGGCTCATGTGATTTGAAATTCATTTATTCTAATTTAAAAAACGTCCCAACATTTCCGGAATTTGGCTTGTATATTTATTCAAGTACTTTTATATGTAAATAGAACATTAAATATTATTCTGTTCAACAGAAGAAAGAAATTCATACAGGTTTGGAACAACTTGAGGGTGAGTAAAAAAATGACAGACAGAATGATCATTTTTGCATGATCTATCCCTTCTTGTCTCTTGCTGTTGTAGTTTGGAGCTGCAGTGAAAACATATATTTCCACATTACCTGTTTGCTAGCGCGTTCTGTCTGCACTGAGACTGTGGTGTGTGTGCGGTGTTCCTCCAGCACGCAGATGGCACAAATGCACTTCTGATCTGTGCGGCAGTAAACCTCCAGCAGTCGGTGATGTTCCTGGCAGGTTCGGCCTCGCAGGGCCTCGTGAGGATCCAGCAGTTGATGGGAGGCATAGAACGACATCTGTTGATGTGTCACCACGTGAAGCTCGCAGTATGACGCAGTGCACGTAAGACAGGAACGCACAGCTTTCTTTTTCTTGCCGCTGCAGACGTCACATAAAATCGGCTCTGCATCAGCCAGAGAAGCTCCGGTAATAACTGCTTTTTGCCTTGGCTTCTGTTGAGGAGTCCCGCCGTACTGCATCTCTTTATATTTCTGGGCGATATGTGCGAACACACGGTTTATGCTGAGCTCAGGACGCTCTTCAAACACCCGTTTGCACAGTGGGCAGCTGCACACGGAGCTGGAGGCCCAGTAGCCCCCGATGCAGGCCTGGCAGAAGTTGTGTCCGCATGGCGTAGAGACAGGCTCACTGAAGAGATCCAGACAGATGGAGCAGGTCAGCTCCTGCTCAGAGAACACATCCAGCTGGGCCATCCTGTGCTTCTGTTACAGCCTAGAAAACATCACATATCCATGCATTGAAAAATTATCAACCCCTGACTCTGGGCTAGTTGTTGCATTAAATGAGCTATTATTGATTGACATTAAATTGACATTAAAATGCTGGATGCAAAAAACATAAAATCAAGATGTAAACTGAAATTATATTCCTTTCCCCTGTTGGAAACTCAGAAGCGAAGACCAGGAGACTCTTGGGTCTCTTCAGCGGAGTTCTTTATTGAGAACGCAGTGCTGCAGTCATCAAAAATCTGATTAAGGCAGTGATACATTGTAGTTTATATACATATGTAGTTTATATACATTTAGGGGCAGTGCTTAGAAATGGAGAAAAAGCACCTGGGAGACGACCTTAAACAAAGCATGCAAATAAAGTATTCAGGTATGGCAACCTGCCCCATTTCACCAGTCCTAATCCAATCAGCATAACTACTCAAAGAATGGGACAAGGCCACCAAGAGCCATTAAAGACACACAGTAAGAGACACAGTAATCTGGCTCATTTGATTTACAATAAAGAGAACAGGAACTGGAAGAAAGCTCTTGCTACAAACTTTGCTTGAGAGAATCATTTGTCTGACCTTACATGCTAGATACAATGTTTCACCTTAGTTTTTCAGTAGATCTAAGACAGATATTTACATTTGTAATATCACACCCCCTTTCAATAAGTTTTTTTTTAATTGAATGACATACAGTTCTTAAAACATCTTAGTAGGAGATCTGATTTCAATAAGTAAACATTGCCTCCCCCCCCCTCTGTTTTTACATAGGTCTCTTCTACAGCGCAAACTTCCTAAGCATGTATATGGTTCTTATTTATAGTGTGTAATTTTTTTCTGCTTATTGTAATGTAGATAAACTGCATTGTGACTGCATCACACCTTAATCAGAGAAATAACACTGACAGTTGCGTATGGGCTTGAAAATGTGTTTTCAAAGATGATGAGTGGTATTTAACTCAATTTCTAATAATCCCATATAAATGGTCATGTTTAAAATTTCCCGCAAAACTAAATACATACAGAAATGTATTTTTCGCTCGGTTACCTGTGTCAGTAAGCAGTGCACAGTAGGCATACGCATTTGAACTGTTTCTATATATTGATTTGTATGTAAACTGATGTTAAACATTACAGTCATCTGCAGTAACGATTACTATACAAACCTAAACATGTGAAAACTTTCATCTGATGGTCGCTGGTCAGTTTAGGTCAGGTTATGGGCTGCCAGGCACTGATGTCCCATGGTGGTTTGGAAAACTAATGTGGCTGCTGAAGTATTTCCGGTGGCTAGTAGATAAGAATTACATGAGCATTGCAGGCATAGATCATCATCACACTAAACACTAGCACTAAACCAACATTAACCAGCATAAACCAGGTCTTTTCACAGGGAGGTGCCTAGTCATTAATGCACAATCACACAGTACTAGATGTGCAGATACATCTCAGAACAAAGGTCATGCACAAAAACATCTTGTAAAATGCTGAAAATCAGGTTTAACAACATCTGCTTGAGTTCCTTTACTGAGGTTCTAAATAATGTTCCAACATACAGCACATAAACTGCATCTACTTATTACTTATTTCGTTATAGACACTTGCATGGCTCCCTTTATAAGTCCAGTCAGTGTCTCGTTTAAGAGTACAGTGCTGGTAGTTGATGAATCTGATGAAGTGTAGACTCCAAACTAACACTGACTGAAGAACACTGACAGACAGTCCAACTGTTCAAGTAAAAAAAAAAAACACGTGAACCTGAACACTCATATTAGATGCTTAATTAATTAATCATCTAACAATGAAATGCATTTCGTTGAGAACTGTGATAATGATTTCTGATATCATGGTTATAAACTCTAGTAAGCAGCACCAGCTTACAAAAACAGAAACTTAATTTCTTGCTATACTGGAAGCAAAGCAGGTTTTATGGACAGATCCCCAGCAGCACAGTGAGAATATTCACAGCTATAGAGCTGACTTACCTCTGATGTTGTGCTGTGTGGATCTTCTTGTATTTGTGTGCAGTGGATCTCTTTATCTTGACAGTGCAGGTCTCTGTGCTCATGCTGTCTTGTGTGCGAGCCTGTCCAGTTGAACATGTTTTCCTTCAACACTCACAGGGATTGGCCACGGCTCTCAAAAGCAGTCGAGTAAGTCTGACAGGCTAGGCCAGTGCGTATTAGACAAAGCCAAAATATGTGAGAGGAACAGAAGTGTGTCAGTGAAGGAGAATTACCCTTTGAAACATGAGCAGATGTGACAGGATCAGTCATAGTAATCCACCGAATAACACATCAAATTACAGAAGAGTCTGATTCAGCTTCAAATGGTTTGTGAATGCCTTCCACCAGAGAACCTGCACAGAACCACACATCCAACAATACTTGAGGCTTAGAATCTGGTTTAAAAAAAAAAGAAAAAGAAACATTGGTTTGTGAGGAAAACGTGTATTTTATAAAACAAAAAAGAACTTGAACACCTCAATAAATCAAGCCTCAGTAAATCTCTTAAAGACAAAAGGTGGGTGGGGTGGGGGGGGACTACAGTTCAGAACTACAAACATGGCGGACGTTCATGAGACCGACCGCTAGAGAGAGACATCAATAAATTAAAAGTGATGAAGAAAACTATTTATTTAAAGGTGCCATAGAATGGAAAACTGCATTTACCTTGGCATAGTTGAATAATAAGAGTTCTGTACATGGAAATGACATACAGTGAGCCTCAAACACCATCGTTTCCTCCATCTTATGTAAATCTCATGAATAAAAAAAGACCACTGAAAAATAGGCGAATCAGATCATAACACCGACTCTGACGTAACAGTGGGGGTCACTAATAGTTACGCCCCCAACATTTGCATAAACCCGCCGATGTTCTAGGCCAGCCGCCAGCCGAATCATCAGAAGTTCTGCAGGTATTGTGAAGAAACAAGCGAGGACAACAGAGAAAATGGCAGATCATGGAAATAAATGTTATGTTCCAGGCTGTGCAGGGGATGTGAAGTGCAGGGATGGGTTGGTGTCTGTATTCAGCAAGGCACGGAAAGCAAATAACGCGTTCTAATAAAATAACACGAGCCACTAAAGGGACATGGTTAGCTCCTTGCTAGCTGTAGCCTGTTAAGGGGGATTTATACTTTCGCCTGGCTCTGCTTCGTGAGCCTCCGCTGACTGCGTGCGCACCTTCCCAAACGGACGAGGCTTTTATACTTGACGCGTTCGCCATTGTACTATTCTTTAAAACAACAGGGGGCGACGAGGAGTAATTGTCCTCTAAAACCATTGGGAATCACTGTGAGAAGAAGTCATTTGCCAGTACAAGATTTCTCGCGTGATGAATGAGTTGATGAATTAATCATTTCTTTATGTACAAACTGATTAAAATAATCTTAAGATTGTGTTTATTTCGCATCAAACACAAGACAACTTTAAGCAAATGGTGTATTAATAGTATCTAAATGAATTCTGTTTCTATTTTTATACAAAAAAATAAAACGTACTTCAATTAAAAAGCCTTGAACAAACTATGCAAAAAAAAAACTCTGCATTGTTTTCCTTCAAAGCGTTAAAAGTTGCATCTGGTGGAGTTTGAACTTAACATCAAACTGATCTGCTTCACACAAATGCTGGCACGGACGTGCATGTTCGGCTACAATCGCCCAAACTCGTGCATCTTCGTAAGCGGAGCTGCGCGGAAAGTTACAAAAAATGTCATGCACACCGCCACATGAAAAGGCACACCAAAAGCGAACTTCCGCCAACACCGCGATGACGTCATATTTGGCGTGCGCACCCAAGCGAACTTGCGGACACGTCGAGTATAAATCAGCCTTTACAGTACATAGGATTTCACTTACCAAATAAACAGAGTAAAGAGAGATGAGGATGATGGCGAATGATTTACAGATCCTGAGCACAACTGACAAGCATCTGATCTTGTAAAATGTGTGGTAAGTACAGCCCTCCATAGTATAAACAGAGTTTGTGCGATCGCGAATGAAAGTGAAACTAAAATGCAATTGTGCATTTGAAAGCAGTTTCAAAGCCCAGCATATTAATAGTGGCTCCTTGATGCCAGCATTTTATTTACAGTATAATTACCCAATGATATAACTGAGCAAGAAAGTATTGAAATATATATTTTCCCTGTGTTTCCTTCCTGTGAGCTTCTGAAATGAGCCTCACTGTGAAACAGCCAATCAGAGCAGAGCTCAACATTGAGCTGCACTGTGAAACAGCCAATCAGAGCAGAGCTCAACATTATTATTCATGACCCTTCCAAATAAGCCAATAACAGACCGTTTCATTCTGGAGAGAAATCCTAGGGTTTTAAATGCACATGTAAAACTGTTTCTGGAGAATTTTTGCACTTACCTAAGCCACATACCTTCTATGTAGATTTAAAATATTGTATCAATGCATTCTATGGCACCTTTAATGTTATGTGTGTTGTATGCATCTGGTACAACACTTGTGACCCTTTTCTATTCTAACATGACAATGCCTCTGTGTATAAGGCAAGGTTCAAAAAGAAAATTATTGATTCAGTCAGTGTGGAAGAACTTGACTGGTCTGCATAAAACCAAGTCCTAATTCCAGTTTAACACCTCTGGTGTGACTGTAAATGCAGACCTTGAGCCAAAAACTCATCACCAAACACCAATGACTTGTACATATGGGTACAGTCATTTTAGACACTTCCAAAACTGTTGCAACAGAGATGAAAATACAATTTTTAAATACATGACTATGTTCCCATCATTGTTGCCACAGATTTGGAAGTGCATTTTTCTGTTCTAAAGAAGGGGGGTGTCCCAATACTTTTGTCTATATAGTGTATGTACAAGTCATTGGTGTTTGGTGATGTGTTTTTGGCTCAAGGTCTGCATTTACAGTCACACCAGAGGTGTTAAACTGGGATTAGGACTTGGTTTTATGCAGACCAGTCAAGTTCTTCCACACTGACTGAATTAATAATTTTCTTTTTGAACCTTGCCTTATACACAGAGGCATTGTCATGTTAGAATAGAAAAGGGTCCTGTCCAAACTGTTGCTATAATATTAGAAGCACACAATTTCCTAGAATATCATTATATGCTTTAACATTAAGATTTGTACTCATAGAAATTACTAAAGTTGTTAAACCTGTTCATTAGAAGGGGGCGACCCAATACTTTTGCCAATATAGTGTATATATTAATTGATCAGCAACCAGTGAGTAGCACACAAATCATATTACAAATCAGGATCACAACAGAAAAAAAACAGTAATAGTAATAACAACAATGATAAAAAGTAACAAAAACATATCAAAAGAAAAAAAGAGAAAATCCATGCAGAATATTTATCATAAAACAATGGAGGAAAACAAAAACAACCATGTCCAATTTACATCACCATATTTATATAACTACACTCTAAAAAACGCTGGGTTGTTTTTTCAACCCAAATGCTGGGTTGACACCGCTGGGTAAGGACGTTGGGTTGTTTTAACCCAATTTTGGGTTGAAAATTAGTCTTCATCATAACCCAGCGGCGCTGGGTTGGGAACGCGGACCTGAAGGAGAGCACGCACGTCACGTCAACGTCGGACGACACCAGTGCGAGAAGCGAGACGAGAAGCCGCCATTTTCTCTGCCTGAAAGAAGCGAGAAGCGAGTGAAAGACGTTATGGTAAGTAAAGATTAAAAATGTAAAGTCATCATTCATTGTTTGTGTCCGGGAGTATTTTGAGGTTTTATGGAAGGCGGAAATAGTCCGAAAAGAGCTTATATTGAATAATACGCGGACGCGTTTTTCGCCTCAGAAACGGAGGCCTTAACGGCCTCTTTTACTGAACGGAAGAGGTAACTTACTTCTAATATAACGTCCGTGAGTGTCTTATGTCATATTTGCATAATATTTTACAATATCTGCACTTTTTGGGGTGTTAATGGACGGTTATTATGTTAATTCGTTATCTTATTTTTCGCGGTTAAACTCAATGTACGTTAGTTTACTAAAGGAAACGGCGTTATGTAATAAAGACTAACGTTAGCATAATTATTTTGAGGCTGATGATTGTTAAAAGTAATGTTTTGTATGTAATATTTCAGACTTGTTGAGCTTGTCTTCATTGTGCTCGCGCCGGGAGTAACGTTAAAGGACGCAGAAGCCTGCGTGTGTGAGGAGGCGATTTCCTCAGCTTCTTCAGAAGAGAGGGAAAGACGGTTTTAAGGCAAGTAAACTTCATAATTCCATGTTATTTTAAAAATTTTTTTTTTTTTTACTAAGACTAAAATAATGTTTGTTTTTGTAGATGGTGAAAGCCAGAGACAAAGGAGAGCATCATTCTTTTGAGATTGATCTTCATATTTTGATGCAACAACAGCATGATTACGTGTTCATATTTTATTTAAACCATTGATGTCCCTTTTTTTCATTGCAGAACTCAAACTAACTTTGGAGTTAAGGACACAGCAGCCTGCTTGTGAGGAGGCAATTTTCTCAGCTACTTCAGAAGAGAGGGATAGACAGTTTAAGGCAAGTAAACTTCATAATTCCATGTTATTTTTAAAAAAAATTTTTTTTTTACTAAGACTAAAATAATGTTTGTTTTTGTAGATGGTGAAAGCCAGAGACAAAGGAGAGCATCATTCTTTTGAGATTGATGTAAGTTATTTTTAGAAAATAAATGTTTCTGTTGTCTCCTGCCTGTTTACTTCACATTTTGATGTAACAACAGTGTGATTACATGTTCATATTTTATTTAAACCATTGATGTCCCTTTTTTTTTCATTGCAGAACTCAAACTAACTTTGGAGTTAAGGACACAGCAGCCTGCTTGTGAGGAGGCGATTTTCTCAGCTTCTTCGGAAGAGAGGG
Source organism: Aspiorhynchus laticeps (assembly GCA_023376895.1). NCBI lineage: Eukaryota > Metazoa > Chordata > Actinopteri > Cypriniformes > Cyprinidae > Aspiorhynchus > Aspiorhynchus laticeps. The sequence continues at coordinate 10,640,825 of CM041793.1, forward strand.
AAAGACAGTTTAAGGCAAGTAAACTTCATAATTCCATGTTATCAATTTTTTTTTACTAGAAGTAAAAGAATGTTTGTTTGTTTTTTGTAGATGTTGAAAGCCAGAGACCTAGGAGAGTGTCATTCTTTTGAGATTGATGCAAGTTATTTTTAGAAAATAAATGTTTCTGTTGTCTCCTGCCTGTTTACTTCACATTTTGATGCAACAACAGTATGATTACGTGTTTATATTTTATGTAAACCATTGATGGCTGTGTTTTTTTTTTATTGCAGAACACAAACCAACTTTGGAGTTGTCTGATTTGGAGAGTCATCATTCTTGGTCTTCCTTTCTTAAAGGAATAGTTCACACAAAAAATAATTTACTTGCCCTCATGTCATTCTAAACCTATAAGACTTTTGTCTGTCTTTAGAACACAATTGAATATATTTTTAATATTCTCTCATAATTTTTGTTAATCCATTGAGAGTCTAGATAATCAGTATTGTAGAAGTAATCCATGCCAATATTTATATATGAATAAATCTTAAGTTATATGATAGCGAACATGTCTGTTCAGAAGAAAATATTGGTCTCCCAGACTTGCAATGGAGGACAAAAATTAAAAGAATATTACATATATTTATTTGTGTTCCAAACATTAGCAGAGTTTGGAACAACATGTGGGAAAGTAAATTATGAACATCTTCATTTTTTGGTGAACTAACCCTTTAAAGAGCAGCCCTCCACTACATGGAAATTTGTGAGGTATGTGAATGTCATGACTGTTTTAATGTTTCAGTAAAGTAGTAGCTTTCTGAAAGCAGTATATTTATTTAAACAATATTACATGCCCTCACACTAGTGCTGCCATTATAGCATTCTAGAGCGCTGTGGTAGACAGACATTAAACAACCACACAAAGTGGTTGAAATGATAAAACAGACTTATTTACTGATGTGGATGCACCTCTATCTGAAAATGGACAGTTGAATTAAATGTTTTCTTTTTTCAAATGTTTTTCTCTTTTTAGGCCACTGATGAAGAACAGGCGGTGACTGGGATGAATGCTGGTCAAAGAGGAGAATGACATTTCCCCCAAACTGATGCAACAGTGGTTTTAAAGGAGGACGCTGCCCTGGATGTTGTAAAAGATGTGAAAGTGACGTGACATACGGCCAAGAATGGTGACCCATACTCGGAATTTGTGCTCTGCATTTATCCCATCCTAAGTGCACACACACAGCAGTGAACACGCACACACACACACACCCGGAGCAGTGGGCAGCCATTTCTGCTGCGGCGCCCGTGGAGCAGTTTGGGGTTCGGTGCCTTGCTCACGGGCACCTCAGTCGTGGTATTGAGGGTGGAGAGAGTGCTGTACATTCACTCCCCCCTTCTTCATGACTATATCAATTATGCTAAAGAGATCATGAAAATTGGCAGTGATGCATGATCTGTATTCATGGACTATGAAACAAACTATAAGTGTATAATTTGTAAAAACCAAACGTTAAATGCTTGTTCTGTGTTGTTTAGTAGAAATGGAGTTTATACTGTCATTCATACACATGCTCACATTCTTTCACACACGTGCTAATGTTAAATGTTATAATATCAGTGTTAATGTTGTGGTTTATTTGTGTACTCTCATGCCAGAATAGTTTGTAAAGAACTTAACTATTAACTAATTGTACAATTATTGTATAATAGTGTTTTGTATATTTTTATACAATATAAAATTTACCAAAAAAAAAGTCAAATTTGATCTTAAGTTATATTCAACAAATGTTCAATGCTTCGTTTATAAACTCTGTAGCTGTTAATGCCATATATTTCTGCATTTCTTCTTACATGCATGTTACTTTTTGACTGTTTTCTCTTGTTGTTTTTAATAAATATTTATCTTTTGATACTCATTCTTTGTGTGTAAAAGTGATTTTAAAATGAACAAGATTTGTAGGTTTAATGCCTAGCTCGATTTGGGTTCATTTTAACCTAGCAATGTAGTCATTTTAAACCATAAAAAAGCAACCCAGCATGCTGGGTTAAACATAATAACCCAAATCGTTGGGTTAAAATAACCCAGCGCTGGGTTCGTCCCTTTTTGACCCAGCGCTGGGTTGCCAAAATAACCCAAATTGGGTTGTTTTTAACCCAGCAGTTTTTAGAGTGTAGATAAATAAATAGGGTTATGTATATTTATATTTCATTTTTCATATAATGGGTACCATGCTGGGATCTTCACTAACCCCCAAAGATCTCAATGGTTCTTCCCATATTCTGTTAAATGACATAAGTTTACCCATAAGATGGAATCTAAGTTTTTCTAGGGATATAAGGTCTTTTATCACAAATAGCCATTCCCTATATAACGGGGGGCTATCTCCAACCGATTTGTTCATAATGGCTTTCCTTGCCAGCATCAACAAAGGATGAATAATGTCTTTACGTTCCTGTAAAGGAGGAGGCAAAATGCAGAGTAAACACATAGGGTAAACGTACCTATTAAGCTCACCAAAATCTACATTGAGACATTTTTAGTGCACAAGATATTGGTGTCAGTACAAAAAGTTGTTAAAATAAAATGTTATTCTCACACACATTTTATTTTTTATTTTATTTTAAATGACACAAGCATTTCAATTAAGATATACGTCATTAAATTCAAAAAGTCTGGCTGTGCTTAATGGGTACATTTTTGTACCCCTTAAGCCCACCCCTGTTCCCATTAAGCTCACATCATGTTTTATTAAAAATTCTTGTTTATTTTAAGGAACATTTTTAAAGAATAATGGTACAAAGTCAATCACAAAAAAAAACAGAACACTAAAACCAAGCAACAAGGCTTTCAAGTCGATCAGTTATATATTCATAGTGAAGTGTCATTTAAGCACATTGCAACATCTATACTAGTCCATGTTCAGCTAAGTAACACATTCAAAAATCAAATAAAACAAATCAATAAAACATTTAATTCATGGGAATGAACACAGAAACTAGCCTCATTATGAAGCCTCTTTTTAAATGGATGTCAACTTATCTATTGTCTCTTAAGGCTGGAATAAACTACATGATTTTTGCCCCGATTTTCCACAGATTTACAGTCTGGAGACGTCGATGCTAGTTGGCAAAGATCAGAGCCAGTCTGCAGATTTGAGTTGACAGAATCTATAGAAAATTGATCAACTTAACTTTAAGTGACAACCATCAGTTAATATTTGAAGTCTGTTTTTGAAGTATTTACATAGACGTTCAATGTGGAAGAGCTTAAAGAAACCACACTGAGCTTAATTGGGGCAGCAACAATTTTTAATAAATTTCATGTAATATTTATTAAAATGACAAGATTTTTGCTAAAGAAATAGTCTAGGTCATGTATTAAGTTCATACATATTTTAATATGAACAACTATTATTAACAATATCTATGAAATTATACTTTTCTTACCGATGTCACACTGAAGCTGTGTTTTTCATAGTCATGTACCCTTTAAGCTCACCTTAAAATAATATTAAATCTTTAAAAATTACAGAACTGTAAAATGACAGACCAGCAATAAACTGTCAATTTATAATATTATGGATGTAAAAGTACAAGCCAGTAATGCCTGTGAAGTAAGATATTAGCGTAGCACACAATCTTATACAGCTAGTCAGCTAACCGTGTTCTGTAGTATCTGCGCTAGGTTGCTAGATCTGTTGGATCTAATGTAATTATTTCCCACATCCAACTTCCAGGTTATAATATGCAAAAGTCTGAACATTAATCTCTTAATTTTACAATAAGTGAAATTTACCCAAAATAAAGGCTTAAACATCTTAAAAAAAACACATTTAAGGGACTCCTCTTTTGGTGAAAGTTTTCAGACAGCTTTCAAAATGGCCGCCAGACAGAGTGAACACATGGAGACACATATCTCAGTGTGCAATGATCTGATTAACTTGAAATTATAGGAGGTATATAGTAACAAACATATCAATTGGTTAAGACATCAAGGATAATAGGATAACAAATTATTTTTTTCTTTTTATAATCTGATCTCAAACATGGAGATGTGCTTAATGGGTACGTTTACCCTAATAGGTGAAGCTTTAACTGTAACTTTGCAAACATCTGAAAGGGCCTTACAAATTAAAATTAACCAAAATTACATTCTCACAGGAATTTTTACACTTCATACAGTTAGGTGACACCTGTTTGTTAAATTTGCTGTATCTATATGGTGACACATAGGCTTGATGTACAATGTAAAACTGCATTTCTCTAAATTTGTTGCAGACAGAAATAGTCAAGTCAAGTCATCTTTATTTATATAGCGCTTTTAACAATACAGATTGTGTCAAAGCACTTAACAGTATCAAGTTGGAGGATAGAGTGTCAGTAATGTATAATAATAAGATCAAACACTCAAATAGTAACTGGGAGTTTAATAATGTTTTTCCATGAAGCAGGTTCGATATCATACCCAATGTTTTTACTCCAAGATTTCTGAAGATCAATAAGCTTATTCTGGCTATGCTCATATAACACTGAGTAAAATTTAGATACACATTTTTGAGTGTCTCAACTACAAACATTTCTCCAGAAAATGGTCATAATTTCTAATGGAGAGTCCGCCATTCCTAGTGCTAACATAGTGTCTAACTTGTATATATTTAAAAAAATATTTTTGCACAATATGAAAATGAGACTTAATCTTATCAAATGTCATAAATTCAACTTTGTAGAATAGATTATATTTATGATTTACACCAGCTTGTTTCCATGAGAAAGAAATATGGTCCCATTTTAGGACACAGACCAGAATTTTCTACCAGAGAGTAGAGAATAGATAAGGGTTGTTTATAATGAAGAAATCTAGCAGACCAAGCTTGCAAAATTGTAAATATAAGAGGTTTTTTTTCAATTCAAAAATAACTTTTCATCTAAGAGATTTATTAATTCAGAAGTACCACATTAGTCCATTTCTATTTCAACCCAAGAAGCATCAGGAGGTTTATGAATCCAGCTCATAATTATTCACACTTGTATTGCCCAAGCATACAATTTAAGGTTAGGCAATGCCCATCCACCTTTACCTGTTGGTTGTTGTAGAACATCCAGTTTAATCTTAGGTTTCCTACTTGCCCATATACATTTAGACATTGATTCATTTATTGCTTTAAGATCATTTAAACAAAACTTAAGAAAGGACCAGATGTCTGTGCATGGCCCAGGTGAAGACTTGGCATTAATGGCATTGGTCCCACTTTATATTAAGTGGCCTTAACTATGTACTGACATCAAAAATAAGTACAGTGTATTATTGTGTTCATATTGTATTGCAAAACACGTTTGCTGCTGGGATGGGATGCGGTTAAGGTTAGGGACAGGTTTGGTGGTATGGGTATGTTTATGGGTGGGTTAAAGTGTAATTTGTTAATTTGTTGTATACTTAGCATGAAATAAATTTCACTTTAATTCTCTGCAAACAATAAAGAAACATAAATACTGGCTCACATTTTCTGAACACAGATGGACAGAAAACAGGCATCTGAGGAGCAAACACTCACAGCTAGCATGCACAACCTTTACTCACACTTCTTCCCTTCTTTTACTCTCTGGCACAGAGAAACCTCCGAGCTGATACATACTCTCTCACGTTCCCCGGTGGCTAAAATAGACAAAGTTCAGAAACTCAGTTTTAGGAAATTCCTGTTCTACTAAAGAAAGCAAGACACCTACATTTTGGATGGGATGAGTAATTCTACTTAAAACCATCCAGTTTAGGTGTATAATGCAGTTTTATGTTTAAGCTTAATTGAATCATATTTGTGCATTGTGTGTAGCATCTGAGTCATGCTGACTTTGGCCTGATATTACACAGCTTCTTTCTGCCACATGCCATTGCATCACCACTGAAATATCTGAATAAATCAATGTTTCTTTCCTGAAATGTCACTGTTGTTTGACTTGCAATAATATGAATTTTGCTGTCTTGGAAAACTTTTGATAAACAAATGTTGTGTTCATGTAGTGTGATTGCTAACAACACATATGATTTCTAACCCTTTTATTATACAACAGGGTCCACTCAAAATCATTTCAACAAGGTCAGCACACTCCTCATGCTGATATACATGCGGTGTTCCTGTGGCTCAGTGGTAGAGCATTGCGTTAGCAGCGCAAAAGGTTGTGGGTTTGATTCCCAAGGAACACACATACTGATAAAACATGTATAGCCTGAATGCACTGTAAGTCGCTTTGGATAAAAGCATCTGCTAAATGCATAAATGTAATAGTGTAAATGTAATATACCACTGTCCCTTTATGTCCAAACAGACCTTAATTATAAAGTCCAATAGTAGAGAGTGCATCTCTGGGTCCAGGAGCTGTGAGGTCAAGGTGCTCTCTGGTCTAGGGTTTATAACAGTCCATCGAAGAAAACTTTAGGACGACCATGGCACCCTTGTAGAATAAAAAGTCTTTATTATCAGATGGCTAGATCCAAAAAAATCTAAAAACTCTCCAACGCATTTTGGCACATGCCTTCCTCAGGGAGAGCAAACAACAAACTCAGCACAGGTAATAGCAGTGTCAAATGCTCGTTAAGCAATTGATTTCCACTTTTCCGATGTGATATGTGATGAGAAAAGGAAGAAAAGGGAGTTCAGCTAAAGACTGTTTCAAACCCTAGTCGATCGCATCACACGCTACGTCCCTGTGCATTACTCTCCAACCATTGCAGAAGCTATTTGACTGTCTAACAATTTGAAATTTCGACTTTTTTCTTGAAATTCAACAACTTTTTTTCCTCATAATTAAATTAGTTTATTCTCAACATTTTATTTCAACATTTTTCTTGAAATTTAACGAGCTTAATCTCGTATTATATCTTTCATCTCAAGATGGTTATATATATTTTTATTATTGCTTGGCCCTAATCCTCTTCCGTAGCCTTCACTGTAGAGGGATGCCAAAATGCTTCAAGTATGGCCGCTGCAATCTTGCACAGTAGTGATTCATTTGGATCCAGAGTCTGTGCAGTAGTGATTTATTTGGAGCCAGACTCTGCGCAGTACCCTAGTGAAAAATAAATATACTAAAATGTTATTTGAAATACATTTATTTCATGCAAAGTCTATACTACAAATACATTTACAGTACATATACTTCTTAAAAACACCCTGCGATTGTACTTTTGCTATACTAAGCTGGTATACTTAAAGTCTGCTAAATTGGAACTAATTTTGTATTTAATGCACTTTAATTGTGCATAAGTAATGCTGAAATCCAAGATATACTGAAGTATATTTGATTGTGCTAAAGTGGAACTATTGCAATTATACTTTAGGTACACTTCAAATATCTTGCAGTTACAGACTGATATTATTCAAAGATCATACAATCCTCATCAATAGTGAAATTAAAACACATTTTAGGCTTAATATTAAGAAATGTGCATTATGCACAAGTAGTACTCCAAATAAAGTTTAATTGTAATTTTTATATCAGTAAGTCTCCAGCGATATGTCAGTAAATATCTTAACAGATTTGAACTATACTTAGTGTGAAATAAATGCATTTTAAATAAATATATTAAGTTTTTTACTAGGGTAGACAAAGACAGATGCGGTCTGTTCAAAACTGCAGCAGCCTGAGTGATTACTACAACTGAGAAACAATCATATCCCAAATTTTTCATCACTTCATTGGTTGTATGAGTTTATATTGGTTTTAAAATTCGGCTTATTTTAACAAAGCTTTCAATGGTCAAGCACCATTACTTGCGTTACATTTTGCGCTACAGTTGTGTAATGCAAACTTAGCACTGTGAAAAATAAGGTCAGAATTATGAAATGGAGCGGTTGCAAATCCCTTAAAAGAAAAAAATCTTATGAAAACAGATTTGACGCATTTTGTAATTTAGGGATGAGACAGACAAAAATGTCAGAGAGCACAGCAATACTAAATGCAAGAACTTCAGTTGGGACTTTAAAAAGTTTACATTAGGGAATTTTTCTTCACGTAACAAACTTAGTTGGTATAGAAAATTGTCAATATTTGAGCCTAACATAACCTAATCCACATAGCATGTAAGGGTGAAAATGATTAAAAAAAAGCTAGCATAGACATTCACTGTGCTTTTAAGAATAAAGTGAAGAATATACAATGACTCAAAAACAAATGAGACATCACGATTTATTTGAACAAGTGCTTCAGAAAAGACGAGATCACAAAAAAAACTCCGGTCTATTACTGATAACTGGTCTGGGAAGAAAGGCATCGATTCAGTGTTTGGTAGTTAATCTGCAATTTACTCATAGATCCAGTCTTGTGCACAGCTCTTGTAAGACACCAACTCCTCAGGCTTGAACCACAAGCTGATCTCTTTATTTGCACTGTCCACAGAGTCACTGCCATGGATGATGTTCCTGAGGAAAAGGAAAAGAATAGTCAGTCATCTGACTATTGCCTTCTCTTGTCTTCATAGATCATACTGGAGGCCTAATGGTGGTACCACGAGTACATGGACGATCGATCATGAAAGCGATGATTACCCTGACTTTAAAAAATATATAATTTTTTCTGATTGGTTGTTGTGCAATTTTGGGTGATATCTGAGGTCTGATTTGTCAGCGTTAGACTGTCGTCCAGACCTGCGAAATAAAGTGAAACTGGATTTGAAAAGCCACAGTGATCCTGGAATGACTTTGATCATGAAATACAGTTAAGAGCATGATGTGCAGTGCCAGTCTGCCACATACATAGCATTATAATGAGAACCTGATTGTAACAAAGTTGTGAATTCTTTTTGCTTTTCTTGCCAATATTTCAGCGTGCTGCTATGGGAAGAGCTCACCCACTGCGGGAGAAACCCTCTCTGGAAACACTACAAAACCCAGCTGAAGCTATCTGCATCCTTTTGTGCAGACAGAAGCTGTAAAGTTATGTTATGTAGTATATCCAGGATTAATCTGATTCATCTCACAGAACGGCTTCAGTTTACTGGAGTTCATCTCATCAGCTTCTCCTCACACAGCTGATCCTTTTAGATCATTGGTCTCAAACTCAGTTCCTGGAGGGCCACAGCTCTGCACAGTTTAGCTCCAATCCTAATCAAACACACCTGATCCAGTTAATCAAGCTCTTCAGAATTACTAGAAACTTCCAAGCAGGTGTGATTTGGAGCTGGTTGGAGCTAAACTCTGCAGAGCTGTGGTCCTCCAGGAATTGAGTTTGAGACCACGGCTTCTTTTTCAATAATGCTGATGCATCATAATCTAGCAGTGCTTTTTTCCCCCCTAGTCATATGTTCACATTTTCATTGACATGTTCATGTCATTTTATTTGGTCAAAATTAATTTTGGTAAGACTTAAAATATTTTCATTAACTCCATAACGGACACTCCCCATCCATGATAACTCATTTTTCTGAGACCAGTCAATGATCGGAATGAGAAATTGACAAATTCCCAACCCTAGTACCAAATTCAACATCATGGTCACCCAGTGAGAAAAATAAATAAATAATTTACAAAAACAGCTATTATGGCGATGAACTTATGGTGCCCAAACCCCAGGGTTGTTGCAAACGAAACCGAATGCTACCTGTTAGCTCACTCAAGCGGGTTCATAGGCAGCACAGACTCACCTGCCCACTTCAATGCAGAAGTCGCCCCTGATGGTGCCGGGTTTGGAGTCCGCAGGATTGGTCTCTCCCAGCATCACCCTTCCCGTCTTCACAGCATTCAGACCCTCCCACACCTACGAGAGAGAGCACTTCTGTCTGTAACAGTCAACTCGACGCGCAGGCTTCAGTGGAGGAAGAGCTCTTACCATCGCAGCGACCGGCCCGGAGCCCATGTACTTCACCAGTCCTGGGTAGAACGGCCGGTCCTTCAGGTCGATGTAATGCTGCTTCAGCAGGTCCTCTGATGCCTGTCATCAAACCACGGGGAAACCGTTAACCATCTGCACCATTCCAGCAGAATTCACCCCGTAAGAGTAACAAGTAATGCAATAAAACAGTGGCTGACTGTTCCCTGCCCACCATACTCACTGGTTACACATGAAACACTGCATCAGACACTGGAGGTCCTTCTGCTTTAGCAAAGCAGCCGGTCAATAAACGAGCATTATAGCAAGATCTACCATCCCGTCTGGACCATCTGCTCTACATAACCTGAGATTTATTAATGTTTCACAAAGATACAAACTGAAGCATGGCAGAAAAGTCTTTGATTACCTAATAAATATTCAATTCCATGAACTTTGCAAACAGCCATAAAAAACGCATGTTCTTCTCACTGGAGAACAACTTCTTATGATTTGATTTTTAGGTGTGCTGCTCAAACCAACCTGCACTTTTTTTTTTTTTTTAAGAAAATATAAAAAGTTACAGAGTACACTTAATTTGTGTTTACAAGGTCAAGTTTCTTTAATACTATAATAGGCATTTAGTAATATCAATGGCATCTAAAGTTTTTTTTAAAAGATTTTTGAAATAAGTTTTGATGTTATTTGTATTTTTAATCCTTTCAGATTTCTAATTCTTTAGTAAATATTACAAAAAAATATACATTTAAATGCAGCAATGGTTATGCACGTTATTTACCATCTTTAACTTAACAGTAAATACAGTAGTCAACATTTGAAGTGAATCAAAACCTTTCATCAAAGTTGTCCTAAAAACTATAACGTGTTCTTGTCTTAGGACAACTTTGATAAACTTTTTTTGATCCACTTCAAATGTTGACTACTGTAGATTAAATAAAATCATGTTCATACTGATCTACCACTACAGATCATAAAGTTTGACAAGTTTGAGAATAAATGCACTGAATGGAGCAGGGCTGACCGCAGAACGAGATCAAGCGGAATATGAAACGATTTAGTAATCTTCAAGATCAGAGGTCTACCCACCTGGAGAAACTTCAAGGCCACCAGTCTGAAGCCCTTCTGTTCAAAGCGCTTGATGATTTCTCCAATCAGGCCTCTCTGGACGCCGTCCGGTTTGATGGCAATGAAGGTGCGCTCGGTTTTGGCAGCCATAGTTCTGAGAGACAAGAAAACATTACTTTCATGATACTGGTTATACAAATGAGGTGTCTATGAAGCATTTGAAAGACGTCTTCTGCATAGATAAAAGTTTAGATGAGTCCTTTGCACAATCTGACTTTGCTGCAGTTGGAATTGAACTGCTGGTTCGTCTGGCCAGGGAAGAAATGGCCCCTCGACTGAGCCTGGTTTCTCCAGGTTTTTTTTTCTCCATTCGGTCACCGATGGAGTTTCGGTTCCTTGCCGCTGTCGCCTCTGGCTTGCTTAGTTGGGGACACTTCATTTCCAGCGATATCGTCGAATTGATTGCACAGATTCTATTGTCCTTTTGCATTATTGACACTATTTTCCTATTTGATACTTGTAAAGCTGCTTTGACACAATCTATATTGTTAAAAGCGCTATATAAATCAAGGTGACTTGACTTTAAGCCCACACTTCTGCTGCTCTGAAACCACAGCAGGCCAAACACATGGGTTCTACAGGTGCGATCATCACACGGACAAAACTACTCAAACACAGGAAAGATGCATTTGTCGCATCACATTTTCATCGTCAGTTAAAAAAAAAAAAGAAGAAAAAAAAGGCTATGGGAAAAGAGATTTGATTTTTTTTGTTGACAGATTAATAAGTACTCAGAAAAGTCATCAATAGATGAATCTAAATCACTGTTAATCTCCAGGATAATGAGTCACTGCTCGTGCACAAACACCACAGCAACATTTAATGAAGAGTTTTTAAGACAAAATTAAGACTTCGACCTGCACAAATAAAAATACAGCAAGCCATCACAGAAAATCTCAAAATAAATCAGGTGTCCAAACTATTTTATTTAATTAAACACGCTAGGGCACATTCAACTGCAAAACAGGGTAATATAAGACATGTTTTTAATTTTTCCATGTGTACTGAAATTTGTTTCTGTTCTTTATTAACCCTTATTTAATTTTAATTTCAATACACATGGAAATATTGAAAACAACATACACAATGTGTTAATGTTCTCAGTCTCTTAGTGATGTCAATGCCAGATAATGTTTATTGTGTAATCAAACTACCAATTAGGGCTGCAGCTAACGATTATTTTTATTGTGGACTAATCCATCGATTATTTTCAAATTAATCTATTTATTATTTTCTTATCAGTTGATTAATTCTTTAGTTAAACTATGAATAAATAATAACAGTAACTTCTGCAATTAATCTTTTAATATTTTATTCAAATGTTTTCTCAATTAATACTTTACAAAAATAAATAATAACATAGAAAGAACAATAAATAAAAACATTAAGAAAAGAGAGAAAAATAATAATAAATAAAGAAAAGAAAGCAAGGAAGCAAGAAAGAAATAGGCTAACAATAAAAAGAAAGATAGAAAAAGAAAAGGAAAGAATTACAGGGCAGTGATGCAATCAAAAGAAATGCATATTATGGCTGCATTCACAGTTACTGTTTGGGACTGACAGCAGTTGCTTACAGGTGAGAAACTTAAAATGTTTTATTCAGCAGATTAAAGCATCTGCTTGAATACATATCTGTATGAATGAACAGCTGAAGTCACACCCGCATTCAGGACACACTGCTTCCCATCACACACAGGCGTCTAGTGCTGCTACACTTCCCAAGTTCGCGTATATGGTTATGCCCATAAAGATCATCATCACCCCTCCGGAAACACTCGCTCGGTTAAAGATATCGGCCAGCAAATGGCGCGACGCCAGTGATGCCACTGGCCCGGTTTAATGTAAGAAATGCCTTGTGAGTCGAGCACGCCTGTATCTGACTGGACTCACCGTACAGCACGAGCTTCACGCTCAGTTCGCGTTAAACCACTCTGAACACTGACCTTGAGTCTAACAGCAGCTGAGAGCGACAGCCATATTCCCCGCGTGCTAACGCGCTCCGTTCCGACGAGCTCACAGGATTCTGGCGTGATTTAGGCCTGAGATGGGTGTGTGTGTGTGTGCGGTCCACACAACAGGCGAATAAAGTCACAGAAACGCATAATAAAATAAGCGTTCACTTGTAAAAACTAAGGCGGTTGCACGAACATACAAGAGCGATAGTAAAGTTCCGCGACTGCTTCGAATGAGAAAGCGCTAGTGTGCATACCGATGCTAAACACGGGACCTGCGGGAACAAAACAGCGAAAAACGGGCGCTTAAAACACACACACACAGGTCAGTTATCCTTGTAGGGACTCTCCATAGGCGTAATGGTTTTTATGCTGTACAAACCGTATTTTCTATCGCCTTACACCAACCCTAACGTTACACCCAAACCTACCCCTTACAGGAAACTTTCTGCATTTTCACTTTCTCAAAAAAAAATAATTCTGTATGATAAGCTTTTGTACCCATTGGGGACCTCAATTTAGGTCCCCACCTTGACACACGAGTCTGTGTGTATTCAAGTCCCCACCAGGATATATAAACCTGTGTACACACACAGAGTACACACACCTGACAGATGATCCGGAGGGCGAGCAGAAGAGGGGCATACCCCGGCAACGCTCATATAAACGCGGCTGCGGGGGCGGGGCTGAAGACGCAAACATTACATATTCATATCACTGCTCCAGTCTCTCATGCTGTTTAATCACTTCTTCTTCTTCTTCTTCCTTGACGTTTAACGGCATGCTGTTTAATCACATTCACGGAGTGTACAGATGAAGACAAAACAGAATTCACCTGGATTACAGATTGAAAATGACTATTTTAATATAGGGTAGAGTGGGGAAAACGCCCCCCAAATAGCCACTAGATAAAGTCAAGATACATTTTTATCATAATTATGGAGTGGACTACATTGACAGGAGTAATGTAGAAGTGTTCACTTACACTGGTGATGTACCGGAGATAAAACAGATTTCACTCTAAATTATATAACTTTCAGGAGCAAGAAAAAAAGTGTTTTAAAGCTTGTTGTTTTGTCACAGTTATGATATGAGAATAGTAAGCATGTAGGTAGAGGGCACGTGTTATTTAAGAAAAATATAATTAAATTTTGAGAATGATATAATTTTTCTGTGGATAAAACGCCCCCAGGGAGCATGGCTTAATTACTGTAGTTACTCTGTTCTGAACATCAAACCCTTTGTTGTCCATCAAATGTATTCTAACTAGTTGATTGAATAAAATTGTTTGGACTTTATATTTTAAAAAAGACCAGAATCAGGTAGCTAGTTATTTTAGTTATACATCAGCTATTTTTCAAATATATTATAATTTTGTAATTCATAATTAATGATTATATTCTTTTTAATTTTAAGCTAAAACTGTGCATACTCTGATTTTGCTGTAAATGTATAAATCAAATTGCTTTGTCAGACTGGGGGCAAAACACCCCCTTGGTACAAATGTACTTTTTTTTTTACAAATGTAAAAAAATCTAATAACATAAAAACTGGACATTTTTCATACTTGGTTTACCATTTATGTCATTGTCACTAAAACTATGATAACTTTCCCGGACACTTTTATCTTTTATTTCACAGAATTTTTTTTTACAAAGTCCTTAAAGTGCCCCTATTATGGATTTTTGAAAATGAACTTTCATGTGTAACACAGCTCTAAGTGAATGAAAACATCCTGCAAAGTTTTAAATCTGAAAGTGCACCGTATATAAAAAGTTGTTGTCTCTCAAAAGAAAGAGTCGACTCTAAATCATTGAAACGAGTCGTTTTTAAAATTAATCCGTCAACTCAATTCACCCCGCCCCCCTCTGAAATCCCCATGCAAACCCCTACCTCCTGAAACATGGACCATCTCCCCTCCCCCCTCTCCAAACACCCCTCCCCCCAACCTTACCACACCAAAAAAAAAACTGTATGAAACATTTTTGTGCAATTCAAAGTGTGCTACACACAGGTGAGTGGGCCTGTACAAACCACCTGTAGTAACACACTCTCCTCTATGCGCACTAGACACTTTTCACACACTGCTGTGTACACAATCCCACAAAAGACTCAGCAATATATGTATATTTACATGCTCATGCACTACTAATCATCTTGCACTGTTCCCCAGCCAGCTGCTCGACTCACAATGTTTCTCTCTGCACATGTACAGTATTTATGTTTATTTTTATTTCTTATCTTTTATTTTTAGTTGTATAGGGTAAACATTTATATATAGTATACTTATATTCAAAATCTGTCAGTAGGTTAGTTGTGTATAGGTTTATAGTGTTTTACTTCATTGTTGTATGTCTGTATTTATGTAGCACCGGGGTCCTGTGAGGCACGACATTTCGTTCCACTGTATGTCTCCACATGTAGCGGAATGACAATAAAGCTCAACTTGAACTTGACCCTGAACATGTCAACATGAAACATTAGCATATTGCCCGCCCACTTGTTGCACGTACACACCTGGGAACACCAGATTTTCGCATTGGTCTGAATGAAAATACAAATTCATTCTTTGCCACTAGGTACTGCTTTTGGAGTGTTAAAAGCTCACAAACACTGCTTTAAATTAAATCGGACCAATCACCACAGATTAGCGTCATGCAAAGGAGGGGTTTTGAAAAATTAATCATTGAGCGAATCGTTTGGGAGTCGTTGAGCAAATAAGGTAAAGATAAATGAAAATGAAAGTGTTTTTTGACCTTGCGTGCATGTCAACCTGTTGCTGGAGACTCCCAAAACCAAAATATGAACCTTTCATAACCCATAATAGGGGCACTTTTAGGGGGTGTTTCCCACGCTCTACCCTACCGTAATGTGTTATGAACTAAATTTGCCAAATTTAGATGTAATGATAAATAAAATATAATCATATTTCCCTATTGAAAGGTAACTCTCATTGTGTCATTTTGAGGACTTATGGGAAAACTGTTTACTCTGTTACTGAAGCCTGATTTGTTAAAGTTTGTGTGACAATAGGCAGAAACGACCTGGGCTGCGTTTCCCAAAAGCATCGTAATCTTAAGTACTTCGTAGACCGATTGAAACCAATGGAGCTACGATCAACTTAAGCTTACAATGCTTTTGGTAAACGCAGCCCTGGTCGTTAAGTCCCTCAAAGGCGCTCGCGGTTGAATCCTCCTCGCCCTAGGACTGTGCCAACATAAGCCCCATTCACGCTGCACGTTGGTCCCGGAAAAATGCCAGAAAATTGCCGGAGTGCCTTCTGTGTGAACGCAAACACGTCCCGGGATTAATTCCGGGATTGATCCCGGGTTCGGGACCTAGTAACATTGCCGGGTTCAGTCCCGGAACGAGTGCTGTGTGAACAAAAGCTGGATCAATGCCGTAAAGGGTGTGTCGTAGTGATGACGCACTTTATCGTTCGACTGTTTTACCGGGTGTTTTGAAGGCAGATCAACGTTCACACAATGAAAAATATGTAAACTGGAATGAAGCAGCGATCAGGGAGCTCCTCACTATCCGCACTGAAGCTGAAATCATTCGCCAGTTGAAATGGTGAGCGGCACATTATACACGTCACATGAAAGGTCACGTGTCTTTACGGGATCTTTACGGGTTGTGTGTGAATGCACGCACAGATTCCGGAAAATCACAGGCAGTGTGAATGAACCAAAATCAGACCATCCCGGGACAAATCACGGGACACATTTTCCGTGTATTTTCCGGAATGGCTGTGTGAAAGAGGCTATAGGTGGCCCTATAGGTGTGAGGGCCCACTCCACCAGAGGAATGGCCTCCTCCTGGGCCTGGTCCAGTGGAATCTCTATTGGGGAGATTTGTGTGGCCGCCGGCTGGTCGTCGCTGTCTACCTTCATTAGATTTTACAATTTGGACATCCCTGCCCTGCAGGCGCAGACCTTATCCACTTATTATCTACCCATTTTCCCCCTTGGGAGGGAAGGGCAGTGTCAAGCATAACTCAAACTGTTCTCGGGTCTCTTTGTGGCTCAGGTTTATGGAGCCCTTGCTGATTGTTTCTGGGCTGGGCACACGGAGCAGGCTTAGTTCTGCATCTGTTCATAGCACAGCACTACTGGAAGCGTTCCCCATAAGTCACCAATGACGACGCAACGGGAGTTACCTTTCGATAGGGAATGCTCCGGTTACTCACGTAACCTCAGTTCCCTGAGATAAAGGAACGAGTGTTGTGTAACTGGCCGTGCTATAAGCTGCATGCGAGTCAATGGCTGCCGCTTCAGTCCTATGAGTTTAATGAGGTGGCGCTCCGAGCCGACTTATATAGCAGTCGGCTCCACCCCCTCTGGCGGGCTCGAGCGCCATTGGTTTGTGCAGCTACACAAACGTCAACAAATCAGGCTTCAGTAACAGAGTAAACAGGAGTTTTCCCATACAGTCGTCATTGACAACGCAACGCCCATTCCTTTATCGCAGGGAACCTAGGTCACGTGAGAAACCGGAGCGTTACTGTTCCTGAAACTAAGGTGCAAGCGGAGAATTTATTTAATTCAAAGACAGGGGAAAATCTGTGAATTTTGCAAAAATCATTTCATTGCAAATGGAAAGATTGCATCTGAATAAACATCATTGATTGATGTATCAATCAATCAATCAATCAAACTTTATTTATAAAGCACTTTAAAAACACCGAAGTGGACCAAAGTGCTGTACAGAAAAATAAAACTCATACAAAACATAAAATACAATTAAAACAACATTAAAAGTAAAATAAATCAACATCAGGTGTCAAAGGCCAAGAAAAAATATATGTTTTAAGAGACAATTGAAATAAAGACAATGAAGAGGCCTGCCTAATGGGCAGAGGCAAATCATTCCATAATTTAGGAGCTGCCACAGCAAAGGCACGTTCCCCTCTAAGCTTACGCTTTGTTTTTGGCACATTCAGGAACAGCTGATCAGCTGACCTGAGATCACGGGTGGGCAAGCCCACTTAGGAATTTAAAAACAAACAGAAAAATTTTAAATTGAATCCTAAAATGTACAGGCAGCCAGTAAAGTGAAGCTAAAATGGGGGAAATATGCTCATATTTACGTGTTCCAGTTAAAAGACGCGCTGCAGCGTTTTGCACCATCTGCAAACGAGCAACAGAGGACCCACTAACCCCCACATACAATGCATTACAGTAATCTAGCTGAGTGGTTACAAAGGCATGGATTACTGTCTCAAAGTGTTGCCTTAGAAGATATGGCTTTATTTTGGCCAGCTGCCTCAGTTGGAAAAAACTTGATTTAACCACTGCCCTGATCTGACTGTCGAACTTAAGATCTGAGTCAATTTTCACCCCTAAGTTAGTGATGGTTGGCTTGATGTACTGAGCCAAGGCACCTAAATCAACCAAAGGAGTCCCGGTGGCCCCACCAAAAACCATCACTTCCGTCTTGTTTTCATTGAAACTTAAAAAATTAAGAGCCATCCATGCCTTTATATCGTCAAGACAATCAAGTAACGGTCTAACAGTGTCATTCTTTCTAAGTGGCACATAAATCTGGCTATCATCCGCATAACAATGGAATGACAAGCCATGCTTCCTGATTATTGAACCAAGGGGGAGCAAATAAAGAGAGAAAAGGAGAGGGCCTAAAACGGAGCCCTGCGGTACCCCACAAGAGAGAGGAGCCAAAGAGGACACAGAGTCACCACAGCTAACACAGAAAGTCTGGCCTTTTAAATAGGACCTGAACCATTGGAGCGCTATGCCCTTGATGCCCACCCACTGCTCCAGACGAGAAATTAAGATTTCACAGTGTCAAACGCAGCAGTTAAACCAAGAAGCACAAGAATTACACAATCACCAGCATCCGTAGCTAAAAGGATATCATTAAAAACTTTTAGAAGTGCAGATTCTGTGCTGTGTAGTTTTAAAACTGGACTGGAAAAATTCAAGAATATTGTGATATTTCAGATTAATTAATTGACTATCTTTTCAAGGATTTTTGAAAGAAAAGGAAGCTTGGAAATAGGTCTAAAATTTCAAGGTCTGTAGGATCGAGACTAGGTTTTTTAATCAGAGGTTGGACTACTGTGTGTTTAAAATTTTCAGGGACCACACCTGATGACAGACTGCTATTAACAACTGCAAGAACAGATGGCCCTACAGTGGGAAAAACCTCCTAGACAAGTCGAGGAGGGACAGCATCATATGGAGAACCTGAGGGCTTCAGATGACCAACAATCTCATGTAATACTGAGAAAGTCACCATCTCAAACTTGTCAAAGACAGCAGAGCAGAGGACAGAGACTGAATGATCATAAGAAGAAGATGAGATAAGAGCCCTGGTGGAAGTAACCTTATCAGTAAAAAAGTGAAGAAAATTTTCACAAACAGCAGAGAAGGCATCAACAAGTTTGTGGGACATGAAGAACTGAATCAATAGTGTAACATAATTTGATGTAAACAGCCAAGAGGCAGAGGCAGAGGCAGGAGAAATAAAAACATTTACTGAATAATTATAGTTGTGTCGGATCACTCATCTGCCTTTAGCTTTCCAGTGATCCTGAAGACTCTGATGAGCTTGTTCAGGTGAGTTTGATTAGGATTTGAGCGAAACTCTGCATGGCAGTGGACTGCAAGCTCAACACATGCAATAGCAAAGAAAAAGCAAGGCTGTCAGTGTCAAACTCAGGCCCTGTCCAAATGCAGCACCAGGTCACTGAAACCGAACAATTTTGAAAACTCCTGCCAGGGTGAAGATTTTCAAAAACTCCAGTTGCAGTGTTATCGTGTAGTAGACAGCGAAACCGGAGATATTAGGTGTGTTCGACTTCAAGCGACGCTGCGCAGAATGCTCAGTGTATGACATCACAGTACCGTGAGAGCGATAAGAGAGCAGATGGATCCTTATGCTTTCATACACTGAGCATTCTGCGCAGCGCCGCATCAAGTCGAACACACGTTTTGGCTTGTTGTGACGTCGGAGCATCCACTGTTATCTATGGACTGTTATCTCCGCCTACTGGAAAGCCTACTGGCTTCTGATTGGCCAACATGACTTTACGGTTGAGATTATATCGCCACCTGTTGGTTTGGCCCGCTCAGTGCTTTTGCATGCTTTTGCGTTTTCATGTGGATGGAGATTATTTTAGAAACGGAAGAAGGAAAAACTCAGTTTATAAAAATACCCATTTACGTGTGGACCTTCAGACTTTAGCTGCAACCCTCATTAAACACACCTGATCCAGCTGATCAAGTCCTTCAGGCTTATCTGTAAACCACATGCAGTGTGTGGAGGAGCAGGTTAGAACTAAAGGTGTCCTCGCTGAACTCATAAAATAGGACTTTCTGAGAGCTCCTATTGTACCACTTGACCACAGCATATTCATTTAGGTGTTGATATGGTGCTATAGAAACATAATTCCCAGTCCAAGGACGTGAACAGCTGCAAAGTCACGTGTTGTCATCTCGAGCCTACAGTAATCATGACATGCTGTGAACACAGCATGCCCTCCAGGAACAGAGTCTGACACCCCTGATTTAAAACAAGCAAAGCCTGAATAAAAGAGTAATCACTGTGTAAAAATGATTTATATGTACATTTTACAGAAATACTGACAATGACACAGTTGTACTACAGTAGCAGATCACAACCAATGATTCTGTCCTTAGAAATGTTTTTCAAAAGACTCCTGTGAGCCTTCAGGACAAGAGGTTTGGAGAATGGATGATGATGTTTGGAGACAATCAAGGTAAATATCACCTTTTATTGTTCCATTTTCAGCCAAGCTGTAATTTGGTCAGATTGTACAAAACATGAAAATATTCTGTATTGAATGCGTAAAATGCTTATTATGGAATTACTTTGAACAAGAGATTCATTTAAAAAAAAAAAAAAAGTGAAAATGTTCTTGAATAAGAGTTTATTACACTACACTGATTTTTTTTTAAGGTAAGGGGTTGCAATCATTTTTTTTATCTACATTTAAATAAACACATTTATAGTTGATTAACTTTAAACATTATTTTTTAATGTAGCTAAAAAAAATTTTTGCAACCACTTACCTTGAAAAAAAAAATTATAATTTTTTTTTCAGTGTAGCTTGGTCATGATAAAAACAATGAACACTCCACATATAGCAACTATATTCTTCCCTCACTAACGCTCACTCCTGTGGTGCTTCATCAGTCTGAACCTAACCAAACTCAGCAGTGTCTCATTTAGGACAAGACTCTGGAATATGCCCGTGTTGTGATGGGTCCATCAGTGGTGGATTAATTTCCCTGCTGTTATGATCTAGCAGCTCTGTTCCAGTCTATGGGCTCATTCACAGAGCTGACAGAGAGAGAAGGAGAGCACATCTCCAGCCCTAGCACTTCTACCAACACACCCTTACCAGAGAAACATTTACTAAACCCGAGGAAAACAGACAGAACACCAGTGTTGGGCAGTAACTAATTAACAGTGGTGTAGTCTACGTGGTACGCAGGTATACGGCGTATACCCACTAGCAAAGGTCATGTATTTCCGTAACTTATACCCACTTAAAAAATCGCGAGGATACGTAAAAACACCTTTGTGACAGATTTACATTTAGTCATTTGGCAGACGCTTTTATCCAAAGCGACTTACAATTTGGGAGTACATAAAGCGATTCATCTTGAAGAGGCAATCAGACAGAGGAAGTGCTCGTAACACCAAGTCTCAGTCATTGTTCAAATAAGTACAAGCTAGCAAGGGAAGGAGGGAAAGATAGAGGGAAAGTTTTTTTTTTTTTTTTTTTTTTTTTTTTTTTTGTTTAACAAGTTTAGGATGAAGTCAAGTAGTGCCGAAAGAGATGAGTCTTCAGTTGATGCTTGAAGATTGACAGGGATCCAGCATTCCGGATAGGGGTGGGAAGATTATTCCACCATCCAGGAATGGTGAATGAGAATGTTCTGGAGAGTGATTTTGAGCCTCTCTGTGATGGTACCACAAGGCGTCGCTCACTAGCAGATCTCAGACTTCTGGAGGGGATGTAGATTCGTAATAGTGAGTGGAAGTAGGAGGGTGCTGAGCCTGTGGTCGTTCTGTATGCAAGCATCAGTGTCTTGAACTTGATGCGAGCTGCCACTGGTAGCCAGTGCAGTGAGATGAAGAGAGGTGTAACATGGGTTCTTTTGGGCTCATTGAAGACCAGTCGTGCCGCAGCATTCTGAATCATTTGTAGAGGTTTGATTGTGTTTGATGGAAGACCAGCCAGAAGAGCATTGCAGTAGTCTAGCCTAGAAATGACAAGGGCCTGGACAAGAAGTTGCGCAGCATGCTCTGTCAGGAAGGGCCTGATTTTTCTGATGTTGTGTAGCGCAAACCTGCAAGATCGAGCAGTCTTTGCAATGTGCTCTTTGAAGGTCAGCTGGTCATCAAAGATTACACCAAGATTTCTGACTGAAGTTGATGGGGTAATTATTGATGTGCCTAATTGAATCGAGAAGTCATGCTGTAGACTCGGAGTGGCAGGGATGACAAGAAGCTCAGTCTTTGCCAGGTTGAGCTGTAGGTGATGTTCTTTCATCCATGCCGAGATGTCCGCCAGGCAGCCTGAGATCCGTGCAGCTACCGTTGGATCATCTGGTTGAAAAGAGAGATAGAGCTGTGTGTCATCGGCGTAGCAATGGTAGGAGAAGCCATGTGCCTGTATGATGGGTCCCAGTGATGTAGTGTATGTGGAGAAGAGGAGGGGTCCAAGAACCGATCCCTGAGGAACCCCAGTGACCAGTTGATGTGCTTTGGATACCTCCCCACCCCAGGCCACCCTGAAGGACCTACCGGTGAGATAGGAATCAAACCAGCGAAGTGGAATCCCAGTGATACCCAGCGATGAGAGGGTGGACAGGAGGATCTGATGATTGAGATATTTCACACGTTCATTCATAAATTCACCCCGTCTGTATTGCGATCGAAGCATGACTTTTTGAAAATCACGCTGTGTTTCTGTTGATGACCAGTGCTATTGCTCAACTCTTTCATTTCATCTGACTGGCTGAGGCATCCTAAAAATGCGCCACTGCTGCGCGTGGCCACGAAAGCTTGTCATTTGAACGTGTTTTTATGCCTTGCCCATTTAAACATTCAAAAGAGTTTCTAAGCATTCAAACACAGGACGCGGAACAACTCCTACTCACGCGCAGTGTTCGGTGCACACATACAGAGCAAACGTAAACTTAAGTGAACAAACAGTTGAGAAAAAATAAAATCGGATGTGTATTATAATGGATGTATTGTCTCTTAAAGTGATAGCGCCTAATTTACTAGCTGCTGTCAGTGTCCTTAATGTTAATCCAAGAAAATTAAATCAGAGAAAATCACTCACAGCTCTTTACTGAACAAGCAGTTTAACAAGAATTAATCTAGATTTAATTTATACAGTGAAGACTAAGCAATGCTATTTTATATTTTATATTTTATATTTTATATTTTATTATTCGGTTTCTGTGCCTGGACACCTACAAACTTGAAAAAACTTAAACATTGTGTAAATAGCACAAATAAATATATAGAACAAACATATATTAAACTATTTCAAACAGGGCCCACAGGTACAACCTGCACTGGGGCCCCGCAAACCCCAGCTACGGCCCTGGGAGAAGTAACAGATCAGTCAACTGTCCCAAGCATCTTTCACGCATGCAGTCAACAGTATGAGTTTCTCAGGCCAACATAACTAGCTAATAACTTCAGTAACATTAGTGTGCGGATCAATGAATGCAGGAGAAGGAGAGAGATAACAGATGTGTGTGTCTGTGTACAGCAGTTAAACTGAATACAATGTTTATATCTCCTTGTTTCAGATGATGAGAGAGATGAGAACTCCTGGCCAGCCTTGTGGACTGAAGGTCAGGCTAGGGAATATAAAAACAGGCACTCTTAAATGTGCATTGAAAATTGCCAGCTCATAAAACCTGTGCTCCAGGGACCATATTATTCAGGGAAAATTTTAGATGATTAACACAGTAGAAAATCAGTCCAGCCTCCCCAGCTGTAAATGTCATTGGCTGTCTTGTGTTGCTTATAATAAATTGACATGTTGATATCACATAAGCAGTCTTTCAGAATGCTGTCAGTTACATGTAGATGCATACTGTACACATTAGTGTAGTGCTTATGGGGTGTCGCTTTGGGCCGGGTGAGGGAGGGAAAAATCACAGTATGCTCAATACAAAAAACTAGACTACACCACTGCTAGTTACTAGTAACTTAGTTACTGTAATAATATTACTTTTTGCAGTAGCTAGTAGTGTAACTAATTACTAATAAGATTTCAGTAATAATATTACAGTTGCTATCCATAAAACAGCTTAGTTACTTTTGATGCCTCAACCCCGCTGATTTAAAATCCAACAATCAAATAATCCCTAGATTTATTTTCATAATTTTCACGACTCGCACAAGCATGTGATGTCCCCAGTGCAGCAGGCAAGCTTGGAATATGGAAAAGCTTACATCCAGCAGATAGAAATATTACATTATATTGATTTTGTCAGGAGAAAAGTTGATCTACACAATTTTATGTTGAAGATACACAGTTACAACTTCTGTGGGGCGTGAAGAAAAAGTAAAATAACTAGTGTAACTAATGACCGTTGCCAGAAAGTAATAAGTAAAGTAACATTATTACTTTTGAAATGAGTAACTAGTAATGAGTAATACATTATTTGAGTAACGAGCCCAACACTGCAGAACACACACACGCTTCAAGACGGAGCCGGGCCAAAATAATAAGCAAACGGTTCTGTTCTTAGACTGTAAGTTTCAGACCTGGACCTGTTCTTTCTTTATTCATCCTTTAGTTTAGAATAATGAGCTGCGTAAACTTCAGAGAAATAGGAACAATCTCTCCGTAACATGTCTGTTATTAAAGACAGATTAATTAACTAACATGGCCAGATTTAATACTGTTAATGACCTGATTATGGATTCATATTCTTAACTACATATATGCATTTTTCTAGTAACTTATCACACCACATTTTCAACTTCTCCGTGTCTTCAGGAAATTATGTATCTGCATCAGTTCAGTTCCCAGCATCTTTGCTTCCACAGATAAGAGAAAGCTGTGCTGGGTCGTGAGCTGCAGAGAGCCGCTGGATTCTGGTGAGGCATTTATTCGTAGCCAGTTTAGCATGTGATTTACTTTAAAACGCATTAAAACCTCTGTTAACTTATTTAAGGAAACAAAGCTAGGCTGCAAGGGTTTTCCCCGTCATCGCGTCACACTCCTCCTCGGTAGGAGGCGCAAACGCACCGCTGGCCGCCATCAGAGAAGACGAAGAAGAAGAAGAAGTTCCGCTCACATGTTTTTGCAGGAGCTCGTGCTGTAGTTTAGATCGGCAGGACTAACAGATAAAGCAGCGGTGTTTACTCTACTGTGCTCACAATGGCTTCGTCTGAGTCCTCCGTCAGAAAGCTGAAGAAGGCGGCGAAGAGGCCGCGGAGCGAGGATCCGGATCCGGATCGCAGCGCGGCGGAGGAGCGCGATCAGCAGCAGCAGCGGCAGCACGCGGCTCTGTGCGCGACGCTCCGCGGGGAGGACGCGTCAGTGCGGCTGCTGGAGGAGCTGGTGTTCGGCGCGGAGGAGCGGCTCGCGGAGCGCCTCACGGTGCGGCTCGGTTCGGTTCTCTTAACACTGCTCGCTCTTATCTCCGGGACTCACTACAACACACAGCCTCACAACCTTCTGCTTCTACGAGGAAGCATTTAAACATTTTTCATACTACAGAATCACACAAGAACAGCTGCTCACACTTTAGTTCTCTCTTAACTGTTAACTGACTTTTGCCTCGGTAAACTGCTAATTTGCTGCTTATTAATAGTTAGGAAGGTATAGTTGCTAAGTTTTAGGTGTGAGGTGGATTAAGGTATATCAAATATGATCATGCGGAATAAGCCATTAAGATATGCTTCATAAGTACTAATACACAGCGATATGTTCGTAATATGCATGCTAGTTCAGGGCACTATGCTTGCATTTCTTTTTTAGCAACACTTGTGGTCTTAATTTAAAACATTTAGGGGCATATTTACGAATGTTGGAGCAACTTCTGATCAATGACAAAAAATAACCTTCCCATTACGAGGCGATATTTGATTTCCTTAAAGTAATTTTAATAGCATTTTTGTTTTAGTGGAAATAATTAATCGCATCCAAAATAAAAGTTTTATTTTTTGTTTACATAATATATATGTGTGTGTACTGTTTATTATGTATATATATAAATACACACACATACAGTATATATATATATAAAAAATATTT
Source organism: Aspiorhynchus laticeps (assembly GCA_023376895.1). NCBI lineage: Eukaryota > Metazoa > Chordata > Actinopteri > Cypriniformes > Cyprinidae > Aspiorhynchus > Aspiorhynchus laticeps. The sequence goes on from CM041793.1 coordinate 10,666,988, forward strand.
ACATGTATATACATTTACATATTTATATTATAATTTTTTATATTATATATATATAAATATATTTAATATTTAAGCTTAACATATTTTTCTAAAATCTATACATGCATGGGTGTGTATTTATATATACATAATAAACATAGTACACACACATATATTATGTGAACAATATCTTTTATTTTGGATGCGATTAATCGTTTGACTGCACTAGTGTGTACTGTATATATTTATTATGTATATAAACATAAATACACACACAGTATATATTTAAAATATTTGCATGTGTATATATTTAATTCATATAATCCATATTATATTTAAATATATTTATATATAAATGTAACACATGTTTCTTAAATGTATACATGCATGTGTGCGTGTTTATATATACATAATAAATATACACAGTACACACATTTTGTAAACACTTTAATTTTGTATGTGATTAATCGTTTGACGGCACTCATTTTTTTCCTAACCTCATTAAATGTGTCATCTTTTGCCAAATTCATAAATTGATTTTTATAAACTTTCTCAACATTTTTAAATTAAATCAGTAAATCCAATCTGAATAAGACAGAGTCAGAACGAGCATCGCTCCCTGAACTAAAGCTGTGATAACACTCAGAAGTGTGACTCAAGTGAGCACTTTCTTCTCTTCATACGCTCAGCGGAGTGTGAAGTGTTCTGAAGCGTGTGCATGTGTTTGAGCAGGACAGCAGCGTGTTTCTGGAGGATGAAGGCAGCATTTGCTCAGAGGACAGCGACTCCGAGAGTCGGACGCAGCCGGCCGCCAGGAGCGCCGCGTGGGAGGATGAGGAGGATGAGCAGGAGGAAGAGTGAGGCAGACCAGCACATTCACACTCACTGCAAACTAAAGCATTGCTCGATCCGCTCATGTGCAGTGCATTCATTTAGATAACCTCACAGCCTTCTGTCAGTGTGCTTGTCACTTATATATTTTTTATTTTTTTTAAGGATTGACATGACACATCGGTTTCGCAGAGACTTTAAAAAGAGTGAAGCGGAAAATAAAATGACAAAACAGAGGCTACAGCATCGCCTAAAGGAACAGTAAGTTATAGCAAAATAAAACTATTTGTTTGAAAAAACAAAAGCACACTTGTAAGCGAATGCATCTGGTTTGTTTGACAGGTTTCAGAAAGCCATGGGCGGCACACCCAGCTGGGCAGAAGCCACAGACAAGAAAAGCCAGAAGAAAGGTAATTAATGTATAAATTTGTTTGTTGAGGGATGTCTTTGTTAATTTAAGCTGCAGTAAATATTTTATGCCGTCCGTTTATGGTTTAGTGTTATCATGCCTCAATGAGACCTGTAAGATGTTCATTCCCTGTTGTTAACCAGCAGAGTGGCCATCATTACTGTTTATATGTTTCTTCACAGCAGAGCCTGAGAGTGAAGATGAGGATGATAGTGAAGATCTGTTGCGAAGGACGGGTAACTTCATCGGCTCGTCCGACAGCCTGCCCAAGGGAATTATTAAGGTCTGCTGCTCCACATGTGACCAGTTTAGACATAGAAAACATGCAATTATTGTTCCACGTGTGTAAGTGAGAGCAACAGTTTATAAAAATATAGAATTTGTGACCCTGGACCACAAAACCAGTCACAAGGGTCAATTTTTTAAAATGGATATTTATACATGAAATACTGAATAAATTTATTCAGTTTACATGCATGAAAACTGAATAAATAAGCTTTCCACTGATGTATGGTTTGTTAGGATAGGACAATATTTGGTCGAGGTTCAACTATTTGAAAATCTGGAATCTGAGGGTGCAAAAAATTGAGAAAATCGCCTTTAAAGTTGTCTTAAATGAAGTTCTTAGCAATGCATATTACTAATCAAAAATTAAGTTTTGATATATTTACGGTATGAAATTTACAAAATTCATGGAACATGATCTTTTCTTAATATCCTATTTTTGGCATTAAAGATTTTTTTTTTATTTTGACCCCTACAATGTATTGTTGGTTATTGCTACAAATATACACATGCTACTTATGACTGGTTTTGTGCTCCAGGGTCACATTTGTCATAAAAAAGAGCAGCTTTGAGGTTTGCCAGCAGTTTACTGTTGCTCTGTTAAAAAAAAAAAAATATATATATATATATATATATTTATATTTCTAGGGGTGGCATGGTACACAGATGTCACGGTTCGGTACGTATCTCGGTTCGGGGGGTCACGGTTCGATACGATTTTGGTACAACATGAAAAAAAGAAATCTACTATGCTCGGTTTCTTTTCATTTATTTTGAACAGACAGTAGTGCAAATTTAAAAAAAAAAATCTATCTAGATGTGAAAATATAAAATCTGTTTTGTTTTCATTGTGTGTACACAAATAAAAGCAGACCTTTATACATTGATTATTAATAAGACAATAAGTGTTTAAAGTTGATTCTGCTGGTATAAGGAAACAATTGAAGTGATCGCACCCACACAAAAAAAACACAGCAGTTCCCACGCGTCGACCGAAATGAGATGCCTGTACCGTGACGGTTCGGTACGAATACATGTACCGTGCCACCCCTTTTTTTATATATATATATATATATATATATATATATATATAACATTATTATTAATATTAATAAATAATAATGATAATAATAAAATAAATATTATTATTATTAATAAAAATACAAATATTGATAATAGTATTATTAATAAAACTTATAATAATAATAAAAACAAATAATTTGAGTAATGATAACAGTAATAATTCTATTTTTTTTGGCTGGCAGATGAAGAAGTGCGTGAATGCGAACAGTGAGTGTCCCGGCGGGGATCAGCTGACCTCAGTGCAGTTTCACCCGTCTGCGCAGATCGTGATGACCGCAGGTCTGGATCACTCCGTATCACTCTTTCAGGTGAAGCACTGCTCATATCTTCACAGTCCAGCCGCTCACCTTCAGTGATTTGACCGAGGCTGCGTCTGAAAGCATTCACTCCATCACTAATCCCTATGTAGTGTTATATGAGAGAGGACTGGAATGTACTCAACTGTGCTATTTTGGGACACCATGAATATGAACTAAAATGCACTTTTAACATACTATCTCTGTATTTAATCACCACTTGAGTGCACTAGTGTATGAAATATGGGTTCAAGTGTAATACAAGTGGTGACCTAAATTCTTTTTTTCAATACAGAGAAAGTATGTTAAAAGAGCATTTTAGTTCATATTCATGGTGTCCCAAAATAGCACAGTTACACATTATATTAGCACAGTTTAGCTGATCTTAAGTTTATCTTAAGAAGTACTAAAGAATAATTTTTGTATATTAAGTACAAAATTAGTGCACGAAAATAGAGCACTTTAAGTACATAATGGAAGTGTACTTTTTTTTTCACCTGGGTCCTCACATCGGTGATCTGTCACAGACATTGTTTATCACCAATGTGCTTTACTCACGTGGACAATATAGGTCTGAAGTTACCATGATTGTTAATGTTTTATAATCGTGCGTGTCTGTGCCAGCCAGACATGTTCACAAGTCTCTGATGTCCAAGTCCAAGTCAAGTCTCAAGTCTTTGAGGTCAAGTCTAAGTCAAGTCTCAAGTCTTTAAAGCAGAGTCCAAGTCAAGTCTCAAGTCTTTAAAGTGGAGTCCAAGTCACGTCTCAAGTCTCTTTGTGGAGTCCAAGTCACGTCTCAAGTCTTTGTTCTATTTATTAGCAACAGTTCTTTCAGCTTGTTATTGAGGCTAAATCAGTTTTGAAATACTGATTTCACGATAGGATTTTCTCAACAACAACACAAAAAACTCGAACAAAATTTAAGACAAATTAGAAATGAAAAGGTGTCCATTTATTAATTGTCAGATAAAATGCTGCACATTTCTTTGTAAAATTGAAATGTCAAACAACAAAACAAAATTGTAAAACAAACCCCAATTAATCAAATTAATTACACAAATTAAATAAATCTCATATAAACAAACTATAAAAAGGGCTTTGTGCTCTTTTTCAATATAAAATTAGAGGCAACCACTGTATTTTAAACAACACAATCCAAACAAAGAGGCTGCATACAGGTACATCTCATGTAATCATCTCATGTACGCCCCATTATTGTGGTTTCAAAGAACAAGAGATACCCAGAATTTATACTGTATGGATGGTTTTCTATTGAAACTCAAATGTAAATATTTTGAGATACTGATTTTTGACTTTCATTAGCTGTAAGCTCTAATCATCAAACTTTTTCACCATATTCTAATTTTCTGAGATGTACCTGTACATCCAGCATGAGCAGTTTTTAATCTAAATTGGATTGTATAATTTCGAAATTTGAAGCAAATACAAAATGGTCTGACTTTAGTTTTGTGAAACTATTCTACATAAAACCGCACAGGCTGAATTAATGCAGATTCACTCTCTGCCAGCGGGTGGCGCTTGAACATCAATTTAACATTGTTTCCGTGGTTTCTGCTGTAAACAAAGCAGAGCTGCGGTTATGAACACTAATATGCATTACACGGAGGCAAGATGAAAAGAAAATACCATCTAAACTTTTTTTAGATGGTATTTTTAGATGGTTTCCCTCAGAGATACATTCATATAAACTCCTATACCAAATGACTCGTTTTTTACGAGTCTCACGAGTCACGAGTCCAAGTCAAGTCTCGAGTCAGCTGTTCACAAGTCCAAGTCAAGTCTCGAGTCTTTATTTTTGCGACTTAAGTGCGACTCGAGTCCAAGTCTCTGACTCGAGTTTCCATCTCTGGTGCCAGCTCTCATCAGTGGTGTCTTAAAGGGGTCATCATGTCTGAAAATCATCATTTATTATTTAGCCTCAAGTCGTACTGAAGTGTACTGAACAAACACTCACTCAGCTCAGGAATCGTATCAAGCACACTAAAGGGTGAATTACTGACAACTAAGCATTCATAACTGTACAGATTCATGAAACACACTGTCATTCAGATGCTTATGCTGTTTTATTCTAAATATTATATGTGTTTGAATTGCTGAGGCAGTATCTTAATTTTCCAGCCCTGTGAGTCAGTTACAGATGAGAAGACAAACATACTGCAAATGAATGTCACAAGGAAATGAACAACAAAGTAGTCAATGCGAGTCATACTGTGCTTGATGTAAGGTCAAAATCCGTTGTGAATGACCTTCACTACTTAAAATAACCTTGAAGTTCCTTCTCAACAGGTGGATGGCAAGAGCAACCCGAAGATCCAGACCATCCATCTGGAGAATTTTCCAGTGAGCAAGGCTTCGTTTAGCGCCGATGGGGAGCATATTGTGGCGACTGGACTGAGGAACAAACTCTTCTACATCTATGACATGATGGAGGGCAGAGTTCTCCCTGTGTCTAGTGTGCGAGGTGAGATCTGGAATCTCAGAAGAGCTTCGTCTCTGCACTTGCGTGTATCTGCATTTGCCAATTTTTCTTTCTGTTGAATGATGTGTAGTATGTTGACTGAAGTGATTAAGCTCATTTACACTGAACTTGTACTAGAATGTAATGTTTTTTGTGTGTGGATGTTTCTGTTAGGTCTGAATGAGCTGAAGGTGTCAGACTTCCAGGTTTCTCCGGATGGAAAGTATCTTCTCCTCTCTGGATCTTCAGGATATCTCCATCTCATGACCACAAAGGTGCAGCACAGCGATCCCATTAAATCTGCTCGTGATATCTGTAGTCACTCAGAATATTTCCTGAAAATAAACAGTCCAGCTGCAGCCATAAATGTGCTGTTTTCACTCTTAAGTTTTATTTATCTGGGCCCGTATTCATAAAGATTCTAAGAATCCTCTCAGAGAGCTCCTAATTTAGCTTAAACATTTCTAGCTAGGAGTCATAGCTTAAAAGTGATTCAGGACCAATCTGAGAGCAACTCTGAGCGAGGAAAAGACAAAAACTTTTATCTTAGTGAGGAGGAGGGGCTGACCCCGTTGCTAGCTATGAGACAGTCTTTTGAAGACTGATTGGTTGGTTGTCCAAGAAGGAAGTAAGAGCGCTTTTAAGAGTAGGGTTTATTATAAGCCTTCACTTTGAAATTACAGGCGTAATTTTTCCTGTTTTATCGTACTCTCTCTTTTTCTCTCTCTCTCTCTCTCTCTCTCTCTCTCTCTCTCTCTCTCTCGCACGCGCACACACATACACACACATTATATTCTTTATTTCTTATTTACCATGCTGTCATACTTAACGTATTTTATAGGAAATGAACAGCGACACAATAAGGTTCTGAAATTGCTGTAACAGACCCAAATCATCACTGCTGCATAGTTGCATTTTTCCAGTTGCCAAATATGTTAATGTAGTTATTACGTCCATTTCTGGCACTGTGGCATTTCTGCGCAGTGTCAGGGATGTTAACATGTCTTTAATAAGATCTGTCACCAACATGATCCCTGCACGATCTAATGTGTAGCGTCTTATTAACTCACTGTCATGCATTGTGTGCAACACATTTCTTCTCCCTCTTCATGGTCGGTACATTTTTCTTAAGCCTCTTAAAAGTCCTCGTCTGTACTCCTAACAATTTCGGACCTTAAGACCGCTTTTAAAGGGGACCTAACGTACACCGTTTCACCCAATCTCATGTTAATCTTGAGTACCTATAGAGTAGTACTGCATCCTTCATGTCTCCAAAAAGTCTTTAGTTTTATCATATTTATAAAAGAAAGATACAGATTTACGATTCTCTCCGAAAAAAGCCGAGCTCCTGGAGGCGTGCCGTGTGGGCGGAGCTAAAGAGTGACGAGCACTTGCTCTGATCGCCAACAAAACACAGACATTTGATGCCGTTTCACTTACCGTCTGCAGTTCTGAATCATGACCAGGATCTTTTATAGCTGGGACCGCTCCATCTTTCAGTATTAAACGATGTGCAAATCCAGCGTCGAATTGGGCCTTGTTTATAAAACGTTCGTCAACAAAACACTTGAGAAACTCCATTGCTGCCCCGGAAAAACAAACTATATCCACTGTTCACGTAACGGTGAGTTGTTTTGGGAAGCTGAACAAGGTTATCTTTCCCTCACAACCAAAAACACACTTATTTAGAGACATTCTTCCCGAGCGAGGCCCGTGCTGCCAGCCTGCCGATTGAAGCGCGTTGATGGGCATGCTCTCGCTCTCACTCTGGTCGATGCGTGCACGGACGCGTTCTTTCCGGGAGAAATGCCCATATAAGGAGTTCCACCGTCGTTTACGTCATAAAGTACAACGATCGAAAAAAACTCTCCGAAACTTGTACGAATCCGGAAGTGAGATTTTTGGCACAGAAATACTGTTATACGTCCCAATTTTTTTTTTAAACTTTGTCCATGCTTAGCATGAGAATCAAACTCTTTACCAGTGTAAACAACTCTGAATGCATGAAACAGCATTGTACCCCCCCTTTAAGGGTTAAGATGCTTTCTGAATTACTTTTTTCTTTACTAGGATCTTTTCTTTAAATTTAAGAGGAAACACCCACATTTCTAAGAATTTTCTTAGAATTTTGTTACTAGGAGCAACACTTAGAACTAAGATTTTTCATGAATACGGGCCCTGGTGTTAAAGGGTTAGTCCAATCACCCTCAAGACGTTGAATTGTCTTTGAAACACAAATTAAAATATTTTTAATATGCTCTCATCGGTTTAGTCCATCATAAAGATGTGGTGAAAGTAATCCATGTGAATTGAACAGTTTCATCAAAGTCATAGTGCTGTCAAACAATTAATCGCATCCAAAATAAGAGTTTTTGTCAAGTCACCTTTATTTATATAGCGCTTTTAACAATACAAATTGTGACAAAGCAACTGCACAATATCAAAATGGGAAAATAGTGTCAATAATGTAAAATGACAAGATTAAACACTAAATTTTCAGTTAAAGGCATTTCATTATTGAATTCAGTGATGGCATCGTCCAGCTCAGTTCAGTTCAAAAAGTTTCTGTTCAATCAAGTCGACGATATTGCTGGAAATGAAGTGTCCCCAACTAAGCAAGCCAGAGGCGACAGCGGCAAGGAACCAAAACTCCATTGGTGACAGAACGGGGAAAAAAACCTTGGGAGAAACCAGGCTCATTCGGGGGGCCATTTCTCCTCTGGCCAGACGACACAGCAGATCAATTCCAACTGCTGCAAAGTCAGATTGGAGGGCTCAACTGGTTCCCGAGGTCTTTTCCTGATGGCTGTCTAGGTGACGGGGTCCTCACTGGGGGTCTATCTCTGGGGCTCATCTAGGTGTCCTGGTCTCCGCTGACGTTCAGGGCTGGAGGTGGAGGGATAGAGGACAGGGAAGGAGAGTGTGTGAGGGAAGATAGAAATGATACTTAAGTGTGTGCTCGGTGCAATCAAACATATAAACCTCAACGAAAATGTAGTGAGGCCAGCAGGGGGTGCTCACCCTGTGGTCTGTGTGGGTCCTAAAGCCCCAGTATAGTGACGGGGACTCTATACTGTCAACAAGCACCGTCCTTCGGATGAGACGTTAAACCGAGGTCCTGACTCTCTGTGGTCATTAAAAATCCCAGGATGTCTTTCGAAAAGAGTAGAGGTGTGACCTCGGCATCCTGGCCAAATTGCCCCATTGGCCTCTGACCATCATGGCCTCCTAATCATCCCCATACACTGATTGGCTTCATCACTCTGTCTCCTCTCCACCAATAAGCTGGTGTGTGGTGAGCGGTCTGGCGCACTATGGCTGCCGTCGCATCATCCAGGTGGATGCTGCACACTGGTGGTGGACGAGGAGACACCCCCCCCCCCCCTCACAATGTAGAGCGCTTTGAGTGCTTAGAAAAAAGCAGAAAAGCGCTATATAAATGTAATTAATTAATTACTAATCATAATGCTTACATTTCCTCAGTTATTCAAACAGCAGCTACAGAAAACAAGCAAAGAACATCATCACTGATTTCAGTCTAGTGCGAGTTTATGCTCTTTAAAAACACTCGTTATAATCAGTGAAGCTATCTACACCATATGATGAATAAATCTCATATACTGTACTTACATCGCACGCACATCTGCACTTTGTTGTTTATGATGTGAGAATTGAAGAGAGCAGAATTCAGTCAGCGGTGACTCATCTGAACGCCTCTGATTGGCCACTGCATTCATAAACTCAACATAATCGCGTGTGATTGGTTATAACACGCAACACTGTAAAAACGCAGAAAAAGAAATATGATAGAACAAATAAGCCCTAATAATAATTAGATAGTATTACTAGCCTGATAATAATAATCATAATAATCATCTTGCTATCGTCGAAGGCATCAGCCACAGGTGATACACAATACTATCGTCTATCGGCACAACCCTAGTGAGTGTGTGGCACTGCTCTTTCATGTGTGTAGTATCTGTAATTAGCGAGCGACTGACTCAGACAGTAGCTGCGCTTGTATTAGTGCACTGCTGTGAGAATGAAATGTGGTATGTCTCTTCCAGACCAGAGAGGTGATCCGGAGCATGAAGATGAATGGGAGTGTGTGCGCTGCAGCGTTCACTACAGACAGCAGCAAGATCTATGCCAACTCCCGTAAGTCCAAACAAACACCGCTTCTCACGCTGTCATGCCACGGTAAAAGAGTAGTTCATCCAAATGTATAGCTGTTGTTCCAAACCTTTGTGACATTGATAATAATATTACTGTATTATTGCAGTGTTTGTCTGGCTCAGCTCATCATTTTCACAACTAGTGTTGTCACGGTACCAAAATTTCAGTATTCGGTACCAATACCAGTGAAAATCCACGGTTCTCGTTACCAATTTCGGTACCAAAGCAAAACACAAAAATATGCTAATTAAAAAACACATTTTTATTAATAAAGTTAAACAAAAATAAACTGCACAAAAACCAATGCCATTTTTTATGCTTATTTAAAATTATTTCAAGTTTTTCCACAATTAATAAAAGTATGAAAAAAAGTAAACAAGTTCCACCCAAAGGTTTTTGTCATATTTCTGCTGCCACTGAAAAACAACTGTAAACTGTCTGTTTTAGGGTTTGCTGGAGCTTCATGATCTTCCTGCAGCTGTAAAAGGAAAATATAATATTAGTAAAGCAGTGGGCTGAGTCTGACCAAATGCAACATTAGATCATTGACTCCAGCTAAAATATAACATTTCAGTAAATAACAAACCTCAGCTTTTATAATAAATTTAGATAAGATTATATATTTTAAGACAAGTGCATATCAAATAGAAGGAAACTGTAGTATTAAAAACACTTTACAATAAGATTCCATTTTTTAGATAGCATGACATCAAATAAACAATAGTTATATATTGCAATTATTCTTCTTAGGGTTAATTTCAAAATTTACAAATACATAAAATCAATCAATCAAAGTTCAATCTGTTAAAATTATTTAATGCACAATGAACAATGATCATGTGTTTTTATTAAATAACATTCACAAACATTAATTAATGTTGTAAAAATATATTGTTCACTCACTGTAAGTTGATGTTAGATAATAACATGAAGTCATTGTAAAGTCTATACAGGGGATAACATTTGACTGTACTTTCATTTAATACAAACTGTGTACATATTTAATTTTAAAGGGCTTTTAAAACTGCTAGTTATCCAGCCAAGAATAACAACAACTAGCAACTAACTAGCAAAAAAAAAAAAAAACAGTTTTTTCTGATGGACTGATATGACATAAACACTATTAACTGTTTGTACATTCTCCAACACGCATATTTTAGATTCACAATTCATTTAAAAGCCTCTGGTGTGTAACAATAGTAAATACCATCATGTCCTCCTGTTTTTTTTTTACCCTAATAAAAGTTATAGGCGCATTAAGTATTTAATAAAGAAACTTCATTCTAATGCTCATTATATTAGCGTTAGCCGCGCTTATGCTAAGGATTAACTCCGCTATAATGGCAGTTTATTTTAATCTGACATTCAAATTCAAATATGGAATAATATTCATAACAGAATATCTAAATATTAAATAGAAACTTACCTGCTTGACCACTTTCAATTAATCCGCGTGTCAGTCTTTAAAGTGTTTTATTAGTTTGATGCATTTCCTCCTTTGGATGTTGCCCTGTCACAGTGCTTTTATGACGTTTTCATTTTTTTAGTACCGACTTGGTACCGATGTACCGGGTCTTTTGACAACACTAATCACAACATAAAGCCTGACATCGTGATCATAGTCTGGTCAGTTTGAAGGACTGGACTCCATAACAGCTTTCATTGGCCAAGGGGCATGAAAATGTAAAGTTGATATCCCTACAATATAAGTCTGGCGTGCATCTAATAAATGATTAGTTCAAGAACGTTGTGCAGGTTTACTACTGTAACAGTGAGCTTTGAGCCCGATCATTGCACTCTCATTGAGAGTAAGCCTGTGTAAATTCACTACAAACTGAGATGCACCAAGAGTGATACATTCACTTTAGAACTGTATGTTCTTCATCTGCTGTGGCAAGAGTGGAAAAACTACCGGGTCACACTGTTTAGTTTTTCTATTCTACTTGTTTAAATGGATCTTTCTATGTTATTTTGTGTCTCTGTAAGGACTAGAGCAGGGCTGTGGCGCCCCCTACTGCTTGTAAGATGCCTCAACAGGGTCTTTGCTCAGAGATCATGCTTCCTGTGAAATGTGCTTCACTTACATAAGGGGTGGGGGACGTTGATCCCGGAGGGCCACTCTGCTGCAGAGTTTAGCTCCAACCCTGGAAAAAAATTGCCTAAATCAGGGCTCTAGACTCATTCTTCCCACTGGTTGCACTTGTGCGACTAACTTTCTCAGTTGGTTGCAATTTTAATATTTATTTATTTGATACATTTCATTAATCAATGCATGCTGATGAACTTTTATCATAGTTTATAGGTATATGGTAACGAAAGTGTTCAACATTCAACCCTTTTTCATCAGTATTATTTGTGATTTTAAATTTTGTGAACAGGAATTCCTCTTTTCGTACGCTTTCACTTTCAAATTCGCGATCTTGGTGTCACGTTTTACAAGAAAATGTAATTGTCTGTTTTGCTTATCTATACACCTTTCAATTTTTAAGACTAAAACAATAGATGGATTCATTGTTATTCTTAAAAAGCACAACAACAATAAAACAGTAGGTTACAATGACAAACTAGCTTACATAACAACCTTTACTAACAAAAACGAATAAGACGAGGCATGGCATACACCACATGCTGAATTATATACCAACTAATAAATTACAGAATGTTTAGCATACACTGAGGAATCAAATAATAATAATAATATAAAAAAATTAAGGAAAGCCTCCATAGCGTAACGTGAGGTAAACAGCAAAGATAACTAGCTTTTCAAAACAAAAAGAAAAGTAAAAATAAACTGGCTGTCGCTGACAGGACTTGCATGTTTTTTTTCTACAAGAATAACTTGTATTTTTTTTTCAACATTCACCTGTTCTGGTTTAAGGAGCGGTCTTTTACTTTAGTTTGAAAACCAAATCCTCCATTGCGCTCCTACCGCTGCGCGCACCTTCATGCTCGTGCTGACACAGCGAGTATAAACCAGGCTCTACCCACGAAAAAAAAAAGCGCCTCTCTTCACGTGATCAGTGAAATCTGACTCCTGCTACAATGTGCTGCAGCTAGCAGCGCGCGCTGTATGAAGCAGATGCTTTGGAGCAGCACAGACCATGCACTCGAACAAGTGTGACCACTTCAAATTTTTACTCGCACACTCTCAAAAAATGGTCGCAAATGCGTCCATTTTGGTCGCAGTCTAGGGCCCTGTAACTGCAACCTGAAGACCTTGATTAGCTGGTTCAGGTGTGTTTGATTAGGGTTGGAGCTAAAGTCTGCAGGGACACCGGCCCTCCAGGATCAACGTTCCCCACCCCTGACTTACATGTTGCCTTGACTCCTTAGACAGGAATTTGAGAGAGCCTGATTTCTCATTTTTAAATAGATACTGAATAGGAATTAGTAATACAATAGTTTAGTGCTCTACTTTTTTTTTTTAAAAAGCACTGAACCATACTTTGTAAATTAATAAAAATAACAATATTAATTATATATTAATCATTAAAGATTCAATTCAAGTGGCAATCTGAAACAGTTTATTTGATAACCAAACGGGCAAAAGTTTACTTTAAGAATGATCAAAAAGCGGCATAGATGAGTTTGAAGTTCGGTGTTTAAAACAAACGAGCAAACTGAAAGAGAAAGTGTTATCTATATTATAGGTCTCTATATGAAGCATACCGACTTTAATAGAGCCACAGAGAGACAAACGTTTCCCTGAAAAATGCACAAAACACAATTTTTCAGCCCAGGATGAAGTCTTTATGTACATTAACAACAATTGCATGCGTTTTGGTCATATTGTTTTAACCATTTGAGGTACAAACATACTGCTGCACTCTCTCCACTAATACAGCATCTAGTCAACAAATTAATTACTAAGTAATATGAAAGCATGCACTATTGTCAGGGCTCTAGAGTGCGACCTAATTTCTCAATGGTGTGACTAAAAAAGATCTGAGGTCGCACCGGTGCGACCAGCCATTCGAGGGAAAAAAAAGTCTCCGCGTCTCTGAAAATCTCTGTGGTTCAACAACAGACAGACACACATTAGGCCCATATCGTGGTCCAAACCAATCAGAGATAGTGAAGGGCGGACCCCCCCTTTGATTGGCCGTGGTCCAGATATTCCTGAGCGTGTGTGTGCTGCAGTCAGACAGAGAGAGGTGAGTAGCGTAGGCCCATCAGATAAACAGAGTGGATGTAGCCGCGGATGATGAGAGAAAATGAAAAGAACGAACGATTGACAACTTTTTCGTTAAGAATGTTAAGTTAAGGGGGGGATCAGGTGTAGGCTTAGTTTTTCGCTCCGCTCACTTTGCCAAATATTTTACGATCCTGTCAGTAAAATTTGAACCACTCTGCATTAGACCCATCATGAGTACTAAGGCAGACAAAGGAGATCGGAAAAGAGAGATTGAGCAATCGCCAATGAAGAAAAAATTCAGAGATTCAGCCATCTCCAGTGAAGACCTGGACAATGCTATTGCTAACCGCATTGAACTAGCATTTAAAGAACACCAAAGCACTTTGAATTCGGTTGTGAAATCGGCGGTACGAGATGCGATGGACTCTGTGCTGATTCCAGCATTGCGCAAACTGCGTGAGGACATACAAGCGACCAATATGTCTGTTAAAGAGCTAAGAGAGGAGTTTGAGGCCATAGCTACCAAGACGAAGCAGACACGTGACCGCATTGATTCTGTTCAGGCAGCGGCGCGTGAAGATAAGAGAACAGTTACGGATTTAAAGGATCAGCTGGAGCGACTCACCGAGAAGATGACAGATATGGAGGACCGGTCTAGGAGGAACAACGTTAGACTGGTGGGGCTCCCAGAAGGGATGGAAGGTCCAGATGCAGCTAGTTTCCTCCGAGCTAATCTTTCCAAGTGGATTCCTTCCTTGAGGGGCCGTGACATTGAGATTGATCGGGCGCATCGCGTGTATGACGGAGGGAGGGGCTCCGATCGGCCGCGCACTCTCATCTTCCATGTACTGAGATGGCATGACAGATCAGATATCCTGAAAGGTGCTCGGCAGGCGTATCCGGTGAAGTGCGCACAGAACAATGTCACACTGCTGTTTTTTCCTGACATTAGTCCGGCTATAGCGATCAGGAGAAAGGCATTTGGTCTCGTTTTGAAGAAGATGACAGCACTTGGTCTCCAGCCCTTCCTCATCTATCCAGCGGTAATTAAGCTACGGCACAAAGGGGAACAGAGAAGCTACGATTCCCCTCAGAAAGCGGAGGATTTTATCAGCTCCATGTCTCAGCAGAAGTCGTATGCCGCAGCTCTGCGGGGGGACGACGGCGGAGCAGCAACCGCTGTTTCTCCAGTTCGACGGGAGGGGCGTGACGGCCGGGATGGACTTGGCCCTAGCTGCCCAGAAGGGGATGATAGCAGGATGAGCATGGACGCTTGCTAAACCTATTGTTTGCGTTTTCTTCTCTCCTACTGGGATATTGTCCTTATTTATCTGGTACAACGATCTCTTTGCTGGTAAGACTGACACTCCATTTTTCTGTTTTGGAGGGGACTAATGGATAGTAGGTTTAATTAATAAAAAAAAAAAAAGAATAATTTTTTTTTTTTTTGGCTGTGTGAGCCTTTCGGGAGACATGTCTTGCGTTGGAGTGGATCGGTCACGACCTATCACCGTTTTTTGTTGCTCAGTCAGACCTATGTGCTCGGTAATGTGCAGTCTGAGTTGTTCTTTGTTTATGGTTGTCGGTTGTTCACATTTTTATGTTTTTGTTTTTTACAGCAGACATTTATACTTTTATCTATTTTACATTATTTCTAAAGGGATTTTTCATATAGGAGGTTTGGTATCTAAAATGCACATCAGTGTTTTCCCGTTATTTACGGAATGGAAGTGCTTCTGTTTTTTTTGTTGTTTTTTTGCATTTATTGAGTACAATCTTGGGATTATGAATATTCAATGCATACTTTAAATATTTTATCACTGAATGTGAATGGTTTAAATTCTGCTCTAAAAGAACCCATGTGTTACAATATTTACACCGTAAATCTATTTCCTGTGCCTTAATACAAGAGACACATTTAAAACAATCTGACGTGGCACGTTTCCAGAATAAGTATTACAAATTAATAGCTTTTTCCTGCGCTCAAAATAAAACTAAGGGGGTGCTTATCCTTGTTATCAGGAAGTTAAATTTAACGATTGAACACCTTGGTAGTGATGAGAAGGGTAGATTTGTTTTTATCCGATGCAAAATATATAATAATAGGTTAGCATTGGTCTCTATTTATGGTCCGAATGAGACAGACAGTGCATTCCTTACACAGATTTCCAAAACTTTACTTGAGGAGATTGATTGCCCTCTAGTGGTGGGTGGTGATTTTAATGCTGTCATAAATTCTGCTTTAGATAAATCTCAATCTGATACAACAGGCAATCCATCCTCTAAATTATTGAATAAATTTATCTCTGAGCTCAACTTAATCGATTTGTTGTGAACTTGGTTCTTCTAAAGTGTAGAAAACTCAGAAGAGAAGACCAGGAGAAATCGGATTGGATCGTCAGCAGGATTCTTTATTGAGAACACAAGCTGTTGGTATGCTGTAGTCATCGAAATCTCAATCTTAAGTAACTTTACAAGGTTATTTTATAGGCATTTTGGAGGAGGGATTCTTGGAGGTGGAGACAAATTTAAACAAAGCAAGCACATGAGGGAGGCGTTAGTTTGTTGCTACTTCCCGTGGTTCTAATCTCATCAACATAATCAAATGCATAGACACTAATCCAATCAACCTAACGAATCCACGTCTGGGCCAGGGGGCTCCGAAAGATAGACACTAATCCAATCAACCTAACGAATCAACGTCTGGGCCAGGGGTTCTTTGAATCAACGTCTGGGTTCTTTGAATCTCTGCCAATCAACATGACTTGCTTGAGACAAAGCACAGTTATACATTGAGTCAGGAAGTGGATAATAAGAATCTAAGTTAAACATTTAAACACAATTTGTAATCCCACAGATTTATGGAGAATTCAGAATACTAAAGCTAAGGACTTCACTTTTTTTTCTAATAGACACAAGACTTTCTTTAGGATAGACTACATATTTCTCAGCCCATCTTTAATTTCATCTAATTCCTCTATCTATATTACCAATTTTATTATCTGATCATTCTGCTATGTTGTGCAGTGTTCCTCTTTCCGATGTTAAAGCCAAGTCCCCTAGATGGCGCTTTAACATATCATTATTAAGTAATCAGACTTTCATTACCTCTCTAAAAGAATATATTAAGGAATTTCTTGAAATTAATATGCCCTCTGATGTGGATCCTCAAATACTGTGGGAAACGACTAAGTGTGCTATACGAGGTTTCTGTATATCTTTCTCTTCTACTCTTGCCAAAGCGAAAACTCACCAGTTTACACAATTAGAAAATAAAATCCAATCATTACAAAACCTACAAAAACAACATTTTACTGAGCTGTCCTCTTTAAAAGAAGAATATGATTTACTTTCACACTCAAAGGCAGAATTTATTTTACATAGGACTAGACAAAAATATTATTTTGAATCAGAGAGACCTAGTCATTTATTGGCCCTTAGGTTGAAAGAATGCGAGTCTAAGGAATATATTAGCGCAATAAAATCATCAGATGATCAGGTCACCACGAACCCTGTGGCAATTAATGACATATTTAAGGGTTTTTACACAAATCTGTATAAAGCCAAAACAGATTTTGATGAACCAATTTGCAAGCAGTATTTAGATAAATTGGAACTGCCTCGGATCTCACAGATGGATAAAGAATCTTTGGAGGCCCCATTAAGTTTGGAGGAACTTCACGTCTCTCTAAAAAGCCTTCAAAAGGGCAAATCGTTGGGTCTAGATGGTCTCCCCCCTGAATTATATTTAGAAATTTGGGATTTGGTAGGGATACTTATGCTTAACTCATTTAATTTTGCAATTGAATATGGGGTATTTCATAGAGATCAAAAAACATCACTGATTTCATTACTTCTTAAAAAAGGGAAAGATCCATTAGATTGTTCCAGCTACAGACCGATTTCGCTTATCCCATGTGATCTAAAAATCTATGCTAAAGTTTTTGCTTCTCGTTTGGAGAAGGTAATTCACAGCCTGATCAAGGAGGACCAAACTGGTTTCATCAAGGGGCGCAATGCATCTGACAATATGCGTCGACTCCTTCATATTCTTGACTTTGCGGACTCCCACCCACCACCTTGTGTGGTCTTTTCACTAGATGCAGAAAAAGCCTTTGACAGGCTAGAGTGGAATTATATGTGGGCAGTTCTGCAATGTTTCGGCTTCGGTGAACACTTTGTTTCTATGATTAAGACATTATACCACTCACCTGCAGCATCAGTCATAACTGGTAATATTATTTCCCTCCTCAATCCCTTTACAGCGGGGAACGAGGCAGGGGTGTCCACTTTCCCCCTTATTGTTTTGTCTATCTCTTGAACCCTTAGCACAAGCCATCAGGAAATCTGAAGTATCGATTAAGATTATAGCGCGCGATTCACCCTATACTCTGTGCGCGTTCACCAGCCGCTCGAGAAGTGTGAGAAGATTTGCGCAAGCCATTCCTATCGCGAAGCTGATGGTAAAATATGCGATATTTGAATTCTATTGAGAAACTGCCACTTTAAAATGCTATGGAGAAAGTCGAACATTATCTAAAAAAAGGCACAAACTAAAAAGACTGATGAAAAGAGGATAAATATTTCATAATCCATAATCATAGTATTTCATTATACGCTGATGATATTATTCTATATTTAGACCACTTTGATGTTTCAGTCTCTAGTGTAATTAAGGAATTTTATAATTTTAGTAGCCTATCAGGATATAAAATAAATTGGGGCAAATCTGCTTTAATGCCATTTAACAATGTTAAGGTTAATTTTTCTATTCCCTCATTTATCCCTATTAAGGAATCTTTCATCTGTTTGGGCATTACCATATATAAAAACATTCATAAGATTGCCAGGGACAATTTTAATAACATTTTAGTTAAGGTCAAAAATGACATTCCAAGATGGAAGAATCTTAAAGTCTCTCTCTAAGGAAGAATCTCCACTGTTAAGATGAATTTGTTACCTCGATTTAATTTTTTTTCTCTATGCTACCACTTTCTCCCCCTCCAGGTTACTTTAAGGAGATCAACTCCATAATTTCTAAGTTTATCTGGAATGATAAATGTCCCAGAATTAAACTTACCACATTACAACATCCTAATAGCGCAGGAGGACTGGCTGTACCAAATTTTGAATTATATTATTGGTCGTTCCAGCTTAAGGCCCTTCATAATTGGGTTGATCCTCAATCTACAGTTTCATGGAGGGTGATTGAAGCTGACAAGGTTAAACCAAATAGACTTCAAGATATTTTATTTACTGGCACAGGAAAAAAGGGGATAATTATAAATTTGGTCCGGTTGTGGCTAACTCTATTAAAATCTGGAAAACGGTTGAACGTCGGATAGGTGGACCCTTCAAATTCTGTAGCAGTACACCTTTATGGCACAATTCTGTAGCAGTACACCTTTATGGCACAATTTTAACTTTGTATGTGGAAATCGTCCATTTGTCCAACCCTCTTGGTCCTCTTTAGGTGTAAACACGTGCGGTGATATATATGATAACCAGGGCCTCTGTTCATT
The DNA here is from genome assembly GCA_023376895.1 of Aspiorhynchus laticeps. NCBI lineage: Eukaryota > Metazoa > Chordata > Actinopteri > Cypriniformes > Cyprinidae > Aspiorhynchus > Aspiorhynchus laticeps. Next base: position 10,686,183 of record CM041793.1, read on the forward strand.
TCAGGCATTGAGAGCCAAATTTTGTCTACCAGCATCTGCATATTTTGTTTTTCTTCAATTACGTTCTGCTCTCAAAGCGTATGGCGTTCCTTGGTCTTCTTCCATTTCCTCTCATCCTATGCGGGACTGGATTGCACCATCTGCTGGTCGGCCATCTGTTTCCTTAATATATAATACAATTATTGATTGTATTACAAAACCTCTTTCTATTAAAACTATTTGGAATAGGGAATTATCTGACCTTAATTTATCTGTCGACTGGGAGAGACTGTGGTCTAATCTCAGTTTAACATCTAAAAATCTGGCTCATCGTCTTATTCACTTCAAAGTCATTCATAGAGCATACATAACACCTTACAAAAGATTTAAAATGAAACTGCTGTCAAATTTGAACTGCCATATATGTAACACTACATCATCGGGCACTTTTCTGCATATGTTTTGGGAATGTCCTGTCGTCATCTGTCTATGGACACATGTAAACCTGGTTTTGTCATCATTACTGCGAATTGATTATTCTGTTAACCCAAGTTTGTGTCTTCTTAATGATGATTCTGGTCTCTGTATTAGTTCAATGTAAAAGAGAATGTTGTTTGCTGGTTTTACAGCTGTGAAGAAGTCAATAATTCAGAACTGGTTTACACCGCACATGTGTAGAGAGGCATATTGGATCCGTAGCCTCCTGCAAATTGTCTCATGTGAATGTACAACGGCGCGAGTCGGTGGGGCCAGGCCTTCAACCATTGAGGCTTGGCAGTGTTTTTTGTTGAATATCCGTGACTATATTAAGGGAGTGACTTTTGTGTTCTTGTTGTCCTTCCCTCTCTCCCTCCCTTTTGATTGAACCTTGAGATGTTGAGTATGTGTCTGCTGTTTTGTTTTGTTTTATTTTGGATGTTATGTTGTGTTGTGTGTGAAAAAAAAATTAAAAAAAATAATTGTTGATAAAAAAAAAAAAAAAGAATGTTAAGTTAAGGCCTGATCCGTCCGAAAATCATAACTAGAATCAGGCTATTTATTAATTATTTGAATCGCGCCTTCGGCGCTTTTATAAGTGCTAACATTACGTACGAACCGATCAGCACAACATGACTGAAGCGCAGTTCTTTTAATTGTGCGCGAGCAGCGCGCGATTCACCCTATACTCTGTGCGCGTTCACCAGCCGCTCGAGAAGTGTGAGAAGATTTGCGCAAGCCATTCCTATCGTGAAGCTGATGGTAAAATATGCGATATATTTGAATTCTATTGAGAAACTGCCACTTTAAAATGCTATGGAGAAAGTCGAACATTATCTAAAAAAAAGGCACAAACTAAAAAGACTAATTGAAAAGAGGAGAAATATTTCACCAGCACTAACATAATAGGCTATTAAAATGTTTTAAAATTTTGTCTAACTTGTAGAATTTATAATAGATAATCTGTTTAGGGAATTGATTTTTCCCTAAAGATTTATATTACAACTGTGGCATGTTGTAGCTATTGTTTCTAAAGGCTGTTGTTTCTCATAACAAATGCAATATAGATTAATAAAAAAAGTCATTATTGGCCTGGTAATGATTAATAGGCTAGCCTTATTATAAACAAATGCTACAGTTAAGAACTATGGTACTTTTGCATAAGAGCATGTACAAGTCACAATCGAGAGCCAATGGGTTCTAATGATGAGTGATGGAAAAACCTGGCCTTCAGATATTCCAATGATGGCATAGATTAAATCATTAAGAGCCTGATGAACTGATAAGGAGTAAGAAATAAACGATATCAATATAAGAAAATGTTAAGTTAGATTGACTTCCCATGGTGTGTTGAATTAGAACATTCTGTCAAACCTAGCCTAAGTCTAGCCTAAGTGTCTAAATAATACATAATACATTATATCCTATGTAAACAAGTAATAGTTAACTAGCCTATTACTTTATTGCAGTTACGCAATCAACCAACTTTGCATGTGTGGTGGATAGCACAAAAGACCATTTTACATAAACATTTAAGCAAACAAACAATAAATAAACCTTAAGAGGGAGCACCACTTCAACCCCCCCCCCCCCCAATGTTCAAACCAAAACTACACCCTTGCATGTAATACAATACATGCAGCTCAGTGAAGCACTTTTAAGCACCAACACGTTTTCAGCAAGTTACCTTTCTTGTAGAATTGTGCTTCAAATAAAGAACTTTATGTTGACCAGATTGTTGGTTAATCATTTACAAGTCAATATTGCCTATATGAAAATTTGGGTGCACCTAACTTTTGTGCTGGTGCACCTAAGAAAAAAAGTTAGGCGCACCAGTGCAGAAAGTTAGTCTAGAGCCCTGATTGTATACATCAGAGCTGGGTAGATTACTTACAAATTGTAATCCGTTACTGATTCCAAATTACATGACAAAAATTGTAGTCAGAGACGTAATCCATTACATTACACATTTTAGGTAATATAATCATTACTTTTAGATTACTTTTGATTTAACTCGTTTATCACATTGATTTAAACAGGATAATTTTATACTATAATGATACAAAGAGTAAAAATACAAAGAGTGAGAAAATATATTCCTTTCATTGTAATTAACAACATGATGTGTGCATTAAACATTATATTACATAAAGTTTTCCCAAACTGGGGTTCATAAAGGAACTGCGGGGGTTTGTGAGTTTAATGAAAGGCAAACATGTAATTAAATTATACAAATTTAAATAAATAATTTTAAATTAACAAAGTAATTCACTTACTAGAAAAGAAGAAATATTTTGTTTACCTGCACACTATATGACCATTAACCAATGTCAGAGAACCGTGAACATGCAAATGTGATACTTACTTATTAAAATATATATTTTAAAATCTCAGGGGTATTTAAAAAGGGGGTCATTGATTATGATTTCACTTTTTTTAAACTTTAGTTAGTGTGTAATGTTGCTGTTTGAGCATAAACAACATCTGCAAAGTTACGTTGCTCAAAGTTCACTGCAAACGGAGATATCATCTTTTCCAGAATTGCTGATTGACCACCCTTTAAAGTAAATAGATTCGGTGAAAGAGGTTCAGATGACAAAAAGTTTGAGAGTGTCTGCAAATAATACATAATTAGAATTTGTGCAAATTCTTTCAAAAGACAAAAGACTTTCAATAATACATAATAATACATGTTGAAATGCTTCTTAAACCTGAAATGATTTTTGTAAATCCAGTGGTCAGATCCTGTCACCACCTGACCTGACTAATAACTAGTCTGTGTGAATGTCCACAAAACTGGACTTTCTGAGTGTTTAAAAGCGGTAGACTATTTTAGAAAGGAACATTTAAAAGATAAAGAGGAATTAGAGAGAATCAATAAATTATGAATAATTTATTGCTGTTGTGTGAATATGTAATCCATAAAAAGTAGCTGTAGTCTGATTACGAGTATTTTAAAATGTAACTTACTCTAATTACGAGTACTTAATTTTTGGAATCTTGTTACATAACCCAGATAACATGTAATCAGTTACTACCTAGCTCTGAGTATAGACCCTTTTAGGGCCGACGTCACAATTACGTCAGATGGATTTTTGCCAATAACCGATGGTTCTGGTGTCGTGCCGAAAATTAATCGTCTGCCGAAAACTGATTTCGGTCTGTAATCACTTTTTGGCAACTGCATTTTATGGGTTTTATTGGCCAATTTTCGGCATGACACTGCCAATCAACTATTGGTGCCGATTAATCGGGCAAAACCGATACATCGGTTGACCTATCAGTCATTTACTTTGCCCCAGAAATAGCAAAAGCAGCCTCACTCTCTTAGGACAGTTGGTCTGCAGTCACAGCAGGCTTTATTCAGTCAAAGACATTTTAAGTTTGGACAAACTGGTACCCTCTGAATCCCCTCTGCCGTCAACACTGTGTGTGATAAACACTGATTCCCGTGTGTGTGTGTGTGTGTGTCACAGAGGAAGGCGAGGTGTTTATCTGGGATGTGCAGAGCAGTAAGTGTCTGAAGAAGTTTGCAGATGATGGCTGTGTCAGAGGAACTTCTCTTGCTCTGTCCAGGGATGGCCTGTATCTGGCCTGTGGGTGAGTAACATCAGAACGCCGTTTGTCTGTCACTTACTGAACGCAGAAAATGATATTAGTGTCCCATCCTGCATTAAACATCAGCATTTATTAAGTCACCAAAACCTGTAGCCTACTCAGGTGAAAGTGCAAATACTTACTGTAGTAATTACTGAAGTAGAGGTAACTGTGTTAATAATGACCTGAGTTACTTTTCATTGGACTCTTCTTTACTCTTACTCAAGTAGTCAAGAATTTGGATCTGATTCAGAACAAGCAGGATAATGAAGATGAAGTCAGTGAAAAAATATCTGGTTCTGTTGATGCTTTTTGTCAATCTGTGTGTGTGGCACAAATGCTGCATGAACTCAATAAAAGCTGCACATAAATATGATTTCAAATACAGAGTGTTTCTGGTTGTTACATATTCTTGTTAGAATATATTATAACAGTTATTACATCTAATGTGGTCAAAATTAATAATGTGTACGCTTTGCCTGTGTTGTTCATAGGCTTGAGTTTTATAAAGGTAACATGAATGCTTACTATTTATCCTGCACAAGCTTTCTGAAATGGAGCTAGAAAAATCACCCATGAATCATTTTGAGTTGAATTGATTAATCTGAAGTTTTTGTGCCATATTTTGCATACAGTAGTCAACATTTGAAGTGGATCAAAAAAGTTAATCAAAGTTGTCCTAAGACAAGAACGCTTTTAGGTTTTAGGACAACTTTGATGAAAGGTTTTGATCCACTTCAAATGTTGACTACTGTATTGGTGTTTTTAAACAGCAGATGCACTATATATATTTTTTTTTTAAATAATTTTACTTCTAAAGAACAAAATAACCGTTGTTTAAAAATACTTATCTGCAAAATAACCTGCAAAAAACACTAATTTCAACTGTAGATTATTAACATCTGTGATGAAGAACTGTTACTACCTCGATTCATTTTTTGTTCCTGCTAGAGCAGAGGTCCTCGCTACTTTTTTTTTCATGGGAGCCGCACTGATAGGGCAAAGTCAATCGGAGAGCCACTTTTACCGCAAAGTATCAAAAGTTACATCCAGTCATAAATAGCATGTCTTTTTATCGATCTGTCATATGCAATGCAGTACAAAAGGCTATCATTCTTTATCATTTACCAGTCAAATTTGTAACTAGGACAAGATGATTTTAAAAAAAAAGCAGGATTACCTTAATGCTGGGAAGACTTAAAGTAATTTTTTTTCTATACTAGCCCATCATGTATCTAACATCCGGCGCACATTTGGCGTTAAGAGCTGTTAAGATTAAAACGGGCAACTCTGCAGTGAGTCAGTGTCATGGACGTAGGACAGAGCAAGTGTAAATATCTCTAGTCTATATTTCCATCTTGTAGCTGTTTTAGGTATTTTTTAAAATATAAATTATTTGTAATAGAGCAGACACTGTCTGACCGTGTCTACACCAGACCAGACAGTTGTCGTGCCGCGCCCCGCTGCGCTAAAAGTCTGTCTACACTTGACGCGAAAAAGCAACAGTTGCAAATCATTTGAACTTAGTGTCAGTACAGTTTGTCATAAATAGAACGAGACATCAGTTTACTGATGGGGATCGTGTCGCATCGCACCGCATCCAGTGTAGACAACATCAATGGGTTCCTGAGTATGTGAGCGGAGTGGAGCACCAACAATTTCCTCTCCGCGCTCCGAGCATTTAATAATCGCTCGCTCCGTGTTCACCATTTCCCGCTCCACTCCTCGCTCACTGATATCAGAAACACCGCTCCACGTCTAAAGTATTTCAGTATGTTTGAAATATCACAGTTCTGTTCATAACATATATTAAAAGTGTTCCTGTGGCTCAGTGGTAGAGCATTGCGTTAGCAGCGCAAAAGGTTGTGGGTTCAATTCCCAGGGAACACACATAGTGATAAAAAAAAAATGTATAGCCTGAATGCACTGTAAGTCGCTTTGGATAAAAGCGTCTGCTAAATGCATAAATGTAAATGTAATGTAAATGTAAAAGAAGAGAGGATAATAACATAAAATAAATAAAATAAAAGGAGAGTTTTAAAGTGGCTTATTGGAAGTGTGCAAACTTTTTTCCTACCACATGACAAGCTAAAATCAGCATTAAAAGGTATAATTGCTTCTTTTTGCAGTGCCAATTTTGTTTCTGATGAAAAGACGTAACAAACGTAGCTAAGTTTTCATCAGTTATTTTACTATTATCGCTTCATTTCTTACAGATTTCTGCTCATTCGAAATCAGATACAGATGAGAAGCACTGTAAGATTACATTTGTTTGAATGCATTATTGAGAGAGCGATTGCTTGTGAATAAGTGTTGTAACTGTTAAAATCATGCTCTCACCTGGAAATATTCAGTAGCCTATCAGAAGGAACAAAGTTACAAATTCCTTGAGAACTATAACATCAGCTCACGTCATCATAGCTTTCACATTCTTTTTATTTGAGTGATCCATCAAGCTAGCTAAATATGTTTAACATGTGAATTCTTGCTAAATATGCAGTTATATTACGGGTCGTTGGCATGAATTGTACTCGTGATGGAGCGGTGGTGGAGCGCTCTTGGAGTGAGTGAAAACCACGACGCTCCGACTTTTAAAAAATCCTCTCCTCCCTCCATTCAAAGTTACACCTCTCCGCTCCGCTCACGTACTCTGATGGGTTCTATTGTCTTTTGTCGGATTGCGCAACTTGCGTCCGGTTAGTTTTTTAATGGGTTATGTTATATCCCTGCTTGTTTTTAATGTTTTTATTAAATATCTGTATTGATTGCCTGATCATATTATCGTATTATTTACTGCCATACAAACCACAAAGTAAAGCTTGGCAAGCCGCATTAGGCTCGCGAGCCGCGCAATGAGTAACAATGCGCTAGAGCTTTGGTCCGGATGGTTTTGTGTGTTAGTTGTTAGGCGTAATGCACAGCATGTCTGGATCCTGAGGAATAGTGTTGTGCTGCTCGTCTGCAGGTCTCAGAGCGGCGTGGTGAACATCTACTCGCAGCAGGACTGCCTGCAGAAGCTGGAGCCCAGACCTCTGAAGGCTGTCATGAACCTGGTGACAGAGGCGAGCTCCCTGTGCTTCAACAGCACATCAGAGATCCTGGCCATCGGATCCAGAGCAGACGATGAGGCCAACCGACTGGTGCGTCACAGCGCCTTGCATATGAGTAACTCTAAATCAGCTGTGGTGTACAAATCAAAAGTGATTTGTATATCATGCCATTTGGATTATATTTCATAGTTTTTAATAATGATTAAGTTATATACTATTATATGCAATTTTTCTTTATAATATGTGTGGATAATTATCACATTTTCTAAATTGAAGAGAAAACATGCCTGGAAAAACTGATATATGAAAGTGTTTCTCATCAGCACTGCGTGAATAATCATAAATGACTGAATAAATAGTGTAGACACTGTGCTCTTTTTTAGGAACGCTATACTTGTTCTATGCCTTTAAAACAGCCTCAATTCTTCAAGTTCATGAATAGAATAGCCATCCTTCAGATGAGACATTAAACCGAGGTCCAGACTCTCTGTGGTCATTCAAAATCCCAGGATGTCCTTCGAAAAAGAGTAGGGGTGTAACCCCGGCATCCTGGCCAAATTGGCCTCTGACCATCATGGCCTCCTAATCATCCCCATACACTGATTGAATTTATCACTCTGTCTCTTCTCCACCAATAAGCTGGTGTGTGGTGGGTGTTCTGGCGCAATATGGCTGCCGTTGCATCATCCAGGTGGATGCTGCACACTGGTGGTGGTTGAGAAGATTCCCCCCTTCTATGTAAAGCGCTTTGAGTGCCTAGAAAAGCGCTATATAAATGTAACGAATTATTATTAGAATTATTCAGATTCATAGTGCTTCTGATTATTATAAAATTCAAACGAATATACATTCTGTGGCCATTAATGGATACAGATGTTCAGAAACAATACTGATTATCGTAAATTTGATTTCACAGATACTATTTAAATTAAACATAGCTAGACAATGACATCTCCGAATTTAATAATGAAATGCCCTTAACTGAAAATCGAGTGTTTAATCTTATTATTATACATTACTGACACTCTATCCTCCAACTTGATACTGTTAAGTGCTTTGACACAATCTGTATTGTTAAAAGTGCTATATAAATAAAGGTGACTTGACTTGACAAGTATCTGTACAGCTGCTCCTAATAAATTGCTCAGCAGTGTGTATAAAAATGTATACATAGACAAACTTCATATTATGAATTGTAGATGACTGAAAGAGTGCATATTTTTTTTGTTCACAAGTTGCAAAATTGTATTTCAGATACAGTTCTTGGTGTAATCTCTCTTGTTTTTAGTTATACACAATAATGGGGTAGTTGGTAATTTGTTGGGATTTTTAGTTGCAGAATAATTTAGATAACTTTTAATTATTTTTTTCCTTTTAAGGTCCATCTTCCAAGTTTCACAGTGTTCTCCAATTTTCCACAATTCCAAAAGAAGACTATATTTCAAACCCGTTGTCTGGATTTCTCCCCACGGAGCGGATTCTACTCTGTGGCCAATAATAAAGGCCATGCGCTGCTCTTCAGGTGAGAACAAACAACACCGATATGTTGCTGTCATGCCAATTACATTCGTTTCCTTTTGTTTTTGCTACATGTGCAATGTTAGTGTATGATTCACAAGTTTAGCATTTAGACACTACTTTTCCAGATTCAGAACATTTAATTAACTTTTATTCTGTGTATTTTACAATGCATTTATAGGTCTATTTAAATGTAATGTAATTAGGTACATACATTTTAGGAAAGAAAAAGACAAACTATTTTAACCAGTGCACTAAATGTAAGTGGAAAGGAAAAGCATACCTACATGAACACACAGGTACAGAACAAGCAGTGTTTGGGCTCCTCAGGTGGGCAGAGATGGGAAGACTGCTTTAGAAATCCATTGCAGTGTCATTAACCACTGCTCTCCAGTATACCAGACTTTGTTCAGTGTCTTGAATGCATGACTTTAAATGAATAGATCTAGAAAACAAGTGAATTGTTACACCTATTTTACACTGATGGTTTTGCTATGCTAGTGTTGTCCAGGTGTTGTTATAAGCATGTGTATTGTTGTTTGTCTCTAGGCTTCTACATTACACTGACTTCTAGAGATGAATCTCCGGGTTCCACAAAGCAAACGGCTCAGACTCAATACATGTTGTACCTCTGTCAACTCCTCTGATTTCAGCTCAATAAACCTTTGCCACATGACTGAGAACCATCATGCTGTTGTACAAGTGTGCATTATTTACAGTTTGCTCATCCTAATACAGTCTCTGTCTTTGACACTTGTCCTCAGACCTGCAGTAGAGCTCAAAGTGACTGTTTGATTTTTATATAGTTTAATGCAGGGGCGGACTGGAACAAAATTTCAGGCTGGGAAATCTCTCTCATCCAGGCCATCCCATACACCCACAACAAATTTTGAAACCAGACAACAATATTTTTTGTATGGCCATCATCATTGCATAAAAAAGTTTCAATTCCTAGGCTGGGTCCATGCAAAATAATGAAAGATTATCTTTTGAACGTCCATTTTCCTTTTTAGTCTCTTCATTTTCCCTGACATCTCTGTCTCTCATGTGTATGTTTACTTTTTTCACAAATTTTCTTGCACCTGTCACTTTTCCAGCACCTTGTTGCAAAACAGCCACCTCATTGTAATTTGTTTGTACATTTATTTTTAGAAAAAAATATTACATTGTTTTATCTTGTCAAAATTAGCACAATAATAGCTACATCTTGAATATATCTTTATAGAAAAATCTTAAAATGTAATATTTTTGCATTATCATGGGTCATGTTTGGTCCTAAGGAAAATTAACCATGGTATTATTAGACCTATGGTAAAAGTAACCATGTTTTTGGTGGATTGATTACTATTTGTATAACCAGAGTTTTACTACAAATACCATGGTGAAACTATATCGTGTAGCAAAACCATTATTACTTTGTGGTTACCATGGTTTAACTATAGTAACCATGTTTTTTTGGTTTTATTTTTAGTAAAACCATGGTTAATTTTCTTAAGAGTTGTGTTGTTGTCTGCCATAACTCCTCCTAAACCCGTTATAAAACTATGTGAATATTTATCCGCTAAATTCCTTCTCTTTACAATAGTAATTATGTCCTTTTGTTAAGTTTGCAGTAATTGACAGCTACTGCTAACATTTGCTAGCAGTTTAATGTTTAACTAAGTAAACAAAGATAAAACTACAATAGTCTATTTACAGATGTAACTGACCTGCACTTGAAGCCCTGAACAGGACAGTTTTGCCTCTCTGCTCCACCTGGGCGCTTCCACTCCATTCTAGAGTCTCGCGTCCTTTTGGCGGACGCGCGGATGCGAATCGCGTTGCCAGTCAAGGCATGATTTATTAGAGTTTTATTATTAAATGGCGAATTCGGAAATAATCACTTTAGTACATTAGTTAGGCAACAAAAACAACAACAACAATATAAAATAATAATAATAAATTATAAAAAAATAAATGCCCGGTTCTCCCGATGGCCAGTCCGCCCCTGGTTTAATGGAACAAAACTTCATGTACATATTCTTCCAGAGCAGCTTTGCCAAGAGCGGCTCTTTAAATGCTGCACTTAGCAACAGTGGTGAGAAGAGCTCACTAAGATATTAAAAAGTTTATATGTGGAAGCAAATTAACTCTCTCTAGAAAATAGATGTCTCAAATTAGCTTTACAATATACGGTAAGGCTGAAGACCAATAAAAGAAATCTGGCTTATCGTCCTGTTTTCTTACTTCCTTTTACAAGCTCGACGAACAAAAACCAAGACATATCCAACCTTTTGGATTACAGATAAAACATTTACATAATCTCAAGGTGGATCTAAGCATACTGGATCAAGCACACTTCTGTAAAATCCCTCCTTGGAAAAAAAAAAAAAAACGAAAATAATTTTAGATTTAACAAGAAACAAAAAATCTAAAATCCACCCAAATTACTTTCAACAACAACTCCTTTATATCAGAGAAATGTTTCCATCACATATCCCTATATATACTGACGAATCAAAATCAGAGGACCGTGTATCATCTGCATGTGTGATCAACCACCAAAAACGAGGAATATCAATACCCAAGCACAGCTCGATTTTTACAGCAGAAGCAAATGCTATCATCTTGGCTTTGGACTACATAAAGACTATGGAACAGAGAAATGTTCTTTTAATTAAAGATTCAAAGTCTTGTCTTCAAGCAATGTTGTCCCTTAAAAATGATCATCCAGCACTTGTAATTTTTTTTTTTACAGACTGCTGGAACTAGAGGATCATAATTTTAATATGTGGTTTTGTTGGTTCCAGGGCTCTGTGGAATCAAAGGAAATGAGGAAGCCAACTCTGCTGCAAAAGAAGCATTATTGGCAGATCTGAAAATTTGTGCTGTACCTCCTATGGATTTAAAAACAATAATTTGTGATGTGTAATAAAATGTTAATAACAAATGGCAAACAGACTGAGATCTATATACAATGAATAAACTCCATGAAATTAGTCCCAATGTTGGAAAAATAATTTTCTATCAATTTTCTAACCGATGTGACCAGATTGTTTCTGTAGAATTGGTCATTCCAGGATGACACACACGTTTTTAATAGGGGAAGATCCTCCAACATGTTCTCTCTGCCGAATCCCTTTATCCATTAAGCATGTTTTATTAGATTGTGCTGGTTTTAACTATAACCTTATTGGAAAAGGCATGGAAAATTACTTCAAAAAGAATAATGAATTCTGCTGAATAATAGAAGACACATTCAGCAGACACAGTCTGGTTTGCTTTTAACAGGTGGACTGGGATAGCAGGACGTTATGCATTTACCTGTAAAACTGCAACACAATAATGAGTGTGTTAAGTGAATAACTCTATGAGGGAAATGAGTGGCATAACTCAGAAGTCAGAGCTTGCCAAGAGAAAACTTACTGAGTCCATACACATTTTCTGTTATTTGATATATACAGTGCATGCGGAAAGTTTGCACAGCGCTTCACTTTTTCCACATTTTGATATTACAGCTTTATTCCAAAATAGATTAAATTCATTACTTTCCTCAACATTCTACAAACAATATCCCATAATGACAATGTGAAAGAAGTTTGTTTGAAATCTTTGCAAATGTATTAAAAATATAAAACAAAACAAAAAATCACATGTACATAAGTATTCACAGCCTTTGCTCAATACTTTGTTGAAGCACCTTTGGCACCAATTACAGCCTCAAATCTTTTTGGGTATGATGCGACAAGCTTTGATCATCATCATTTGGCAATTATCTGCCATTCTTCTCTCCTCTTCACCGCTCTGTCAGGTTGGATGGGGGCAGACGCACATTTTCAGGTTTTTCCAGAAATGTTTGATTGGGTTCAATCCCAGGCTGTGGCTGGGCCACTCAGGGACATTCACAGAGCTGTCTATAAGCTAGTCTTGCTGTGTGCAGTCTAATAAAAAGTTTAATGCAGACTGGAAGATTGGATGAGTATAAGACTGAAAATGAATCATGGTCAGTGTATACTGAGCAAGTGGAGTTGTACATCATGACCAATGACGTGGACGATACAAAACAAGTGAAACATTTTCTTAGTGAGATGGGAGCAGCAACATGGATTGTTGCAGAATTTGGTAAGCATAAAGATAAAACGTTTGAACAGATTGTAAATATTCTGAAGACTCATTTAGGGATTACATAATCAGAAATATTAGTTTTTGATTTGAATTCGTTCATTTAAAAGTAAAATTCAAGCTTTTTAGATTTTATTGATTTTAGTCTTATATGTATCTGAGTATTTAAGGTTTCTCTGTGAATCAGGAAGATCTGAAAGTGAAGGAGCTGGCGTGCGGAGGGTTAAAGCGCTGCATTCAATTTGATCTTTAGACGGTAAATTTACATTTCAAATTCAATATTGATTTTAGAACTGTTGAAATGATTTACTGTTTGTAACGCAAGTACTTTATAAGTAACTGTAATTAAATTACCTAAAAATGAACAGTAATCCCTTACTTTACTTTTTCAGTGGATAAGTAATTTAATTACAGTTACTTAGTAACGCGTTACACCCAACACTGGTTGTGGACCAATACATAATCTACAAATCATGCTCCAAATACATCTGCATAAACCCGCAATCGCTCTGTTTCGTATATGCACACACGCACTGTCACGATCCACACTTGTTAATGCCGGATCTTTAAAAACAAATACCGGAAGCAAAAATCCAAAATCTGACATTTTCCGGAACAGGATCCGGCTCAAATTAAGCACTGGGCTGCTTAATACAGCGTCATCTGTTCAAGAATAAACTTCAGCATAAACATATAGGCTACAAACTACCAATAACCTGGGGGTATATTATGCTTTTATCAGTGTTTTTAATAAAAATGACTCAAGATAACAGTGCGACTACACTAAAAAAGCTTTTACTGTTCTAAAAACATAGGTTTGTGAGCATTATTGGAATTTAATTGTTAGAATAAACACGCAACACACCTCGTGTTTGTCATCACAGAATCTAACCAATGAGAATAAAGTGTGTCGTCATCAAGGTTCTAGCAGCCGATTTTGAGCAACTGCAGCACCTGACCTAAGCGGCTGGTCTCGCTTTGCTCTCGCGGTACTTTGATGGCACATGTGATCGTAAGGTGGCTGCAGCGCCAATCAAAGTCAGACAAATGTTCGAACCAGAATGCATTGATTTTGTCAGGTGGCAGCCGATTCTTGCGGCGCCGCATGAAGTCGAACACACGTATTTGTTCCAATGGGATCGCTTGGGGTCCTAATGGGACCAGATTTTGTTGGATGTTGTTAGTATAACTGTCTACGATAGAGACACGCTTTTGAACATTGGTTCATTCGTCGCGCGACGCAAACCGGACTTTGAGTTCTTGAACGCCGGCGCTTTGTTTACGGACACCGCATCAGAGCCCTTTGTCTGGGTCGCACGGTCAAAACCGAGGAAACACCGCCGAAAAAGGGGAAAGAGAGCCGGAGTCCTTGTCAGACTCAGACTTCGTCCCCTCCGACCTCCACTCCCAACCATTTTGTTGGCTAACGTTCAGTCACTGGACAACAAACTCTGTGAATTGCGGGCGCGCATCTCATACCAACGAGAAACAAGGTACTGCTGCATTATTTGCCTCACAGAAACATGGATGTCTGCAGTAGTTCCAGACTCAGCCATCGAGCTTACGGGGTTCTCCGTGCACCGCTCGGACAGAACGAAAGAGCTCACAGGGAAAAGCAGAGGTGGGGGCGTTTGTTTCTTTATCAACAACTCGTGGTGTGATGAAAGGAATCTACACTCTATTAAATCCTTCTGCTCCCCTGATGTGAAATTTCATATGCTTATGTGACGAACATTCTGGCTACCGAGGGAATTTACAGTGATCATAATCACAGCTGTATACATTCCCCCTCAAGCCAATACAGACCAGGCACTCAAGGAACTGTACGGGAATATAAGCGAGCAGGAAACCGCGTACCCAGAGGCAGCGTTTATTGTTACGGGGGACTTTAACAAAGCCAAATTCAGAACAATAGCTCCAAAATACTTTCAACACATCACCATCAACACACGTGGTGATCGTGCACTGGACCACTGCTACTCTCCTTTCCGGGATGCCTACAAATCGCTCCCCCGCCCACCTTTCGGCAAATCAGATCATTCTTCCGTTCTGCTCCTGCCTGCTTATAGGCAGAAACTGAAACGAGAAGCACCCGCCCTCAGGACAATTCAATGCTGGTCGGACCAATCGGACGCTATACTGCAGGACTGTTTTGATCACGTGGACTGGGACATGTTCCGTGCAGCGTCTGATGACGACATAGAGGCGTACTCAGATTCTGTAACGTGTTTCATACGGAAGTGCGTAGAGGACATGGTTCCGACCAAAACAATCCATGTCTACCCCAACCAAAAACCGTGGATTAACAGCGATGTTCGAGCAGCCTTGTCAGCGTGGACATCTGCCTTTAAATCCAGGAATTTTGACGATCGAAAACAAGCCAGTTACGATCTCAGGAAATCCATCAAAGCCGCCAAACGACAGTACAAAAACAAAGTTGAAGAACAAATCAACACCAACAACGCAAGAAGCTTGTGGCAGGGCATCAATAACATCACTGATTGTAAAGGGAATAAACCAGCGACAGTGAACATTGCCGCCTCTCTACCGGACGAGCTTAATCTTTTTTATGCTTGTTTCGAGGCTCACAACCACGCCCACACAGAGCGCGCTCCCGTGGCTGTTGCAGAAGAGGCAAGTGCATTTTCCATTTCTGTCGCTGATGTAACCCGATCCTTCAAACGGGTGAATATCCATAAGGCTGTGGGTCCTGATGGCATCCCAGGCCGTGTGCTCCGAGCATGTGCATTCCAGCTAGCCGGAGTTTTCACAGACATTTTCAACCTCTCCCTCTCTCTGTGGTTCCCTCATGCTTCAAAAAATCCACCATTGTGCCCATACCAAAGAAAAATAAAATCACATGCTTGAATGACTGGAGGCCCGTTGCTCTAACACCCATCTTCAGCAAGTGTTTTGAGAAACTCATCAGAGACTACATCTGCTCTGTGCTGCCTGCCTCACTGGATCTGCTGCAATTTGCATATCGCAGCAACCGTTCCACAGACGATGCTATTGCCTTCACCCTGCATACTGCTCTCTCCCACCTGGAAAACAAGAATGCCTATGTGAGGATGCTTTTTGTGGACTACAGCTCCGCATTCAATACCATAGTGCCTGCCACACTGGTTGCGAAGCTCCAGACTCTAGGACTAAACAGATCTCTGTGTAGCTGGATCGTGGACTTTCTGACAGGCAGAAGTCAGGTGGTCAGAATGGGCAACAACACTTCATCTCCGCTGACCCTCAACACTGGTGCTCCGCAGGGCTGCGTTTTCAGCCCACTCCTGTACTCCCTGTACACACATGACTGTACAGCCACACACAGCTCCAACGTCATCGTCAAATTCGCTGACGACACAACGGTGATAGGCCTGATCACTGACAACGATGAGACGGCCTACAGAGCGGAGGTGAGTACCCTGACTAAATGGTGTCAGGAGAAACACCTCTCACTCAACATTGACAAGACCAAGGAGCTGGTGGTGGATTTCAGGAGACAGAGCAGAGAACACACACCCATCACCATCGACAAGACACCTGTGGAGCGGGTAAACAGCTTTAAGTTCCTCGGTGTTCACATCACCGAGGATCTCACATGGTCCGCTCACACAGATGCAGTGCTGAAGAAGACTCATCTACGCCTCTTCTTCCTGAGACGGCTGATGATGTTTGGAATGAGCCCCAGCATCCTCAGATCATTCTACACCTGCACTGTGGAGAGCATCCTGAACGGCTGCATCACCGCCTGGTTTGGAAACAGCACCGCAACTGGCAACCGCAAAGCTCTGCAAAGGGTTGTGCGAACAGCCCGCCACATTGTTGGAGGTGAGCTTCCCTCTCTCCAGGACATCTACACCAGGCGGCAGACATGTTCACAAGTCTCTGATGTCCAAGTCCAAGTCAAGTCTCAAGTCTTTGAGGTCAAGTCTAAGTCAAGTCTCAAGTCTTTAAAGCAGAGTCCAAGTCAAGTCTCAAGTCTTTAAAGTGGAGTCCAAGTCACGTCTCAAGTCTCTTTGTGGAGTCCAAGTCACGTCTCAAGTCTTTGTTCTATTTATTAGCAACAGTTCTTTCAGCTTGTTATTGAGGCTAAATCAGTTTTGAAATACTGATTTCACGATATGATTTTCTCAACAACAACACAAAAAACTCGAACAAAATTTAAGACAAATTAGAAATGAAAAGGTGTCCATTTATTAATTGTCAGATAAAATGCTGCACATTTCTTTGTAAAATTGAAATGTCAAACAACAAAACAAAATTGTAAAACAAACCCCAATTAATCAAATTAATTACACAAATTAAATAAATCTCATATAAACAAACTATAAAAATGGCTTTGTGCTCTTTTTCAATATAAAATTAGAGGCAACCACTGTATTTTAAACAACACAATCCAAACAAAGAGGCTGCATACAGGTACATCTCATGTAATCATCTCATGTACGCCCCATTATTGTGGTTTCAAAGAACAAGAGATACCCAGAATTTATACTGTATGGATGGTTTTCTATTGAAACTCAAATGTAAATATTTTGAGATACTGATTTTTGACTTTCATTAGCTGTAAGCTCTAATCATCAAACTTTTTCACCATATTCTAATTTTCTGAGATGTACCTGTACATCCAGCATGAGCAGTTTTTAATCTAAATTGGATTGTATAATTTCGAAATTTGAAGCAACTACAAAATGGTCTGACTTTAGTTTTGTGAAACTATTCTACATAAAACCGCACAGGCTGAATTAATGCAGATTCACTCTCTGCCAGCGGGTGGCGCTTGAACATCAATTTAACATTGTTTCCGTGGTTTCTGCTGTAAACAAAGCAGAGCTGCGGTTATGAACACTAATATGCATTACACGGAGGCAAGATGAAAAGAAAATACCATCTAAACTTTTTTTAGATGGTATTTTTAGATGGTTTCCCTCAGAGATACATTCATATAAACTCCTATACCAAATGACTCGTTTTTTACGAGTCTCACGAGTCACGAGTCCAAGTCAAGTCTCGAGTCAGCTGTTCACGAGTCCAAGTCAAGTCTCGAGTCTTTATTTTTGCGACTTAAGTGCGACTCGAGTCCAAGTCTCTGACTCGAGTTTCCATCTCTGCCAGGCGGTGTATAAGGAAAGCCCGGAGGATCACCAATGACTCCAGCCACCCGTCCCACAGACTGTTCTCTCTGCTGCCCTCAGGAAGACATATCCGATCCCGCACTAGCCGACTGAGGGATAGCTTTTTCCCTCAGGCTATCAGGCTAATGAACAGCCAGAACTAATACACCTTACAGCACACTCCCACTTTACGATATGCCATGCATTGCACTTTATCTCCACAGTTCAAACTGGACTACACGTACACACTGCACAAATACAACAATCTGCTACCACTGGATACCATCCAATGCACATCCATGACATTTGGTATTCCAGCTTATGTACAATCTACTGCACCGTTGCACATTACTGTGTATGTATATATGTGTACATAATGTAGAATGTGTACATACGGTGTATAATGTGTATTGATAACTGTAAGTATGTCTAACAGTACACTGTGTGTACTGAGTATATATGTGTATATTACACATTGTCATCTGCTTAAGTCTGTAAGTATGTAATGGTACTGTCTATATGTTAATTGTTTCTGCACTGTCTGGAGCACGCTCTCAAGAATTTCACCCATCAAGGCACATGTGCTGTGATGATTTGACAATAAAAGTGATTTGATTTGATACCACACCGGCTCTCAGACGTTATACCATCAAACACACACGACACACACTGCGACCACAGGAAAAACTCCTCACAAACTCTGCCAATTGGACATCGGTCAGCAACACAGACTCCCAGACATGAAAATCCTGTCATCATTTACTCACCCTCATATCATTCCAAACCCATATGACTTTCATTCATCTTCAACACAAATTAAGGTAATATTCTCACCATTTCTCTCCATCCACTGAAAGTCCACACAACCAAAATTTGCAAGCTTCAAAAAGACTTTGTGAAAGTAATCCATATGAATCTTGCAGTTCAGTCCAAGTGAAGTGGCGCAGACGCTTTAAATGATGAGCACATTTTAAAATGTCTTTCATTCACATATAAACACACAAACATAAAGCTCAACTGTGCTGAACATACACACACGTTGGTTTTTGTGGTTTATGGGGACTCTCCATAGGCGTAATGGTTGTTATACTGAACAAACTGTGTGTGCTATTGCCCTACACCAACCCTACACCTAAACTTAGCCCTCACAGGAGACTGTGTGCATTTTTAGATTTTCAAAAAAACACCATTTAGTATGTTTTTTAAGCCTTTTGAATTACGGGGACATAGGCAGTGTCCTCATAAACCACCTTCAAATTGTAATACCTCTGTCATACCCATGTCATTATACAAATTTGTGTCCTCATAAACCCGCACACACACACATGTTGGTTTTTGTGGTTTATGGGGACATCCCATAGGCGTAATGGTTTTTATACTGAACAAACTGTATGTGCTATTGCCCTGCACCTACCCTACACCTAAACTTAGCCCTCACAGGAGACTGTGCATTTTTAGATTTTCAAAAAAAAAACACCATTTAGTATGTTTTTTAAGCCTTTTGAATTATGGGGACATAGGCAGTGTCCTCATAAAACACACACACACACACACACAGGTGAATAAGACTTTGCTGTTCTGTTCTAGGTGGTTGATTTTATTGGCGCCTCGACTTTAAAGCTCTTTATAAAGATACACGCTCTCACACATTGCTGGATTCCTTCTGCTCATATGAAACACACATTAACATCCACACCATCCTGAAGACCATGATCCAAGTCCTCAACTCCTTGCTGGATGTTTCTACAGAAGATTTTTCCTTCCCTCTCTATATGGAATCAGACATCTATAGGTCTTGCACGATAGAAAAATTATAAAAGGGACTGAAAAGCCCTGACAGGATGATATTACCAATGCACGAAGCCACACGCTGCAACTGAATGGAGGAAAAGTGCCAGAAAAGTAATGAGATTCGTGACATCAGCTCCCATCATGTGAAACTATGTCATGAGGCTTTTAATCTGTCACAACCCATCGGCTCATATTCTGCAGAAGCGCTGCACTGTGCTTCATCTGAAATAGTAGGTTATCACTTTATTCCAAGTGTCAAATGTTTGCAGTGGTTTCTGCTGAAGGTCAGCTCATTGAGAAGTCCTGTGTCCTAGACTTGGCCATTGGAATCACTTATGTGGTGTGAAACAGTAAGGGCTGGTAACTAAAGGTCACAGGTTTGAATCCTGCAAGCAACCCTCCTACCAGAGTCCAGGTTGCTCCAGAGGAACTGTGACTGTAATAAAAAGGGAAATGGTTTTGGGGGCAAAGCACATGCTCAATTAATATTCTCTTATTATATATTAACAGTTTAAAATGAATTCATTTAAAATGAGTCTAACAGGTGATGTTTTCCAGCTGCAAACTGTGCCAATTATTACACAAAATGACATCTGCAGTGCTACTCTTGGAGTACTGTGACAATTTAACTTCATACGTCACAATCACTCATTTTCATATGAAGTATATTTAAACAGTAGTAGATATTATGTTTCTAAAGGTTCTTAAACATGTTAGCTGGCCATGTGATATTTGGTGTTCACACACACACACAGATTTTTATGGTTTATTAAAGGGACTTTAATTAGGCGTAGGCCTAATGCTTTTTACATACACCAACCCTACACCTAAACCTAACGTTACCCCTCACAGGAAACATTCTGGAATTTTAGATTTTCAAAAAAAACTCAATCTGAATGATTTATAAGGCTTTTGAATTATGGGGACACTGAAAGTGTCCTCATAAATCACCTTCACGTTGAAATACCTCTGTCATTCCCCATGCCATTATACAAATGTAATAAAAAATACTTACACCTAGTACGATCTCTAGCGCCCTCTTGCTGCAGGAAATCTAATAATTTTTTTCGACTTGTTTTTCAAGATAATTTGCATATGCAAACATGGTAGAGAGGGAAGACTACAAGAACAAACAAAAACAAAATGACAGACTGAAACAACATTGAAAAACTGTCAGACAGTAAAGAGAGAAACTCTTCCTGGACTGCACAATGTTATATAGATGTGTAAAATATTCCATCAATTCTGAACCATTTTCATATCAGGATGGGGGAAAAGAAGAACAGCTGAGGAACCAAAGAAAAGTACTGAGCCCTTTAAGGGACATTGCGGTGGGAAAATTTCAGGGTGAGTGGAAAAAAATTCAGGGTGAGTGGAAAAAAAATTCAGGGTGGGAGGAATAAATATTTTTCAAATGTTTTGCATTCTCTCTAGAAACTTTGCGTTCCCTCGCAAAACTTTTAAAATATATATATATTTGCGAGAGAACGCAAAAGTTTTGCGAGAGAACGCAAAGTTTCTCGAGGGAACGCAAAAGTTTTGCGAGAGAACACAAAACATTTGAAAAATATTTTTTCCTCCCACCCTGAATTTTTTCCACTCACCCTGATTTTTTCCCACCACAATGTCCTTTAAAGGGCTCCGTAGAAAAGGAAGACAAACGAGATTCACACCTTTCTGTGCAGAACTTTTATCCATTCTGAGATTATCGAATTACTTTAGAAATGTATAAAGTTCAGATTATAACACACTCTAAACTCTGACTGCAGCTTTTGTACCGTGTAAACCAATAAAGTGAACAGAGTTTGATATATCAGAAAATGTATATGAATCATTTAATTAACAGAACACTTTTTTTTTTTTTTTTAAGAAAACCATTCCATTGAATCATTTGTGTTTCATGCATTCTGGTGTGAATAATGATCAGGTTTAACCGTGCTTAACTCTCTTCTCTTGTTTCTCGTGATGTCAGCTATGGTTCCTCCATAAGAAATGCTTCGTTCACTCACTCACTGTACACAATCACTTACTACACACTATTTATCAAATTTATTTTCTCCTCTACAAATGAAGACTATAGTTCAAAATTCTCATATAGACAGGAAGAGAAAATGAGGAGTTTTCCTTATGAAAGCTCATTTAAATAAAGTAAAAAAGCAGGTTTACATTTTCATACAACATCTCCATCACAGATAACAAGCAGAGCAGGTCATCATGGGACAGTTTCAGACACAAATCATCATCATCATCATCATCATCATCATAGATGGACTGAGCTAGATTTGAACAGAAGACACGAAGATCAGAGTTGACAAGAAAACATATCTTCAATGAGAAGAAATCCACTTCTGTGAAAGGCTCTGCAATAAAAATGTACCTCCGGCCATGGCTCTGATTCCCTTTGCTTCTGAACACAAGAAAACTGAACAGAGATATCAGCAAATGGACGGCTGGTATATCAAAACTCATTCACTAATCAAAACTGTTCTGGATCGAATAAATTATTTACAACATTTCCTTGAGTTAAATGAAGCATGAGTGGAGATGTTAGCTGTGACATCTGTCCTGTGTCCTGTTAGTGGTTCGGGACAAAAGCAGCAACACATTCAAGACTCGATGCTTGCAAACGAAAACATTAATGGCAGAAGATTCTGTGACGGCTTAAAATCTCTTATTTATGTCAAAAACAATCTCTGCCATCAGGTTCAGTGTCAAAAAGAAAAATCGAGCTGTAATGAGAATAGCCCAGCAAACCAACAGAGCACGTGCGACTGTGATGGACGAGAATACATACAAAATCATTAATTATATTCAAATGAACATTTATCACACACATCCAATAGAAGCACAGCGTTTTTAAATAATCTCAATAAAAATCTGTAAAAAAAAATAATAATGATAAAAGAAAAAACAACAACGCATGTATAAAAAGAGAGCAGATGATAGAGGACCAGAACACAGCACCGCTAACAGGAGAGGAAGGAAACGCGAGGCCCACCGCGGAAAACCCTGCGCTAACCGCATAAGTGCAATCTCGGTGTCTTCTGTGGGTCTGATGGAAGCGTTTCTGCAGACTCTCAGTCCGATCCGCTCTGGCTGATGAAGTAACCCGTGCTCCTCCGTCTCTGCAGGGGCTGGGGCCGGCTGCGCAGGGAGCTGTGGTTGCCGTGGTGATGGTGAGGGGGCGGGGCAGGGGGTGGGTCTCTGAGGGAGGGCGGGACTACAGAGGACTTGATTGGGATGATCCGGGTGTCCATCACCTCACAGTCCACCTGCATCATCATCTCATAGCCGCCCTGAGACGAGTTATACACCGAATCTACACACACACACACACACACACACACACACATCATTTACTCATCATTTACTCATCATTTACTCACTCTCATGTCATTCCAAACAACACTCAACTAGAGCTGCATCACAATTTCTGCTTCTCTTGATTTAAGCCTACTCATCTGCCCACTGCTTATTTATCCTGGAAACGTTTCATTATCGTGCATTGGTAACAATTTCAGATGTCAAGAGTTTAAATCCCTCAATCAGAACTTTTTCCTTAAAAGGTCCCATATTGTCAAAACTGAAAATTGCTGGCTTTTTTCATGATAACTGAGGTCTAGGGGCTATGTAACTACCATATAAGTTTCAAAACAGTCTCAAAACAAAACTCACATTTCACTGCTGGTTATATGTTCTCTATATAATCGTGTATGTGAGGAATAAAAATATTGAATCTTGAAAACAGTCAGTTCACAGTAAAATGCACACTGCCTGCATAAAGTAGCTGTGCATTTTCACGAGCCATTGTGACTTTAGTAAAAATGTGACGTCCGAACTACTCAGTCACTATGGGATGATATTAGACTCGAAATGATTTATAGATGCACGCACAATTATCCATGGACTGCATAAATTTTATGCGTGTATCTTACTAACCACAAACAAATGCCTTTCAATTTGAATCTGTGTAATTCGGGATTAAATGATTTTGCAGCGATTTATACAAATACAGACATGTTTGCGAATAAAAATGTTATGTTCTGCATTAATATATCATAAATTGCTTGTGTAAAAAGGAATCCGTGCATTTGCGGATCAGGTGACGCGTTCATTTATCGACGTCTTGTTCTAGTCAATCTTGTTCGGTTCATTTGGATTTTGAGACTTCATTTTCGCAGTTTACAACATTTCACGACCCTCATACACACAATTACCAATGAACAAAGCCCAGTGCAATTCATTAACGCGTACACGATTTGAACAATTCTCAAATGTGCGTCACTACACTGAAACAAATGCTTTTCAATCAGTGTCTGCAGAGCTAAGAATTGCGTTAATGTGCAGAATTTTGTTCAAATAGAGACATATTTGTGAATACAAATGTTATAGTTTGTATTAAAGCATCATCATTTGTGCATGTAGCGATTAAAATGTGCATTTGTGAATCAGGCGACACGCGTGCATTCATTCACATCTCTTCTGAGTCGATTCTATTTGAGTTTTGAGACTTTCGTTCCGCCCTTTTAGCCTTGTTCAATCCACACACACACACACACACACACACACAGCTCACGATCCACACGCAGCTGAGCCTAAGAAAATCAGCGACCACTAGATGGCCCTAGAGACGTGTGCACAGTCCATTGTGTACAGTTTAATGAATATTACATTGTTTTCTTTGTTTCTTTTTGGTTTGGCTGATCTCCTCTGCCCGTATATAATAGAGATGGTTTGTCGAACTTTTTCTAACTTAACTTGTCTTAAAACACAGAATAGCTTATATTAATTTTGCCAAACAATAAATTTGTGACGATACCTTGTCTATTTTTTTTTTGTTATTCTGTGGCACGTTATCAGTTATTCATTGTTTGTATTATTATTATTATTATTATTATCCATTATAAATAGCCAGTTTTTCTCGAAATACAACAACTTTATTATTGCTCATGTGAAGAAGACCAGGATTTTTTTTTCTTTTTTTTTTTGGGCGGAAAGTACAAAGCCTGGTTTACATAATAAATAATACAGGTGCATCTCAGAAAATTACAATATGGTGAAAAAGTTCATTTTTTTCTTGTAACTTATTTCAAAAAGTGAAACTTTCATATATTTTAGATTCATTACATGTAAAGTAAAACACTTCAAAAGTTTTTTCTTATTTTTTTAATTTGATGATTAGAGCTTACAGCTAATGAAAGTCAAAAATCAGTATCTCAAAATGTTATCGGCACAAATCCAAATGTTTCCATATTCACAATGTTGGAAAATTTGAATTTGAATGCTACAAACTATAATGTAAACCAGGCTTTGTATGTTCGGCCAAAAAAAAAAAAAAAAAGCATGGTCTTCACATGAGCAAATATGTGCTTGACCCGAGCCCAGGCTGAACGACACGGATTGTAACCACGGGCTATTTTAATTAACCACCATCTAGATTACCACTAGATTATATAGTGTATATATGTTTGGTTGACTGTATTTGGCTGCAACGTTTGCAATGCAGTGCGTGAAGCGATCGACCAGCGGAAATATGAGATGGCGAATCAGCATTGTCCTACTTCATCTTTGCAGCCGACACTGACTCAGAAAACAGTTTAGTAATAAGTAAATAAAATATGTTCTAGCTATTTTTTCCCCTTAGGCCATAGGCTTTATGCATCCGCTTCAGCGCGGAATAGCTTATAAAAGGCTCATTGCAATAGGCTTATAGTTTAAGTATAATAGTTTAATAAATTTAATAAACGTGTAAATACTATTGGCTTAAATGAGCGACTATAATAGTAATAATAATAATAATAATAATACGAGGAAGGAATAACTGCCAGCGTGCCATTGAATTAAAATAAAAAAAAAAGAAAAAAAAAAAAAAAAAAAAAGACAAGGTATCGTCACACATTTATTGTTTGGCAAAATTAATATAAGCTATTCTGTGTCTTAAGACAAGTTAAGTTAGAAAAAGTTCGACAAACCATCTTTATTATATACGGCAGAGGAGATCAGCCAAACCAAAAAGAAAAAGAAAACAATGTAATATTCATCAAACTGTACACAATGGACTGCGCACACGTCTCTAGGGCCATCTAGTGGTCGCTGATTTGCTTAGGCTCAGCTGCGTGTGGATCGCGAGCTGTGTGTGTGTGGATTGAACAAGGCTAAAAGGGTGGAACGAAAGTCTCAAAACTCAAATGAATCAAATAGAATCGACTCAGAAGAGATGTGAATGAATGCACGCATGTCGCCTGATTCACAAATGCACATTTTAATCGCTACATGCACAAATGATGATACTTTAATACAAACTATAACATTTGTATTCACAAATATGTCTCTATTATATAGGGGCAGCTGTGGCCTAATGGTTAGAGAGTTGGACTTGTAACCCAAAGGTTGCAGGTTCGATTCCCAGGTCCGGCAGGGATTGTCGGTGGGGGGGAGTGAATAACAAGTGCTCTCTCCACCTTCAATACCACGACTGAGGTGAGACCCTTGAGCAAGGCACCGATCCCCCAACTGCTCCCCGGGCGCCGCAATATGGCTGCCCACTGCTCCGGGTGTGTGTTCACTGCTGTGAGTGTGCACTTGGATGGGTTAAATGCAGAGGACAAATTCCGAGTATGGGTCACCATACTTGGCCACACACCACTTCCCCCCCCCCCCTTCTATTTGAACAAAATTCTGCACATTAACGCAATTCTTAACTCTGCAGACACTGATTGAAAAGCATTTGTTTCAGTGTAGTGACGCACATTTGCGAATTGTTCAAATCGTGTACGCGTTAATGAATTGCACTGGGCTTTGTTCATTGGTAATTGTGTGTATGAGGGTCGTGAAATGTTGTAAACTGCGAAAATGAAGTCTCAAAATCCAAATGAACCGAACAAGATTGACTCGAACAAGACATCGATAAATGAATGCGTGTCACCTGATCCGCAAATGCACAGATTCCTTTTTGCATTAGCAATTTATGATATATTAATGCAGAACATAACATTTTTATTCGCAAACATGTCTGTATTTGTATAAATCGCTGCACAATCATTTAATCCCGAATTACACAATTCAAATTGAAAGGCATTTGTTTGTGGTTAGTAAGATACACGCATAAAATTTATGCAGTCCATGGATAATTGTGCGTGCATCTATAAATCATTTCGAGTCTAATATCATCCCATAAGTCACCGCCTTCAGTCACCATCCCGAGCACGCAATGCTGTCTGGGGGTTTGGCAAAAGGAGGTTGGGACGGTTCACTGTTTTGAATTGCTGCCATTGCTGAGCAACAACAACACGGAAACATGTCGAAAAGGTTAACTTTAACGGACGAAACCAGATCAGCTGACCTGTAATGTTACACTCACTCAAAGGTTGGACGATCTGATAGGACTGTTACTATGAGGTGGATCACGTCTAACATGTATAGTAAAGACAAACTCACCGTGTCTATTTAGTCATGATGAAGATGTAAATACATTTCAATTTCAGCAGACAACTATTTTTACAGCTACATTATTATTCTAGCCACAATTAATCACAACAATGTATATACAATTACAAATGATTATATATAAATATTCAGTTTGTTGTTTTACACACATGCACACAGACAACATTTCATACACATAGTCGTGAGATGCAAGAAATCTTTAGATGCGCCTATAACAACAAAAAGACAATACTTTATTGAACCTTTTCTGATAAGTAGTATGCACTGCAAACGCGAGCATTTTTGACGATCGTTTCTGTCCAGTCCGCTTGTTTTATCGCATTTAACCACAGCTGTCGTAGTTTTTTTTGTCTGGCAGTGACAGCAGATATGCGATCAAATTTCAAATTTGAGGCTGTATTACGTCGATACTGGCACCCAACATCACAACAAGATGATATTTTAAGCTCCTTATGTAGCCGAATCTGCGCTGGTTTGAATTGGCCGCCTCCAGTTTTCGCTTTGTTTTGCCTCCAGCTAGCGCGGTGACGTAATTGTGACGTCGGCCCTACATGACCCTAGTTACCTGTGGTTGGCCTAGCCGTGTGTCACTCAGAAAACAACAGGCCAATCAGAAGAGAGGCTCATGAATATTAAACAGGCCTGTTCTTAGCAGAGCTCCTGAGAAAGGAGCTGCCAAAATATATTGAGATGGTTTTTGGTACTTATACCACAAAAATATATTCTTAAGGACGTCAAAACATAAAATAAAACCCCAGAAAGGTGTCAAATATGTGACCTTTAAATCAATGCATTTTCTGCCCAGTGGTTTAATTGATCTTTCCAACCTGGCAACCGTGCGCATGTGATTTCCCTGCATTGTGGAAAACACCGGCAAACATGTGTTTAGTGATCTCTGCCGTTGAGTTTCTGCTCAAATAACAGCGTTACATAGCCAGTCTGTTTGCTTTCACACCGACGTTGGTGCGGTTTACCACACGCAAAAAATGTAAATGACAATATTTGTGATTAATAAACTTGAGAATTTTTTTAGGAAAATAATCAAGATCAAGGGCCCTATCTTAATCTAAGTGCATGGTCCAAAGCTCATGGCACAGGTGCACTTAGGGCGTGTTCAAATCCATTTTTGCTAGTTTAACAACAGTGTTCCGACAGTGTTTTGCTAGTTCCAAACCCGTAAAAGCTTCGTTAGTCTTTAGAACACAATTTAAGATACTTTGGATGAAGACCGGGAGGCTTGTGTCTGTCCCATTGACTGCCAAGTAAATTGCACTGTCAAGGTCCATAAAAGTATGAAAAGCATCGCCAGAATACTACATCTGCCATCAGTGGTTCAATCTGAATTTTATGAAGCGACGAGAATACTTTTTGTAAGGAAATAAAACCAAAATAACGACATTATTCAACAATTAGGCACCTTAACATCTCCTCTGTGTCAGCATAGCGCCATTTTGGAGATTATCCCCTGGACGCAAAATGCGTACATTCTTCTGTATCAGCTGGGCCACAAGGTTGCGCTGTTTGCGTTCGAATCAGAGTGTAAATCGACGAAGACGACGCAACCCTGTGTCAAGGCTGATACAGAAGAGTGTACGCATTTTACGGGTTTGGCACGACATGGGGGTAAGTGAAAAACGACAATTTTCATTTTGGTGTGGAGTATCCCTTTAATGAGTAATGGGTGTGTTTTGGGCGTAACATGCAATAAACCAATCAGAGTCTCATCTCCCATTCCCTTTAAAAGCCAGTTGCGCTCACGCAACGGCGGATTTGCTATTTACACGGCGGAATTAGCAAGAGCAAAGACAGAATGCTTCTCTAGCGAGGACACAGATGAAACCATTTACGGAACAAGCCGGATTCCACCAAAGCCTCCTGAGGTGAAGCAGGCGTGGGCGTACACAATAATAATCTTTTACATTGTAATCCTTTCATTTTTAATATCTGGCATGTTTGTGTGCTGCTGCGCGTCCCTGTGTGTGTAAAAAGCAGAGTGTGCACGCGATGTGCATATTACCAACAAGCCCTTTAAATAACAAAAAACTACTGCGCCACTGACTTTAGACCAGGTTTCAGTTGGTCAATGGTGCAATCGTTCTCAGTTGCCTCAAAATAGCAACGTGCCAACAATGCGCCTGAACACACCTGGTTTTAGACCAGCACGCCCATGAGCGCACAAATGAATTAGCTACAGTTGAGGTCAAAAGTGTACATCCCCCTTTCAGAATCTACAAAATGTAAAAAAAAAAAAAAAAACCCAGATGCATTAAGAGCCGGGGGGTGAAAACGTTTGATATCATAAATATCCTAATAGCCTAAATATCATATTTTTTAATTTAGTACTGCCCTTCAGAGGCTACAGAAGACAGTTACATGTTTCCCAGAAGACAAAATAAGTTAAATTTACCCTGATCTTCAAATTCAAAAGGTTTTCACCCCGCCTCAGCTCTTAATGCATAGTTTTTCCTTCGGGAGCATCAGTGAGTGTTTGAACCTTCTGTAATAGTTACATGTAAGTCCCTCAGTTGTCCTCAGTGTAAAAAGATGGATCTCAAAATCATATAGTCATTGTTGGAAAGAGTTCAAATATACAAAAATGCTGGAAAACCAAAGAATTTGTGGGACCTGAAGGATTTTTCTGAAGAACAGCAGGCAGTTTAACTGTTCAGGACAAACAAGGGACTCCTGAACAACTATCACTAAACAAAAAAACACAGCTGTGGATCATTCAGGTAACAACACAGTTTTAAGAATCAAGGGGATGTAAACTTTTGAACGGGGTCATTTTTATAAATTCAACTACTATTTTCTCTTGTGGACTATATGTAAACATCTTTTATGTGACATATCTTATTCAGGTCAGTACTAAATAACCAATAACATGCATTTTGTATGATCCCTCTTATTCTGGTAAAATAATTAACATTTTGCAGATTCTGAAAGTGGGATGTAAACTTTTGACCTCAACTGTTTTTAAACAACGTGGCGCAGGACGTGAAAATGATAACTGCGTCGGGCTGAAACTAGCTAAAAACACTTGTGTTGCGCCTGGCGTCGCATTGTGCCGGGTGTAAGATAGAGCCCCAAGAGTTTAACCATTATTGTGCAGCCTTACACTGAACCTCATGGACTTTCACTGCATGAGGCATGTTCCAAAACACCATAATTTGTTTGACAGAATACATAAATGATACTCATCTTTGGGTGAAGAGACCGATTAAACTCACCGTTGATGGCCATGGCAGGCATGACTAGAGACATCTTGGGTCGAGTGGTTTTATTGTGGCTGATGGCCGGTAACAGCAGGTGATCCTGCAAGAGTCAGGGATGAGAGTGAGTGAGTGTGAGAGACAGATGAGTGTCTTCTTTCTGTCCTTATCCTGCTCTCTTACCCGTCTGAATGACACCACATAGAAAGTGTCCTCACGCCGATCGATAGCATCCAGAAAGTCGCTGTAGCTGATCTCTGGCCCGGGCAGCACCTGCAGCTGACTGCCAGGACAAACCAAGCACATATTTCATGAACATTTTAATTAAATAAATCATTTACAACACTTGTTTTACTCCGAGGCTCTGTGGTTACCTTTCGATGGAGCGATGAGCCTGAATTGGAAGGTACCTGGAGAAGTTTGTCTTTCTGTGCTGAGCTTTCTGCTGATGAGAGGGAAAGAATACGCATAAAGCAAATCCTGTGTGAATTATACTAATGTGTCAATGTAGGGCAGCTCAACTCTGTTTTACTTCAAACGTGGAGCCATGCAACAAATGCTGCTCTACTTACTGAACAACAATAACAGGAAACTACAGTGGATTGTGATGCTTTGAGGGGAATGGTATGCAATGCACTAAATCTGTATGATATGAGAAAGCTTGCTGAGTCACAGAGCAGCTGTGGTTTCACACCTGAGCTATTTTAGTCTTCTTCGCAACCTTCGCCTTTCCATCAGACTTCCGGTTGGTCTGATGCCGATGGACCCATCCACGCAGCTCATCCGCCAACCTGACGCAGAAACAGAGAGAGTAAAGCACTCTGAACCAATCGATTCGTCTTAGGTGTGAAAGGTGCAGAAGTATCAAATGTACAGTCCCTTAAAATGAAAGAAAGAAACAAACAAACGAAAATGGGACAGTGAAAAGACAGAATTCAACAGATTACTTTAATTAATAGTGAAGTGAAAGTGAAAGTGACATGAGGCCAAGTATGGTTAACCATACTCGGAATTTGTGCTCTGCATTTAACCCATCCTAAGTGCACAAACACAGCAGTGAACACACACACCTGGAGCAGTGGGCAGCCATTTATGCTGCGGCGCCCGGGGAAAATAATAGTTATTAACTGCTGATCAAAAGTCTGGACACACTCACTCATTCCTTGGTATCACTATTTTAGAATAGTAATTTAATAAAAAATGATTTAATTTAATATGTAACCCTGGAGCACAAAAGCAGTCATAAGTAGCACATACTATGATTTGGGACATACTAATTATATTTTCGAATACTATTTAGGACGGATAGTATGCGAATTGGAACGCAACAAATGTCTGATAAAGCTGCGTTTGTGAGCGGAGCTCTGTTTTGTGTACAGTGCTACCGGGGAAACCTCGAGCTCTCCCACTGGCAGAGAATTAATTTGCATATTTATGCGGCCACAAATAGTGTAAGTCTGTGGGACTATGGTATAAATAAATTCAACTGTATAACAGTTTCAGTGCAATTCATGTTGTAATGTTAGAATTAAAGAACACTAAACATAATACATATTACCGTTGCACTTATCTGTACATAATCAATGCAGTTATTTTTAAGCTTTTGTTGACATCCTATCTGAAACGTGATTTAGCCCCCAAAAAACAACAACAATAATGTTACCACTTTAATATGTCTTGCAATATTCGTGCGTGCAAAGGTTCTGCGTGATCCTCTTGTTCAATATTCTCGAGGTCTGAATTGATATTAGGGGTGGGCGGATCGATCCTAATATCGATAGTATCGATACCAACGTTGGTACACTTATACACTTAATACATTGCCTAATACATTTAACAAAGTGTAGACCTGTCTGTGGGTGTATATTCCGCTCTTTTCACATCCAGTGTGCATTGCAAACATTGCCCCTCCTCCCCTGCTACGCTGGTTTGTTGTCATGCCATCATGTGACTCAGCGGCTCCAAGGGGATACTTTTGGCTACAGTGAGAGATGGAACAGTGAGAGATGGAATGGTAGAACTCCGAGCTACAAAAGAAATGAAAATGGAAGGAAGGAAATCCTTCACATAGGACATATAGTATATAACTGTATACCAAATTTGTCCTTTTTATGCAGTATGTATAAAATGTAAGGTGTATACTGAGTTTGGCCTTTGAATATTATTTCTTCATGCATTAAGCCACTTTAAATGTTTTCATTATAACAGTTTTCTATGGGAGTAAAATGCTTAACATGTAATTTACCATGTTTTCGTATATATTCTGGGCTCAGCTGCTTGCCACATATTATATTTTATTAACAAATTGTATACTGAATTAGTCAGTTATTTATTTGGTCTTTATCACTGTCTTCCTCCATTACACCATATTAAATGTTTTTATATTGGTTATCAATGAGAGGAAATTAAATTCAGCATGTTGCATTCATGTTCTGGGTTCATCTGCTTACCTGTACATTCATAGTATATATTTTTTATAAACTATACCGAATTTGGCCTTTTCATATTTTTTTTATTGCAATAATAACAAACAACTATTACAGTATGTATAAAATAAACAGAAAATACAGTACATACGAAAATCCTTTCAATAATAAACGAGTTATGGTTTAATAGTTCTTTTTCATATCACTGTCTTCATTCAATAAGCCACTTACGTTAAACTTTTCTTTATAATGGTTTTCTATGGGAGGAAAGTGCATAATGTGAAAACTTTGAGCATTGCTTTCATATTCTGGGCACATCTGCTAACTTGTATATCTAGTTTGCAACATTAATAAGGTATATACTGAGTTCTGTATTTTACGTTCTTAATTTATTAAGCCACGTTATTTTTTTTATAACTCTTTTTATGGGAGGAAAATACTTAACATGAAACTGTGCATTACTTTCATGTTCTGGGCTACTCTGCCTGCAAAGCCCTTTTAGAAAGGCAAATAATATCCACGTAGCTTTAAGGTGAATATAATATTAGTCATATAAACATTAGTTATTGTAAATTTTTTAAAATTGTTGTTGGTCATTTAAATGTATGTTTTTTTAAATAACAAGTATCGGATCGGGATCGATATCGGAGATACTGGCCCTGTATTTACTTGGTATCGGATCGATACCAAAATTTGCAGTATCGCACACCCCTAATTGATAAAGCAATATTGACGAACTTGCTGTTCTGGCAAGGGGCGGGGCAGTACTGAAAAACTGTCTAAGCTGTTCGCCAATCACAACGCACTGGGACAGCTAACCAATCACAACACATTTTGTTTTTCGGAAAGCGGGCCTTCATCAAACCCGGAACTAATCGAGCCGTTTGTGTGAGGCTGGGGAGAAAGGTACTGTAAGAATGTAAATTATGTAAAAAACAAATGTGATTTTTAAACCACCAAGCATGAGAGCATGTTCTTGTACACCCCCAAAACAAAATCAAGACTTTGTAAAAGAGCATAATAGGACCCCTTTAAAGGGTCATGAAACCCCAGACTACTTTTTTCTGGGATTTTAGCAGAGGTGTTTGTGTTGCACATCATAGAAGACAATGTTAGCATCCGATGATTTTAACTGTTGGAGAAAACTGGTTTATTTTAAGCTTTTTTGCACTTTTTCATCTTCCGGGTTTAAAATCTACATCGTGTTGACGTCACAATTTGTGGCAACGTGGCAAAGGACTATAGTACATCAATGACGCATCGGTGTCTATTAAATTATTCACGAGACTGCGTGTTCTTATCCAATGAGAAGACGCTTCGCTTAATTATTCACAACAGCATGTGTTGATTTGCTATGACAGACGCTTCAGACTATGAGACTGCGTACATTAACTGAGAGAAACATTCATGGATCGAAGGCGAGTGTTTGTTTTTGCTTATAATAAGAGTTCGGCACAAACGAGATTCATTCACTTAATGAGTGTAACCGTTTTTACAGCTCCATGACAACCCGTCAAAAGGCTTATATAAACGCCACAGAATAAGCCTTAAAGGGGTGGTTGATTGTGATTTCACTTTTTTAACATTAGTTAGTGTGTAATGTTGCTGTTTGAGCATAAACAATATCTGCAAAATTGCAGCGCTGAAAGTTCAATGCAAATGGAGATGTCTTTTAAAATGTCTTTTAAAATTCTGGCAGTTTAATGCCTACAAAAACGACTGGTAAGGGACTACAACGAGTTACTTTCTGGGTCCGTTACGTCAAGAACCCAGATAAACCCCGCCCCCGGGAACATGTAACGAAGGGGGCGAGGCCATGCTGTGCTGCTTTAGAGAAGAGGAAGAGAAAACTAGGGGTGCACGTAAAAATCTATTCATATATGAATCGCGGTTCTGTCTTCTAATGATTCTAATGGATTCACAAGTTTCAAAATCAATGTTCTAAAGCAGCGGTTCTTAATACTGTTCCTCGCGTCCCCTGCTCTGCACAAGCTCTGCATCTCTTTCCCTCTCTTCTCTCCCTCTCGCTCTCATTCAGATCGTAAGATCAGCTCCAACAAACTGTTCACATTATACACTTCTTTTCACACAGCAAGGAGTAGCGTTATACAGGGATGCGCGTGCGGTTGCTGTGTTGTATTAAAGATTTAATCAGGATAAAACCTTATATTAAAAGCTAACAGAAGCAGTAGCATTTACAAATAACAGCGTATCTAAAAGTATGAAACAACAACAAACAAAAAACATAGGCCTACCATTAAAAGCCGAGCTTGCACAGGTTCTGGCGATCCTCTTCACTAATATCCTCTGCGTCTCAATCGGGCTCAAATTAATAAGCAATATAGACGACGCCATTGTTTACAATACAGCCGGAGCACATGCCGCTGAGGTGAGGGGCGGGACGTTTAGACGCGCACTCGGCGGTTTAGCGAATCACAACACACTGAGCCAGCTAACCAATCTGAGCCCATCGTGTATTTCTGAGGGAGGGGCTTCATAAAACCAGGAAATAATCGGGGCGTTCATCAGAGAAGGGACAGAGCGGTGCAGAATAAAGGTAAATTATGTCAAAAATAATGCGTTTTTAAAAAAACGAAGCATGAACACATTAGACTGCACCCCATAAATACAATCAAGGCTAGAAAAAAAGCAGTCAACCATCCCTTTAAAAGTTATCAGAGGTGCAACAGTGCGTTCATATATATGTTTTCGATGCAGTGAGCAAATGACTGTGCATATATTTGTGTTTTTAACTCAATGAGAGCGAAATGAAACTGTCTGAACCCGAAGCTGTGTGTGTTGTCTGTCTCCCCTCTCCCCCCTCAACTCCGCACCACACCCACCTTTTTTAGCATTTTTTAAAACTGTAGTCAAAACTAACCAGTGCTGAAACAAGGGGTTTCATGACCCTTTAAAGGCGATTTTCTCAATATTTTGATTTTTTTGCACCCTCAGACTCCAGATTTTCAAATAGTTGTATCTCGGCCAAATATTGTCCTATCCTAACAAACCAAACATCAATGGAAAGCTTATTTTGCTTATTAGCAATGGAAAGCTTATTAGGTGAAGTATACATCTTTCAATTTCAAATTCAAAAAAATTTACCCTTATGACTGGTTTTGTGGTCCAGGGTCACATATGAGAAAACACTGGCAAACAGTGAAACAAGCTTTCACTGGTAGTGTCTTTAAAATTTATCAGATGATTGATTTACTGTAGTTAAATGCAACAACATTGCGATTAAGTGTGGATAAGTAAATGATGAAAACGAGATTAGATGGACTGACTCAAATTCGCAATAAAGGGCTATAATGATTTGTTCAGGACGCACTGACCTGACGGACTCAGAGCGGTTGAACTGTCTGCAGTCAGAGAAGTATCTGTCTATGTCCTCCAGGAGCAGGTCTTTGACGTCACTGAACACGCCACTCTGATTCCTGAAGGACAAACGCAGGCTCAGACACACTGACGGAGGTCTTGAGTGTGTG
Organism: Aspiorhynchus laticeps; assembly: GCA_023376895.1. Classification (NCBI taxonomy): domain Eukaryota; kingdom Metazoa; phylum Chordata; class Actinopteri; order Cypriniformes; family Cyprinidae; genus Aspiorhynchus; species Aspiorhynchus laticeps. The sequence goes on from CM041793.1 coordinate 10,722,376, forward strand.
TGATTCTGGACAGTCATCTCACCCGAACTGATACGAGACCGCAGCCTTCTTGTCTAGCTCTCCTTTGCTCCAGCGCTCTTCCTCTCGGTCTGTCTTTCTCTCGCTCGCTCGTCTCTTGCTCAGCTCCTGAGACTTCTCAAACTCCAGCAGGTGTCTTCCTGTCAGCGGAGCAGCCGCTTCCTGTAGTCCAGTTTCCAGCGTCCTGTCTCTGAAACTGTAGGAGAGAGACAGCCACAGAATGACCCTTTGTGGCAGCCGTACAAAACAAAATTCACCTCTGACACCATGTTTGTGCATTTGATTTTGCTTTCTGAACAATTCCATCAACAATTCTTTTAGAAAAAAAAAGACAAAAAAAAAAAAAAAAAAAGAGAAAATCGCCCTTAAAGTTGTCCAAATTAAGTTCTTAGCAAGGCATATTACTAATCAAAAATTAAGTTTTGATATATTTACGGTAGAAAATTCACAAAATATCTTCATGGAACATGATCTTTACTTAATATGCTAATGATTTTTGGCATTAAAGAAAAATGGATAATTTTGACCCATACAATGTATTGTTGGCTATTGCTACAAATATACCTGTGCTACTTATGACTGCTTTTGTGCTCCAGGGTCACATATATGTATGTATATAAAAACACATCTCTCTCACATACATACACACAACATACATGTATATATATGAGATGAGACGTCTCATTCTGGTGTCTGCATCAAATTACATTTTTTAAAGTGATTTTATAAACAAAAAAGCATATTATATGTGCAAGCAAAGTGTCTACTTTGATGTTTCAAACAACCTTTGTGGAAATAAAATATCAAAATGGGGCAGTTGAGCCACGCTACTTTCACTTTCAAAATATGGGTGAAATAATGTTCCATTGTCATTCAGCGTAACAGACATATTTGTGTAAAAATGAAATGTTAACTAAGTTTTATTATATTTAAATATTGTAAAACTTCTTGCTGAAAAATGGGTAAAACCTAGTGGTTTGAAGGATAGTGGCAAAGATTGGTAAAGACGTAGTGTTTGGGAGCTGCACCTGTGATAAAATGTTATCTAATGATTTTTTTTTCTAAATTTTTAATAGAACAAGATGGTATATGATGGTATATTTTGGTATATGAACTATTGTTCATTCCCACATGTTAGTGGGTGTCTTCTGTAAAACATGCTAAAATGTATTTGCTCAGAGAAAATCTTACAGGACACATTCTAATGTACTGGGGTATTTTAAAATACTTGTATTGTATTTTAATACAATTTAAAATTGTATTAAAATTGTTATTGTTTTGGTGCTTGAAAATCCCTTTTCATCTTTGACCCATATACGTGGGTTTTTTCCACAAGAACACCAACATGATCATCTTCTCTGGTTAAAGAAGCGGTCTTTTACTTTACTTTAAGCTAAAAATAAACAAATCCTCCGTCCACCATCGTTTCCTCAATATTCACGTAATTTTTGCCATGGCGAGTATAAACCAGGCTGTACACCTGAAGCGCTCGCACTGAGAGCGCCTCTCTTCACGTGATCAGTGAAATCTGACTCTGCTACAGTGTGCCGCGGCTCTGCAGCACTCGCTGTATGGAGCAGAGCAGACCATGCACTCGCACAAATGCCACCAAAACGGCCAAACGCTCAGCGCGACAAAGACGCTCAGCACGCTCCTGGCGTTTTAAAAGACGAGACCCTCCCATTTAGAACAATTGAAAAATACGCCAGCCGCGTGAAAAAAAACGCTTTGGTGGACACGCGGCCTAACAAAACTAAATAAAAAATTGTGCTGAGTTTGAATCATTGTAACACGCTCCTAAGTAGGAGTCAACCGATATGTGTTTTTCAGGGCCGATACCGATTATTACAGACCAAGTAGACCGATAACCGATATTTTGAACCACTATATATGTCTGGTGTAAAAAAGAAAATTAATGTCAAAATTAAGAATAACAAGGGCTCTGACAAAAACTGCCTTCCCTGGTGTTGGTTGCACTTCTTACTCTTGTCTTCCTCCATGCATCCATCTACAATAAGGGTAATATAAAGAGAGAGTTAAAAGTGGGGCCACTGTGTGCTTCATGATTAAGCCTATGAATACTGTACTACAGCTAAACAGCTTGGGGAAATGTAAGTATTTGGCTTCAATAATTTACGTTAGAAATGTATGTGTAATAGCATAACCTCTCACAATTCTTCATAAATTATTTTCTGATGACTAAATCATAACATACAAGAGGTGACTAGTCAATTCATCATCTAATGCACATCAATTGATTAACTTAAAGAAGCATAATGTATATAATAAGTGTAAATAATTTGTCTTCATAGCTCCATTGTAGAAGACCGCAACTTTTTTAATGAAACTATAACATTAATAGCCTATTACAGGCACACTTGGTTCAATAGCCTATTGAAATGTCTCAATTTTTGTCATCCTAATCTTGGCCTATGTGACAGTAATTTAATATTGGCCTATGTGACAGTAATTTCTATTAGTTTTAATTTACAGTGCAGTGCAAATGAAGGCATAAAACATTAACTTCATTTATCGTTTAATCAAATGAGTTAAACTATTTTTTGGCAAACAAAGGGGTTTACTATTAAAATTAAAACATGGAAGAAATAGTGTATTGTGTGATTATTCTTTTAAACAAAAGTTGTAATAATTGTTGTTGTTGTAGTAGTAGTAGTAGTAGTAGTAGTAACTAAATCAAACTTTTATTTTGACGGGTTGCCATGAGGACCTTTTAAGTTTCTGTAGCCTATGTATATGATATGACGATAGCTTTACTCAAATGAAATGGTCAAATGCTCATGAAGTGACTCTCAGAGCAGTTCTGGGGATGTTGTTCATGTATTTATGTCCTCATTTAGTGAGACAACAGATTCTGAAATAACCGCGAGCGTCACGCACTTCAGTGTGTGTGTGTGTGTGTGTGTGTGTAGTGAACAATCGCACATCTGAGCCATTCACATCCACAGAGACACGCAGAACATGCAGGATTCATATTTAAACAGGCTGTATCCGAAACCGCTCCCTATACCCTCAGGGGACAGACATTTTTAGTGGTGTCCGAAACCATAGTGGACGTTCTCGAGTGCACTCGTTCAATCCCACAATACACCGCAAAAACGAGTGTACAACCGATGTACACTCAACGGCTAGAGATAACCCATAATGCACTGTGAGAGTCGCACGCCGAGTGAATTCCCGCATCTCGCCAGAAGATGTCGCCCACAGCTGAATCATCCATTTATCCATTTTAAAAGCACTCATCCATGGTGTAATAATACAACACAGGTACAAATTCATTGTAAATTGACTTAAATTGTTTAACTAGAGCAGGGGTCTCCAACACGTCGCTCGCGAGCTACCAGTAGCTCGTGGCCTGATTGGAGGTAGCTCGCCAAGACATATATTGACATATCGGCCGTGAGGTTATTTTAATGATCCTGTTACGTATTTTAATTATTATTAAACCCGTATTTGATTATTGCGATTTGTGAAAAACACAGTAAATACAGTTCAGCTTTAATCAAAGTTATTAAGAATCTCACGCAGACGCAACACGTAGAGTAGTTTCGTTTTGTGTGAAAACATGACTGAAGGCAGACTGCTGAGGAAAATTATATGAAAGAATATTTGATTTCATTGTGTGAATTTCATTTCATTTGTGTGAATGCATAATAGGAAACCGACTGTCTTCAGAAAATTTTCGATTGTACAAACCCGATTCCAAAAAAGTTGGGACACTGTACAAATTGTGAATAAAAAAGGAATGCAATAATTTACAAATCTCATAAACTTATATTTTATTCACAATAGAATATAGATAACATATCAAATGTTGAAAGTGAGACATTTTGAAATGTCATGCCAAATATTGGCTCATTTTGGATTTCATGAGAGCTACACACTCCAAAAAAGTTGGGACAGGTAGCAATAAGAGGCCGGAAAAGTTAAATGTACATATAAGGAACAGCTGGAGGACCAATTTGCAACTTATTAGGTCAATTGGCAACATGATTGGGTATAAAAAGAGCCTCTCAGAGTGGCAGTGTCTCTCAGAAGTCAAGTTGGGAAGAGGATCACCAATTCCCCTAATGCTGCGGCGAAAAATAGTGGAGCAATATCAGAAAGGAGTTTCTCAGAGAAAAATTGCAAAGAGTTTGAAGTTATCATCATCTACTGTGCATAATATCATCCAAAGATTCAGAGAATCTGGAACAATCTCTGTGCGTAAGGGTCAAGGTCGGAAAACCATACTGGATGCCCGTGATCTTCGGGCCCTTAGACGGCACTGCATCACATACAGGAATGCTACTGTAATGTAAATCACAACATGGGCTCAGGAATACTTCCAGAAAACATTGTCGGTGAACACAATCCACCGTGCCATTCGCCATTGCTGGCTAAAACTCTATAGGTCAAAAAAGAAGCCATATCTAAACATGATCCAGAAGCGCAGGCGTTTTCTCTGGGCCAAGGCTCATTTAAAATGGACTGTGGCAAAGTGGAAAACTGTTCTGTGGTCAGACGAATCAAAATTTGAAGTTCTTTTTGGAAAACTGGGACGCCATGTCATCCGGACTAAAGAGGACAAGGACAACCCAAGTTGTTATCAGCGCTCAGTTCAGAAGCCTGCATCTCTGATGGTATGGGGTTGCATGAGTGCGTGTGGCATGGGCAGCTTACACATCTGGAAAGGCACCATCAATCCTGAAAGGTATATCCAAGTTCTAGAACAACATGTGCTCCTATCCAGACGTCGTCTCTTTCAGGGAAGACCTTGCATTTTCCAACATGACAATGCCAGACCAGGATCCGGGTACTGAAATGGCCAACCTGCAGTCCAGATCTTTCACCCATAGAAAACATTTGGCGCATCATAAAGAGAAAGATGCGACAAAGAAGACCTAAGACAGTTGAGCAACTAGAAGCCTGTATTAGACAAGAATGGGACAACATTCCTATTCCTAAACTTGAGCAACTTGTCTCCTCAGTCCCCAGACATTTGCAGACTGTTATAAAAAGAAGAGGGGATGCCACACAGTGGTAAACATGGCCTTGTCCCAACTTTTTTGAGATGTGTTGATGCCATGAAATTTAAAATCAACTTATTTTTCCCTTAAAATGATACATTTTCTCAGTTTAAACATTTGATATGTCATCTATGTTGTATTCTGAATAAAATATTGAAATTTGAAACTTCCACATCACTGCATTCTGTTTTTATTCACAATTTGTACAGTGTCCCAACTTTTTTGGAATCGGGTTTGTTTTTGCTTTCCATCTTCCCTCTGTGTAATGCGTAATAAAGCAGTGTTTAAAGCACAGAGCAACTTTGTTTACAGAGGTTACCGTGGAAACAGCTCAGTTCTGCAGTTCATAAGCGCCCTCTGCTGTCAAAACTGTGGATTTACAAATTCATTCAGTCTGTCTGCCATATTTTTGTTCAGACAAATGCGAAAATCAGACCAGATTTTTGTTGTAAATCTTAACCGGTCGATGGAAAATAGCCTACCTTGTTATCAGAAGTGTTGAGATATTTATAATGCACATTAGCTTATGTAGAAATGTTTATGGAGCAGATAAAATTAAATGTATCATTCTGACTCACCCTTTTATAAAAAAATAAAAAATTAAATAAAATAAAAAGATTTAAAGGCTGATGTTATAATTGTATTTTTTAAAAATGGTCAAAACTTTATTTGAACACGTAGTACATGTCAGTAGATAACATGTTATGAATATTTTTTGTTAGTTTAAAATCCTTTAATTTTTTAATGTTTTATTTCACTTTTTATGCAAACAAAAAGGTGCATAGTGATGCTAATTTTATTTGTTGGCTTTTGTCAAAAATTTTCATAAAAATTATTTCAGTGTGTGTATCAGTACTTTTTTTATAATTCCAGCACATTTCAACAACGCCGTGTATAACAGTTATGGATTTATACATTTAAGAGATTTAAGTACTGTTTAACATTGGTAGCTCTCAGTCGCTTTCATTTTTAAAAAGTAGCTCCCGAATGAAATAACGTTGGAGACCCCTGAACTAGAGTTTATACATAATTTCCGTGACAGAGTCCAAGATAAATCCTTTAATCTTACTACTGGAGCTGCCCATTTCAAATGATTATTAAACAGCAAGCAAACTACTAAAGGAAACCGATACGGCAGAAAGCAGTTTTCTTTGTTTTGCAAAAGCTTTACAGTTTTGAATTGCCTCGGCGCCTCACGCACACATACAACATATTTTTGCTAACTTGACATCACAGCCTGTTCATTATCAAAATAAAATACAGTTAAAGAAAAATAAAAAGTTACACTGCTCAATTTAAATAGTCCGTGCAGTCTGTGCTGTTCAGCGTGACCACCGCCTGCCTCACTGTGCTGTTATGTGAAGAATGATGTTTTACGTTGAAAATGCGAGTGAAGAACAAAGCCTATAATTTACATAGGAATGGGCTAAATATTATTTTAGCATCCAGATACGTCCTGAATGTAGAAACATTTGGATTCGTGCAGAATGAGAGATGTAGGCTTCAGTTTCGCTTTTAAATTAATTACTTTTGGCTTAAAACTTTAGAGGATTTGTTGTGGAGAGAAGGGAACAAAGATAGCCTAATTGTGTTTGTAATGTTTGTAAATATTTAGCTTTATTTACAGTATTTTAGCCTACATTATTTCTGAATGTAATAAAATGTGACGTACAGCCAGCCAATTTAGGCAGTTTTTTTCCTTTCAAAACGCTTAAAGGAGTATGCTGCAAACATTTTTACATATCTTGAAAAATTACTTTAATGTCTTTAAAGCATTGACAGTTTTTTCTTTTGTTTAATCCATTTGGTCAAAATCTAGAAAAGATGATGCTGTATTGGCTATGACTAAGCACAAGATAGGCTACCAGATCAAGACCCTCGTGTTTTTTAACTCTTTTTGATTAAAGAAAACACTGTACTTTATTATTATTATATTATTATAGGCAAAGAAAAAGTAAAAAAAAAGCATAATTAACCTGTATTATTTTTCGGAACGGTAATAGCCTAATACATAGCTGTGACGGTGGTAATGGACCAACTACCGTCGGTGGCGCGGTTTATTTTAATTTATAATAATTTATATTAATTATATACAGTATATATCATTTATTAATATCATTTATCTATAGAACCCATTATAATCAGCAGTGTTGGGCAGTAACTAATTACTAGTAATTTAGTTACTGTAATAATATTACTTTTAGCAGTAACTAGTAGTGTAACTAATTACTAATACGATTTCAATAATAATATTACAGTTGCTATCCAGAAAACAGCTTAGTTGCTTTTGATGCCTCAACCCCGCTGATTTAAAATCTTAACAATCAAATAATTCCTATATTTATTTTCATAATTTGCATGTGATGTCCCCAGTGCAGCAGGCAAGCTTTGGAATATGGAAAAGCTTACATTCAGCAGATAGAATATGTTGCATTATATTGATTTTGTCAGGAAAAAAGATGATCTGAACACTGTTGTTTAAGTTGTGGCTTTACTTTACTCTGGCATTACATCCCACCCACATCCCTCTGATCAGCATGTGGTACATTATATTACTATAATTAAAAATTTCTTTGGAAAATTAAACCGTTTCTTACAAACTTATGTGATTTGATAAAATACATAACGAAATATAATTGTATATATATGGGTAACGGAAAAAATACTTCAAGCTACACATGACAGTTAATGAGATTAATACAACACTTCTGCTTGAATGTCACTATCAATCACTGAGTGTTTGTAATAACTTCTGACTGCGATTCAATGTGGATTTTGGTCAAATGATGAGGAAGAAATATGTTATTAGTAACATTCTAGAAGAATTTTATGTGGAAGATACACAGTTACAACTTCTGTGGGGTGTGAAGAAAAAGTAATGTAACTAGTAGTGTAACTAATTACTGTTGCCAGAAAGTAATAAGTAATGTAACAATATTACTTTTGAAAGGAGAAACTAGTAATGAGTAATATATTACATTCTTTGAGTAACTAGCCCAACACTGATAATCAGTGATGCTGTTTATACTTGATGCGACGCGACATGACAAATCCCGACAGTAAACTGATGCCTCGTCCTATTTATGACATACTAACACAAAGTTCAAATGTCCTGTGTAGACAGACTCAACCTGTTGTGTTGCGACACGCCGTGCCAACTGTCGCATCCGGTGTAGACACTGTTCTGCAACCAAGCAAGTGGGCGCGTAAACTCCTCGTCAGCACGCGCACTCTGTGCAATAGGAATCGCGGCGTAATGTTGCCACATTTCTTGTTAGCATCTTCCATTTACCGCTGTCTTGTTTGCATTTGGCCAGTTTGGAGATAGACTCACCAATACCAACCTGACCAGCCGGGCGTTTGCGATCACGTGAACTTGAAGACACTTGTACAAACACGGATGGGTGAATGGAGATGGCTCCAGATCGGCTTTGTAGTATTTGATTTCCCAACAAGGTCCATCGATCAACACAAAATAAATTTGCTGAATGCAGAATTTTCCTGCGCTCAAACCCGCCAACCTAATGGAAACGCTGTTCTTGGCATTTGAGGTCATTTGTGAATTATAGTCTTATAGTCTAAATAAAACAATTAGCAACTGTTACGGTTATTACACTTGCATACCAAACTTTCTATTATGCTTGTTATAGAGTGTGTTACGTCAAGTGCACTACCGCCGGTGGCAATTAGACAACAGCAGTGGCAACCGACCACCGCAGTGACGCAGTGATACACTGCGACCATCACAGCCCTAAGGAACGCAGGAACAGAAACGTTCAAATAACGATTCTGTTCGGAGTGAACAGATCCAATTTTATTTTATTTTTTTAAGCCCTGCTTAATGCAATTGACTAATATCGGAATCAGCCAATAGTTGTTTGTTAAAATCGGTATCTGTCAAAAAAAAAAAAAACTATCTGTGCATCTCTAATTTTGGTTGCAGTTTAGCGCCCGGTCTTGATTACCTGGTTGGGTGCGTTTAATAAGGGTCGGAGCCAGACTCTCGCAGAACTCACTCAGAGATTATTCTGTGTTTTTTCACTACGAAGAACAGATTGAATTTTTTCATGAACTGGATCTACACTGCACTGCATGTTTGTTGTCTGAAAACACTGTCAGAGTTGTTTATTCTGATGTTCCACCTGCATTGGCACAAGAACCAAAAACAAAGGAGATCTGACGACCCGCTTCCAATTTCAGCAGAGTGTTCTTTGCTAATGAGTTTGGAGTGCGTGTTGGTTTACCTGACGGGGCCGAAGGTGATGAAGAGGAACAGAGCCATCACACACAGTGCTCCCTTGTTGCTGCCGGACTCAGCGGCCTGTTTGGCACACCACACAATTAGGCACAGCAAAAAAAAAACTGAGAATGTGAAGTATTGCTCTGCAAGATCAGCGTCTGACCTCTTTCCCAGCGAGCCGCAGCCGCAGCACTTGGTTCTCCTTGCGCAGATGCTCGTTCTCCTGCTGCGCCTCCCGCAGCTGAGCCTCCAGGTTCTGCAGGTACTCCTTCTTCTTCTTACGGCTCTGGCAGGCCGATTCCCGGTTCTTGATCATGCGCTGCTGCCTCTTCAAAACCTTCACCTGAGGACCAGACGAGTGCATTCACAGTAACTATGATTCTCCCCAACCATCTGTTTTTCACCAACCAACTAAATATGTGCATCACAAATTAAAGGGTTTTTTGTGACTCGTGCTGGCAAATTAAGTCGGAATGAGCACATTTAAAAAAAAAAAAAAGTTTTTATTTTCACATTAAAATACCTTCAAAATGATATATGACTTGTTGGAATCGGACAAAAAAAATGACTGAGCTACAGGCGTTTGATGGCGATAGAGTAAGCAGAGTTGATTTTGAGAAAAATGTTAAAGAGTTAAAGTTTTCGGTAGATTCCAAAGCAAAATCAAGCATTGTTGTATATTTTCCTCCAATTCTTTTCTTAATAATAATTACTATATTATTGATCAAAATATATATATTTTTTTTTATTTGATCTTTGTTATTAAAAATAAGAACAAAGATGCAAAGAAACATGTTTGATTAACATTGAGACAGATCTATATTAAGACCTACTGTAATGCATGGATCTAATATAATGTTATACATCAGACTTTCCCCCAACAATTAATTAAGCGTTCACGTAAGACATAACAGATTATGTTTGTATGAATCTCGCCAAGACGTATTTCACAATAATGTGTTTTATAGGGAGATTGCGTGCTCTCTGAGAGGCGCGTCTTATGCACGCTCTTTGCAAATGTCAGTCAGTGCGATCGTTTTGTTTTCATCAGCATGGGTTTGAAAATCATATTTCACTGGTTTAGACACATGCCATCGAGAATTCGATATGAATATTCACAAAGCTGGAATCTTGTGCTTTGCAACAACAGACTTGCAACTTGTGGTGAGAAGCAGCAGCAGTCGAAGTGAGCAGAGAAAGGCTACTCCTCTAAGAAAACGTATAAATAAAGATCATTTTAGATGTTTAATTACTATTTGGAGCATTGTGATCGCTAGAAGAGGGATTAATGAACTCATTTTTGTGAAAGCCTCAAACTTGACCAACTTCAAATTCACTTCTTTTGCCAGTAGCTCAAAATTAGACAGTGCGCATTCACACTCATTTTGCCAGCACGGCTCACATTTTCTCTTCTGAACTGAAACCTTGTTGGACAGTAAGCAAAAGATCTGATTATTCAGTGTAGTAATTCCACATGTTCTGCAGTGTTCGGCAGGCAAGTCACTCACGTTGATGTCAGCGCAGCTGTTTCCAGGCAGGCTGGACGCGGGGATGATGGGTTTGCTCGGGGGCGGGGCTGAGGGGCTGGTGCAGTGAGGCATGCTGGGAGACAAAGGCTCCATTTTAACAATAGCTGGAGCAGAAGTCAGACACACGGCCTGAGACAGAACCACTGCAGGAGACAGACAGATAACATGCTGGTTATCATGTATCTGCTACAGAAGCAGTGCTGACAGCTGACCAGCTAGAAGCAATGCCACTATTAACGTCATTATATTTGAGAAGTGTGACAATAAAACACAAAATCCTATCAGCACTAAATTGCCTATTTGGGCTCAGTTTGGGCCTGTTTTTGCTTCTTAAGTTGAGCTCTATAATCTCACTACATCGTCATTACTGATGTGCACAGGAAGCTCAGTTTTTAACTCAAATATTACAGAAAGTTCACTGCACTTAACAGAAAATGTTATGTGAACTCAACTGATTGTATTAAGCAGAACTCAAATGGAATGAATTACAGCAGATTTCTAGCTCCCAGCATGCTTTGCTTCAGAGTCTGTTAGGAGAGTAAACGTTGAAATTAAATGTTATTTTATGCGTTTTTGCACAAGATTAATATAAGAGATCTGTTTGTGTTTATTATTATTATGTTGGGATTCTAAATTCTTTCTGTTATGTGTGAGTTTTCCAGGGTTACCACTGCGCTAGAGAGTAGAGTCTTTAGTTAAAGGGGTGGTCGACTTGTTTTTTTTCTAGGCTTGATTGCATTTATGGGGTGCAGTCTAACATGTGTCAATGCTTCGTTTGTTAAAAAACACATACTTTTCCACATAATTTACCTTTATTCTACACCGCTCTGTCCCTTCTCTGATGAACGTGCTGATGATTTTCTGGTTTTATGAAGCCCCTCCCTCAGAAATACGCGATGGGCTCAGATTGGTTAGATGGTCCAGTGTGTTGTGATTCGCTAAACTGCAGAGTGCGCGTCTAAACGTCCCGCCCCTCACCTCAGCGGCATGTGCTCCGGTTGTATTGTAAACAATGGCGTCGTCTATATTGCTTAGCAATTTGAGCCCGATTGAGACTCAGAGAATATTAGTGAAGAGTATCGTGCAAAACCTGTGCAAGCACGGCTCTTACAGGACGCTTCAGAACGGTATATTTCTTTGTTTGCTACTGTCTCATACTTTTAGATACACTGTTATTTGTAAATGCTACTGCTTATGTTAGCTTCTAATGTACAGTTTTATATTGATTAAAGCTTTAATACAGCAGAATACATGATAGTTGTAGCATTTCTGTAAAGTAATTGTTTATTTTGTAACAGTAAGAAATGTTTGCCACCGCGTGCACGTCCATGTTTAACGCTTCTTGTTCATGTGAAAAATATCTGTCTGTCTATACACAAAGTGTATATTTGAACACAGTTCAATGATGTAGCTGACAAGCTGATGATCTGAATGAATATGAGAGCGAGAGAGAGAGAAACAGATTTTGAAACTTGTGAATCCATTAGAATCATTAGAAGACAGAATCGCGATTCATATATGAATAGATTATTTTGTGCACCCCTAATTTTGATGGCAAGGCAACAACTCTTCCTCTTCTCTAAAGCAGCGCAACATGGCCCCGCCCCCTTTGTTGCATGTTCCCAGGGGTGGGGTTTATGTAAATTTCTGGGTTTGTGATGTCACCAACCCGGGAAGTAGCTCGTTATAGTAGGGCTGCAATGATTAGTCAACATTATCGACAACAAAAAAAAAAATTGTAGACAAATATTTTTGTTGTCGAATAGTCGTTTGATCTCATATGACCTAATATGATCTCAAACCTGCGGTTTGACCAGTGTGGTGCTGTAGCGCAAGACTGTAGTTCAGCCCTCATGGATGCAATTCAAGAGAAGACACACAGTGCTACAGAGAAAATGCATCCGACCTGAGCGGCGTTTGGATGAATATGTAAATATATATTGTGCGCTTTCCTCAGTAACGAAATAAACAACAAAAACAGACAGCAGTGTGAAAGCAACAGTTAAAAATGCATCTGATTACAACGATGTGGATGTTTGCACGAGCTCCGCAGTTCAGTAACGTACTCCAGTAAAGTCCGGTCACATTATGTTTATTTATATAGTACTTTATGCAATAGATAGCCATAATTCAAGCAGCTTTACAGTATTAAACATGAAAAACCAGAGTCAGTGTCGCTTTCAGTTAGAATTACAACTTGATTTTCTGTTATAAATCAGCTCTCCAGTGTGAGCTAGCTAATGATCAAATATTTTTATTAGTGGGAATTTTTTTTATTTTATTAAAGTGACAGTTTGGTTTACAGAGATCAAAGCTTGATCTAGCTAAGGACTGTTTTGGTTATTATAACCCTATAAAGGTATTTTAAGACATTATGTTGTGAATAAAATAGTTTATCCAAAGCGTCTCATCACTTACCTTTATTTTGTTTCTAATCCATATGACTTACAAAAGGAGATGTTAGGCAGAATGTGCAAGATGTGTCATTCAGTTACTTGTAGCTAATTAAATGGTGAGAGAGTGTCTCTGTCTGTGATCTAATTATGTGTGCCAAATAAATATATTTGTATAAAGAATTGGTAACACTTTACAATAAGGTATCATTTGTTAACATTAGTTAATGTATTAATTAACATGAATGAACAATAGGGTTGTGACGGTGAGGAAATTTTCCCACCGGTTAATCGACGTGACAACACCGGTAATACCGGTATCACCGTGGGGTCATTTGAGTTTTCCCTCTTTTCCTCGCTTTCCTTCGATTTTAAATAGCTTGTAAAAGCACCGTGCACATTTTACTTTCACTTTTAAATTTGCGGCAGTTCGGCGTCAAGCAGTTGTTTGTTTTTAGTTTGAGTTTTCCCACTTTCCCTCATTTTCCTTTGCTTAAATAGCTTGTAAAAGCACCGTGCGCATTTTACTTTCACTTTAAATGAGCGGCAATTCGGCATCAATTGCTTGAATGCAATTCAAGCAACAACAAAATACAACTTACAAATTTTAAATAGGTATACAAAACTGAAAATCAGTAAAGACTGAGGAACAAATAATTATAAAACGTTTATTAGCAAAACGATTAAGAAAGTGTGGAGGCTCGTTCTGCATACACCTTTATGTAAAATAATGGGAAAAAATTACAGTTTAAATAAAATATAAATCAGCAAATAATATGGAACCAAATAAATGAGAAACGAATGTTAAAAAAAACTTCCAATATCACCTTAGATAAATGGCAGGTCAACAGGCTTTTCAAAATCCAAAATATTTTTTAAAACAGGCGCTTTTACATTTGGTTTTGAAACTCTTCTGCCATCGTCTTGTCTGTCTCACCTCACTCTTCTTGTCAGTCAGCTGGACTCACTCTCCTCACGTGATAAATGGAATCTGATCTGTGATGCGCGACTGAAGTTCGTTCGATGTGCTGCATTGAGCTGCCGCGTTCAGTTTTAACCGTAGTGTCTGTTCTCTTATTAGGCTAATATAAAAAAAATCAAAATGGCGGTGAGGGACGGTGGGCAAGTGACGTAACCGGTGTTGCGGCTTAACACCGGTATCACCGCCAACACCGTCTAACGCAGCAAGCCTAATGAACAATGAACAATGCATTTATTACAATTATGTATTAATTTTTGTTAATGTTGGTTAATAAAAATAAAGTTGTTCATCGTTTGTTCATGTTAGTTCACAGTAGGGCTGGGCAATATATCGAATATTAGCAATAATATCGCAATAATTATGACGACTGTCAAATTTGAAAATATCGTGAATATCGAATATTTAAATTCAACCATACTTTCCCAAAAGAACGCGCCGAACGTCCAATGTTACATCCCCTTAAGTAGCTTATTACCGCGCAAGAGATGTGAGGTAACTTTCATTAGTGCGGTTGCCAGATATCAAGACTTCAAATCCCCGAATCAGAGCTTCCTTGTTACAAGGATACATTTTCTGCCCGATGTTTTGTTTATTTTAAGCAATCTGGCAACCATGCGCACGTGCTCGCTCCTCATTGCGGAAGCACCGATGATCTGAAATCACCGACAAACAAGCTGGAGTTTAGCATCTAAATGAAAGTGTCACTCAGCCAGTCTGTGTTCTGTCATGAGATCTCGACTGTATTGTTTTAGATTGTGATCGCTGAATAAATGCACTTACTCAACCGCTGTTGTTTGAACAGCGAAACATAGGCTATTGTAATTTGGAATTACTATTAGGAATTTCACCGTTATAATATTTTTCAGTTGTTTTACCAGTTATAGACAGAGAGAGTGCGTAAGTCTTTGGTTTTAATTGTTTTTTTAATTAAAATTAGCTAAGAAATACCTATGTGTTCCAACAACTAGCTCTCCATCTGAGAGGGTTTTTAGTGCCTGTGGGAACAGTTTCATGCCACAGAGCTTTGCTTAAACCAGAGAAAGTTGACAGATTTGTGTTCTTAGCTAAAAACGTGTAAAAAAAGAAAAGAAAAGAAAATATCCCAGTTTAATTATTTCCCCCAATTGCACAGTGTAAATTGTCAATTGCATGCACTAAAAAAAGTTGACAGATTGCACGTTCTGTACTTGTATTGCATTACTTCAGTTACATATACATGTGTTCATTTAATAAAAAGTGATCACTTAGTCTAGATTTTTTTTTAAATGCTTAAATTTGCACTAAACATTTTGAATTTACTTTGTAACAATAGCTGTTCTAAATAGTTTTTGTTGTTGTTTTTTAATGGGGCAAAAGAAAATCATGTTTTTTTAATTATTTAAAAGCAAACGCAAACATATCGAGATATATCGAATATCGTAACAATTTTGAAAATATCGAGATATCAATTTTTTTTATATATCGCCCAGCCCTAGTTCACAGTGGTTTTACCAATGTTTATAAATGCATTAGTAAATGCTGAAATTAACATTAGCTAAGATTAATAAATACTGTAGAAGTATTGTTCATTCTTAGTTCATGTTAACTAATGTTAACTAAGGAACCTTATTGTAAAGTCTTACCAATTAATTGTATAATAATTGTAATTACATAATATGCTTTTCTAAAGCTGAAGTGACCTTTATTTATGTTAGAATATGTATAACTTAATATTTTAACTAATTGCAAAAGCTGAATAATCAAAGTCTACTGATTAAACAGTGAAATAATCGACAATTAGTGGACAATCTCTAATAATCGACAATCTCTAATTGTCAAACAACTCGAATTTCATATTAAGAAATTATTTTAACCCAAAAAGCAAATTATTCTTCCTTCGAACTGGTTCTCTTTAAAATACAAATCCTGTGTAATCCCAGGCTATCTGGAATCAGAAGCACATTGAAATCTGGAATAATTTAATTTCATTCACGTGATTCATAAACATAATCCTTTCTGGATTACAATCCACCATCAAAATGATACATTTAATTATTCTAGCTGCTGTGAGAAAAGACTAACGATCCACCACCTACTAGCCAGGACTCAATCTTTATGTTTACAAACGTGACGTAATGACGCAGCAGAATGCTTGAATTTCCCGCAAAAACCTACCCATACCGCTTAAATTAGAAAACATTATTATAAGCCTACCGTTGTGAATCGGGCTAAAGTAAGGCGATCGTTTTGAACACTGACTGGTTATGTACTTGCTCAAATATTGATTTTGGATAGTTTTGAAATTAAAAAAAAAAGTTACGGACAGCTTTAAAAAAAGTGAAATCACAATCAACCACCATCAAAACAACCACAATAGAAGAGGACGGACCAAAGCATGTTAAGACGATCGTTATACTACTTTGTAAGTAGTATTGGTATTTGCTAATGCAGTGATAGTCTCTTGCTTTCTAAGCTTTGAGGCAGTGGGTTTCCTCCACTGAAATGCATTGGGTTTGGTGGTGCAGGGCTCGCAAAATCACTAGCCCGACATCCCGGGGCTAAAGTTTTGCTCAGCAAGAAAAAAAACATTAGAGGGAACATTGCCTGTAAATAGTAAAATAAAACTCTGTCCTTGATATTTGTTGATATTTGTGTATTGAAAATATTTTTGATTGACATTTATGGTCTTTTTTCTTATTTGGGCTAGTTAAATTAATTTCGGGCTACCAAAATATTAAGAGTACCTGCCCGAAGGGCTACCAGGGATTTTGAAATTTTGCGAGCCCTGTGGTGGGTGTGTTCCTGTGGAGGCAGATCTCACCGGGCGCGGTGTTCTGCTCGATGGCTGGGATGGGGACGCTCTGCAGGAGGAGAGCTTTGGCCGGACTGCTGCTCTGAGCCACCGGTAGCGTGGCCACACACACCGGTTTGGGCTGGATCAGAGGTTTACAGCTCAGAATGCTGCTGGCCTTCAGCGTCGCTGCCAAGGAAAGCACTGAACACACACACACACAATAAACATTAGCTGACGGAGCTCTGGTCATTACTGACAGAAAACATTCTCCAATCACATTCAGTGCACACTCAAAAACCAAAGGCATAGCAAAAAGTCTTCAGTGAATGACGACTTTTGGTCTGTTCTTCATCTGGACTCTGAATCTGAATAGAGGTCAAGTCAAACAAGCTCCTTTTAAGACACTTTTAAAGTCTGGCAGGCCTTAGTCACTCAGATAAGAGATTCATCAAGTGCTTTCAGTATTTTAATTTGCATAATGTGTATTTCCTGCTGCGTTTGCTCTTGTAGAACATTCCAATAAATATAAGCGAACATCAATCTAGAGGAACAGGAAAATAACTCACAGTTACAGTGACAAGTGTCATGTTACTCAGAACAGTCTCTTACACCCGAGAGAGTCACCTGCCCTGTTTGCTCACTTTAAACCAGCAGCAGGCAGTGTGTGTGTGTGTGTGTGTGAGAGAGAGAGAGAGTGAGTGAGTGTGTGTGAGAACGTGTGTGTGCGTGTGTGTGTGTGTGTGTGTGTGAGAGAGTGCATGTGTGTGTGTGTGTGTGTGTGTGTGTGTGTGTGAGAGAGAGAGTGCATGTGTGTGTGTGTGTGTGTGTGTGTGTGTATGTATGTATGTATGTGTGAGTATGTGTGAGTGCGCGCGTGTATGTGTGTACGTGTGAGAGTGCGCGTGTGTGTGTGTGTGTGTGTGTGTGTGTGTGCGCATGCATGTATGCGTGTGAGCACACCTGTGGTTTGTGTGTCGAGGCTGCTTAGTGTGTGTGGCTGTATGGTCAGAGGCTGATGTGGAGGAGCGATGCTGGCGAGGGTCACCTCCACACTGGCCAGCGGCGGCGAGAGCACGTCTCCACACATGTACGGTGGAGTGGGCGGGTTCTCGCTCTTCACCGTTATCTGAGAAACACAGAGAATCAGCGCGAGAAACAGAAATGAAGACAGGAAGAGCGAGACAAGTGTCCTAATGTTTGCTCAGCTGCACTGAAGACAGCATGACACCGTGTCCTAACTACACCCGACACGACAAGATTCCAGCGACAAGCAATTTGGGTGTCCACACCAGACGCGACAGAATCAATCAAATATCAGCCAATCAGAAGCGCATGTGGGCGGGCTCTCTCTGGAAGCGCACTGCTCTCGAAGCGAAATGGATAAGTTTCATAACTTCATAAATATTAAAGCTTTTTAACATTATTAAATGTACATACTGAGTGACTGATAACATCTATGTTATGGAATAAGCTTGTTGGTTCGCAGTGAGTCACAGTTTTAACGGACATCTTTGCTTTAATTTATTTTCAAGATCTGAGGTAAACTGTCTGTTGTTGCTTTCAGTATGGCTAAGTTATACGGTCACGCAAAATTATATTTAAACTCATATCACATAATCACCTGAGATTATCTACTGTCATATAGTTTGTATGTTGTTGTTCCAGCTGTGACGTTGCGGAAATAGAAACCGTTTCTAATATAGAAATTTTGCGTGTCACCGTCGCGGCTAGTTAGGACAAAAACTCTGATTAACATGAAAAAGATTACTTTTATCGAATGTCGCGGCGTCGCGTGTAGTTAGGACAAGTGTTGTCAAAAGTACCGACCGTAATACCATTCGGTACTGAAATTTTAAAAACGTCCATTTCCCGCTAACTGTGCGTTCACACCGCAGGCGGCGAGAGCGTCAAAGTGGCCGGAAGTCATTCATTTTCAATGTGAGCCGGCGGCGAGTTTTGGGCGGTGAGAGCGTCGAGGAGAGTTGAAATCAAGTCAACTTTATGGTAATGAGCTATGAAGCGGTTCGGCGGCAACCAATCAGAATGTAGAAGTCCTCCGCTTGAGAGGATTCCAGAGAACGCAGTCCTGTAAACTTTGGTTCCAACCACATTAGTTCCCAAGCATTTTAGCGTTAGAACGCTTTGTTTTTTTTCAGCGGGAATGCTATTAATTTCCTCAAAACAACATAGTTGACCAATTACATTAAGACACTTCAACCAGGACAGTTTGGAATGTAGGCTGCGCACAAATTAACGTTAATGTTAATTAAAGACCTAGGCTAGTAAACGTCTCCTATAAACTGCATGTTGAAATTAGACTAGCACTTAACCAACAAAACACACCACACAAATGGCATTTATTGGTTTATTTCGTTAGCAAACATGTAACTATAATTGTTGTAACTATAAAGCTCTTTCCATTGATCAATTTCTTACTTTCACAATTAAAATATTTAATGAGGTTAACTTATACCCTACTTGTGATCAGTCTGCACAAGATCAACATGCTTGTTTCCTTTTCGGCTCCTTTAAATACAAGACCAAGCGTTCGATCGTCAGAACGTCAACGAATCTTTCTACAGCGTCGTTGGCAGGGCGGCCAGAGCGAATTTTGACGCTCTCGCCGGCGGCGGTGTGAACGCACAGTAAGATTTGAGCACTGTTGAGCGGATTATTAAACAGCGCCAGAGCATGTGAGCGGAGCCGAGCTGAGTGGTGAGAATTCCCGCTCCCCGCTCACGTGGGTGTTCACTCCCCCCGCTCCACCGCTCAAAGTTACACCAGACCGCTCCGCTCAATTCCGCTCACCTACAATTTCATCCCACTCCGGTGAAATCGCTCCATGCTCGCTCAAATTTAAAATTCCTCTGCATGCCCAACACCTGCCGTTTTCAACCGAAGCCTTACGCCTGGGACACACTGTCTGCGTGACGGACGTGGAGCGGGTTTGTTGCGTAACTGCTGCGGAAAAATCCGCTTCACTTCTATTCTGTCGCGGGGCCGCGGTTGCGGTGTGGTTGGACCGCGCACCTGATACGTGCATATTCCGCAGGCAGTGTGGCTGCTCTAATTTGTTAACATAGGTGCGGAAAGGAAAATCAACACGCAGCCTATATCCTATAAAGAACTCACAGCAACATCAGTCAAAATAAAACATATATTTATATCTCTTTCTCTATGAAATAAAAAAATCACAGACAGGGTTAAGTAGGCTACATTAAAATATCTGTATGACAAAACTTATTTAATTGATTATTAGCCAATATTTCCTATTTCAACCATATTCAAAATGCTCACGTTTTGTTCTGGCCTCCCCATGTTCGCGCAGCACACTGTCATGTTTCCGCATGATGTATTATTATTTTTATATTAAAATACGAATCCTTACTTACTTTTTTTTTTGTTATCAACAATTTTTTATTTTAATTTTTTTCACAAACAACAGAACACAATATCCAAAACAAAACAAAACAGCAGACACACACTCAACATCTCAAGGTTCAATCAAAAGGGAGGGAGAGAGGGAAGGACAACAAGAACACAAAAGTTACTCCTTTAAATAATCATGTATATTCAACAAAAAACACTGCCAAGCCTCAATGGTTGAAGGCCTGGCCCCACCGACTCGCGCCGTTGTACATTCACATGAGACAATTTGCAGGAGGCTACGGATCCAATATGCCTCTCTACACATGTGTAGAGTAAACCAGTTCTGGATTATTGTCTTCTGCACAGCTGTAAAACCAGCAAACAACATTCTCTTTTGCATTGAACTAATACAGAGACCAAATCATCATTAAGAAGACATAAACTTGGGTTAACAGACCAATCAATTCTCAGTAATGATGACAAAACCAGGTTTACATGTGTCCATAGACTGATGACGACAGGACATTCCCAAAACATATGCAGAAAAGTGCCCGATGATGTAGTGTTACATATATGGCAGTTCAAATTTGACTGCAGTTTCATTTTAAATCTTTTGTAAGGAGTTATGTATGCTCTATGAATGACTTTGAAGTGAATAAGACGATGAGCCAGATTTTTAGATGTTAAACTGAGATTAGACCACACTCTCTCCCAGTCGACAGATAAATTAAGATCAGATAATTCCCTATTCCAAATAGTTTTAATAGAAAGAGGTTTTGTAATACAAATCAATAATTTTATTATATATTAAGGAAACAGATGGCCGACCAGCAGATGGTGCAATCCAGTCCCGCATAGGATGAGAGGAAATGGAAGAAGACCAAGGAACGCCATACGCTTTGAGAGCAGAACGTAATTGAAGAAAAACAAAATATGCAGATGCTGGTAGACAAAATTTGTCTCTCAATGCCTGAAATGAACAGAGGCCCTGGTTATCATACATATCACCGCACGTGTTCACACCTAAAGAGGACCAAGAGGGTTGGACAAATGGACGATTTCCACATACAAAGTTAAAATTGTGCCATAAAGGTGTACTGTTACAGAATTTGAAGGGTCCACCTATCCGACGTTCAACCGTTTTCCAGATTTTAATAGAGTTAGCCACAACCGGACCAAATTTATAATTATCCCCTTTTTTTCCTGTGCCAGTAAATAAAATATCTTGAAGTCTATTTGGTTTAACCTTGTCAGCTTCAAACTCCCTTCCATGAAACTGTAGATTGAGGATCAACCCAATTATGAAGGGCCTTAAGCTGGAACGACCAATAATATAATTCAAAATTTGGTACAGCCAGTCCTACTGCGCTATTAAAAATTCAAATTCATCTTAACAGTGGAGATTCTTCCTTGGAGAGAGACTTTAAGATTCTTCCATCTTTGAATGTCATTTTTGACCTTAACTAAAATGTTATTAAAATTGTCTCTGGCAATCTTATGAATGTTTTTATATATGGTAATGCCCAAATAGATGAAAGATTCCTTAACAGGGATAAATGAGGGAATAGAAAAATTAACCTTAACATTGTTAATTGGCATTAGAGCAGATTTGCTCCAATTTATTTTATATCCTGATAGGCTACTAAAATTCCTTAATTACACTAGAGACTGAAACATCAAAGTGGTCTAAATATAGAATAATATCATCAGCGTATAATGAAATACAATGATTAAGGTCATGAATCTTAATCGATACTTCAGATTTCCTGATGGCTTGCACTAAGGGTTCGAGAGATAGACAAAACAATAAGGGGGAAAGTGGACACCCCTGCCTCGTTCCCCGCTGTAAAGGGAATGAGGGGGAAATAATATTACCAGTTATGACTGATGCTGCAGGTGAGTGGTATAATGTCTTAATCATAGAAACGAAGTGTTCACCGAAGCCGAAACATTGCAGAACCGCCCACATATAATTCCACTCTACCCGGTCAAAGGCTTTTTCTGCATCAAGTGAAAAGACCGCACAAGGTGTTGGGTGGGAGTCCGCAAAGTCAAGAATTTGAAGGAGTCGACGCATATTGTCAGATGCAATGCGCCCCTTGATGAAACAAGTTTGGTCCTCCTTGATCAGACTGTGAATTACCTTCTCCAAACGAGAAGCAAACACTTTAGCATAGATTTTTAGATCACATGGGATAAGCGAAATCGGTCTATAGCTGGAACAATCTAATGGATCTTTCCCTTTTTTAAGAAGTAATGAAATCAGTGATGTTTTTTGATCTCTATGAAATGCCAAATGTTCAATTGTAAAATTAAATGAGTTAAGCATAAGTATCCCTACCAAATCCCAAATTTCTAAATATAATTCAGGGGGGGAGACCATCTAGACCCGGCGATTTGCCCTTTTGAAGGCTCTTTAGAGAGACGTAAAGTTCTTCCAGACTTAATGGGGCCTCCAAAGATTCTTTATCCATCTGTGAGATCCGAGGCAGTTCCAATTTATCTAAATACTGCTTACAAATTGGTTCATCAAAATCTGTTTCGGCTTTATACTAGGGATGTGCGCTACGACTAATTTGACTGTCGTTTAAACGGAAGTTTTGTATCCGACTAGTCGACTAGTCTAAAAGCTAGAAACCCCCCAAAAACGGCAAAAAAAACCCAACAAAACTGTGCGCGTGTCTATATAACAGCAAACAGTTGAAATACTTAATCTTTGAATCACACTGTCAAATCCCTAAATGAATTCTGCTAAAAATAGGTCACAATTATGCCGTATGCTTGCCTCGCGTTATCATCAATTCATTTTAGGCGGACGTTAAACAGAAAAAAAGGGAAGAGCATACACTCTTCATAAACCAGTGCATAGCTTATTTATTCAGATCGCCTGGAGCAATGCAGAAATTGAAAATCAATCAATAGACTGACAGAATTCTTCATTTTCATATAACGTTAGCCAACATCTTAAAACACATATTAAAACAAACGTTTAAAACAATAGGAAAGTTTATCAAGGAATAGCATTAAAACGGCTTTTAAAAATGTACTTCATGTTGGCTATATTGTCTAAAAACAAAACAAAGCTTGTTTTACTTACTCAGACCATGCGCATTTGTTCAGTGAATTTAACATGTTAACGTGATCTGGCGAAAGACGGGACTAGAGGCGATTCTGCAATTGAAAAAAAACCTGCGCTCGGCAGGAACTGTCACAGGCACACAGATAGATAACTACAAGCAAGCAGAGAGTTTGAAAAGATCCTGGAAATCCCGCAGCACCACCGAAGTGGGTCTTCGTTTAGAGGAATAGACAGCGCGGATAGGATCGCGGACCGCAGCGGCAGGTTGTAGTGTATGACATGATAGACATTTGGCTTTGGCTAGACTCCAAGCTAACACATGCCTGTATTGAATATGATTACGCATAGCTCCAGTAAAGTTATTGTTAGCCAATTTGACATTACACAGTTTACAAAAAACGTTTCCATTTCCTTCTAATTCAAAATAATCCCACACCTTGCTGGTCTTTCGCGTGGAGCTCGCCGCAACTGACATGAAGAAAACACATGTGAGGTAAAATTATAGTTCCCGCCCAGATACGTTTTTAAAAATATTTTGATATGTATTCTTTTTCAAAAGTTTTATTTTAAGTGTTCTTTAAAATGTTTTAAATGTAATGTTAAAATGATGGTAATTTGAATGATAAAATCATCTCTTTTTTTTTGTGTAGTCGACTATTGTTTTCAGTGTCGACTAGTAGGAACTGTACCGTTTAGTCGACTAGTCGACTAGACCCGCACATCCCTACTTTATACAGATTTGTGTAAAAACATTTAAATGTCATTAATTGCCACAGGGTTCATGGTGACCTGATCATCCGATGATTTTATTGCGCTAATATATGCCTTAGACTCGCATTCATTCAACCTAAGGGCCAATAAATGACTAGGTCTCTCTGATTCAAAATAATATTTTTGTCTAGTCCTATGTAAAATAAATTCTGCCTTTGAGTGTGAAAGTAAATCATATTCTTCTTTTAAAGAGGACAGCTGTGTAGCCTGTTGCTCAGTAAAATGTTGTTTTTGTAATTATTGGATTTTATTTTCTAATTGTGTAAACTGGTGAGTTCTCGCTTTGGCAAGAGTAGAAGAGAAAGATATACAGAAACCTCGTATAGCACACTTAGTCGTTTCCCACAGTATTTGAGGATCCACATCAGAGGGCATATTAATTTCAAGAAAGTCCTTAATATATTCTTTTAGAGAGGTAATACAAGTCTGATTACTTAATAATGATATGTTAAAGCGCCATCTAGGGGACTTGGCTTTGACATCGGAAAGAGGAACACTGCACAACATAGCAGAATGATCAGATAATAAAATTGGTAATATAGATATAGAGGAATTAGATGAAATTAAAGATGGGCTGAGAAATATGTAATCTATCCTAGAGAAAGTCTTGTGTCTATTAGAAAAAAAAGTGAAGTCCTTAGCTTTAGTATTCTGAATTCTCCATAAATCGATTAAGTTGAGCTCAGTGATAAATTTATTCAATAATTTAGAGGATGAATTGGCTGTTGTATCAGATTGAGGCTTATCTAAAGCAGGATTTATGACAGCACCACTAGACGGCAATCAATCTCCTCAAGTAAAGTTTTGGAAATCTGTGTAAGGAATGCACTGTCTGTCTCATTCGGACCATAAATAGAGACCAATGCTAACCTATTATTATATATTTTGCATCGGATAAAAACAAATCTACCCTTCTCATCACTACCAAGGTGTTCAATTGTTAAATTTAACTTCCTGTTAACAAGGATAAGCACCCCCTTAGTTTTATTTTGAGCACAGGAAAAAGCTATTAATTTGTAATACTTATTCTGGAAACGTGCCACGTCAGATTGTTTTAAATGTGTCTCTTGCATTAAGGCACAGGAGATAGATTTACGGTGTAAATATTCTAATACACGGGTTCTTTTAACAGCAGAATTTAAACTATTCACATTCAGTGATAAAATATTTAAAGTATGCATTGAATATTCATAATCCCAAGATTGTACACAAAAAATACAAAAAACAAAAAACAGAAGCACTTCCATTCCGTAAATAACACGTAAACACTGATGTGCATTTTAGATACCAAACCTCCTATATGAAAAATTCCTTTAGAAGTAATGTAAAATAGATAAAAGTATAAATGTCTGCTGTAAAATACAAAAACATAAAAATGTGAACAACCGACAACCATAAACAAAGAACAACTCAGACTGCACATTACCAAGAACATAGGTCTGACTGAGCAACAAAAAACGGTGATAGGTCGTGACCGATCCACTCCAACGCAAGACATGTCTCCCGAAAGGCTCACACAACCAAAAAAAAAAAAATTATTATTTTTTTTTATTTTTTTTTATTAATTAAACCTACTATCCATTAGTCCCCTCCACAACAGAAAAATGGAGTGTCAGTCTTACCAGCAAAGAGATCGTTGTATCGGATAAATAAGGACAATATCCCAGTAGGAGAGAAGAAAACGCAAACAATAGGTTTAGCAAGCATCCATGTTCATCCTGCTATCATCCCCTTCTGGGCAGCCAGGGCCAAGTTCATCCCGGCTGTCACGCCCCTCCCGTCGAATTGGAGAAACAGTGGCCGCTGCTCCCCCGTCGTCCCCCCGCAGAGCTGCGGCATACGACTTCTGCTGAGACATGGAGCTGATAAAATCCTCCGCTTTCTGAGGGGAATCGTAGCTTCTCTGTTCCCCTTTGTGCCGTAGCTTAATTACCGCTGGATAGATGAGGAAGGGCTGGAGACCAAGTGCTGTCATCTTCTTCAAAACCGGACCAAATGCCTTTCTCCTGATCGCTGTAGCTGGAATAAAGTCAGGAAAAAACAGCAGTGTGACATTGTTCTGTGCGCACTTCACCGGATACGCCTGCCGAGCACCTTTCAGGATATCTGATCTGTCATGCCATCTCAGTACACGGAAGATGAGAGTGCGCGGCCGATCGGAGCCCCTCCCTCCGTCATACACGCGATGCGCCCGATCAATCTCAATGTCACGGCCCCTCAAGGAAGGAATCCACTTGGAAAGATTAGCTCGGAGGAAACTAGCTGCATCTGGACCTTCCATCCCTTCTGGGAGCCCCACTCGTCTAACGTTGTTCCTCCTAGACCGGTCCTCCATATCTGTCATCTTCTCGGTGAGTCGCTCCAGCTGATCCTTTAAATCCGTAACTGTTCTCTTATCTTCACGCGCCACTGCCTGAACAGAATCAACACGGTCACGTGTCTGCTTCGTCTTGGTAGCTATGGCTTCAAACTCCTCTCTTAGCTCTTTAACAGACATATTGGTCGCTTGTATGTCCTCACGCAGTTCGCGCAATGCTGGAATCAGCAGAGTCCATCGCATCTCGTACCGCCGATTTCACAACCGAATTCAAAGTGCTTTGGTGTTCTTTAAATGCTAGTTCAATGCAGTTAGCAATAGCACTGTCCAGGTCTTCACTGGAGATGGCTGAATCTCTGAATTTTTTCTTCATTGGCGATTGCTCAATCTCTCTTTTCCGATCTCCTTTGTCTGCCTTAGTACTCATGATGGGTCTAATTAGGGATGCAACTATGCCATTTTTTCAGATCCGATCCGATCCGATCCAGAAAGTTCTGAGTATCGGCCGATTCCGATCCCGATCCTAGCACAGTTTTTTTTTTTTTTTTTTTTTTTATAAATCAATGTTGAGTTTCTATACTTCTGTGTCACTCTTTTGTGTGTTAAACACAAGCTAATAGACAATTTAATTTTAATGAAAAATAACATGAAAATATATAGGGGCTGTTTACACCTGGTCACTTCATGCGTTTTGTAATATAAATCTGATCTCTCAAAACACTTCAGGAGGTGGTCTGGGACGAAACTGGACAAGTGTAAATGCATCTGGTTGTTGAAACCACATATGTGAATTTTACTCCTCCCAAAATATTAAAATAATAACTGTGTGAGACCGTGTTATAGGCTATATGACATTTTAGTCAGATATGACTGCACTAATGCAACACGCATCACCGCGGACGAGTATCTGAGTATTTCTTCAACAAGCAGACGCTCAAACTGCCGCGAATGAAACTGAAAGAAAGACGCAGACGATCAACACAATCATCTTCATTAAAAGTAGTGAGACAGGCTTATCTTTCCAGTGCTGATGCCGCGCGCTCTCCTATTGCGCTCTTTGATCTTGAAATGAGCTGATAATTAATAAAATGCAGCGCTTTTGATTTCGTTGACGTGAACTTCGTTAAATTTATATACAGTGCGGGAATTGAAGATCGGATTTATATCCATTTATGTGGCCAAGTGTAAATAAATGGAAACGCTTAAACAAATCAGATAGATATCTGATCAGAGAAAACGCATGACATGACCAGGTGTAAACAGACCCATTCATAATCTATGACAAAAATAATATTATAAACTAGGTTAGTGGATAATTTAGCAGCAAAATTTATTCTAGAAATTCATGAGTGCACAATTTTATAAAATCTAAACATTTAGTGAAATAACATTATTTAGTGGGGAACAAATAAAAGTGAATATGTGAAGAACTAAATCTGGTAAAATGTTACACATTGCTCTTTGTATTGTTCTAAAATACATTAATGAAAACAAGTAAATGTAAATTTACTTAATTAAAATACATTTCTTTTAAATAAATAGCACAGTAATGAAGGCAGCAACATATGATAGAGGAGTCCTGCCTCCATTACTGTGCTATACATTAGATTATTAATAGCCTTGATAGGACAGTACAAGAAACGCTATAAATAATATTTCATTGCGCAAAAGTATTATAATATGAACAACTCCGCTTATGCGCTTCCCGTGCGCAGAATGATGCGCTTGAAGCAGCACGGAGTCACAGCGCGCAGCTCCGGTCATTGAAGTTCAAAACACAGAGGGAAGAGAGATTGATTCTGCGCGATAGTTTATTGGGCTTTTTCCTTTTAACGGTTTTAAATCTCAGTTATTGAGCGCTCTTGAAGAGAGTTTCATTGTTTTGACTGTAGTAACCGAATGCAACACGCAGTTTGAGCGCTGAACGGAGGATAACGGACAGCCGCAGCAGAGAGGAGAGTTTGCCTGAACTTGAATTTAACGACTTAAATATTCATCTGTACCTCACATTAAACTATGAAACGGCTTCAGAACACTTGGACTTGGACTCTATGGTGCTTTATAATGCTTTTGTGCTTTCGTCGGGCTTAACAATAACACAGAATAGTATACACACAATATCGGATTTGGATCGGTCTCGTCTCACCGATACCCGATCCGTGGAAAATGACTGGATCGGAGCCGATACCGATACTGAGTATCGGATCGGTGCATCCCTAGGTCTAATGCAGAGTGGTTCAAATTTTACTGACAGGATCGCAAAATATTTGGCAAAGTGAGCGGAGCGAAAAACTAAGCCTGCATCACCGTCGAGGGGTCACGTGATCCTCGAATCCTTACTTACTGAAATCATATCACCACATTCCTGTTCATGTTCAACATCGTTATCATCTATTTTTTTGACAGGAATTGTGCACCTGTATGACCTGTCGGTTTGCTTTTGGAAATATTTCACAAACTCCATCTCTCCTTCACAACCAACGATTTTTGAAGTGTAGGCTGGCAGTTTTGTTAATTGTTGAAGGCACAGGTGAATTCTGGGTGGATTTGTGCATGCCCTAGGCTCGTGGTGTGAGCGGTATTGGAGCGGAACCGGCGCGAGACAGAGCGATTGCTCCGGCCTTTGGATAAAAACCCGCTCCGCGCTCCGACTATATTTCGCACGCTCCGCTCACATGCTCTGAACAGCGCATATTGGTCATTGTGTTCACGCGCTCAACAGATAGGTCTGTGATTGGCTTCAATGATCATCGCTTCACACTCTTCACCGAGCGCTTCATTGATCATTGAAGCCAATCACAGATGTATCTGTTGAGCGTGTGAACACAATGACCAATCAGCGCTGTTTAATAATCCACTCAACAGCGCTCAAATCTTAGCGGGAAATGGATGTTTTTAAAATTTCAGTACCGAATGGTATCGCGGTCGGTACTTTTGACAACACTAGTTAGAACACTGTGTGAGGAAACAACATTAATGACCGCAAACAGAGATGCATACTCCTGTCATTGTTTAACTACCAGAAATATTTCATTTACTCGTACAATTTGAATCATAAAAGCACTGTTTCCCAGCCTGCAGTAAAGCTGCACTGTCTCGAGTCACAGGGACAGTACACACCTGAAGCTCAGGTAAAGATGGGATGGAGCTGTCAGAGGTCAGAGACGATGCAGGTGATGGAGGTTCAGTCTTCACCTGGAAAACTACAACACATACACACAACTTACTCATGCCTTTCACCAGAGTTTCATCTGAAACAAGACTGCGGCAAAACTCACTGTGTGAAAATGAAATCCTCTATAATCATCATCTATTCATCTACAACAATTTTAATGCATTACCTAGAACTATTATGGGGGGTTGGGAATAATCCTGAACAGATCCTATTTACAAAAAAATAAAATAAAATAAAAACTACATGGGGAAGCATGCAGAAAGGGTCACTTACACATGTCCACTGGCAGAGGTTGTGTTATCGTCATTCCATCCTTCATGGCTGACACTTCACCTACAAATAAAAGACACAACACACACAGTGATGGATTAGGTTATTATTTATTATTTGTTACCAAATAGAGAAACACAGCCCGGTATACAGTAACAGTCGCTGAGCTCTAAGCATCAGCATTCAATCATTAAACACAAATGTTTGCAGGTCAGAGTCCTTCTGAAAAAAGCCAATAAACTGCACAGTCTGCATACATCACAAACACCAAGAGACGCCATGTTCAGCCGCACACATTAATGAATGTTTGAGTGTCTATGTACACTGCGTGCGTGATATATAACAGTGAGCAGCAGGGGCTAGATTCATGAAGAATCTTCTGAAGAAATAACTAAAGTTAAGACATTTCTGAAGATAAATTCCAAGAAGTTCGTAAGAATTTTCCTAAGTGGAATTCTTGAAACATTCTCAAGTTTTTTCTTTGGCGTTTTGAATAAAAGGTTGTTCTTGCTGAGAGCTGATAGACTCGATGACAAACACTCAGGCTCGTCTTGTTCTGCTGTCTGCAGAATACAGTAATAATCACTTCACTGTGAGCAGTCTGCCTGGTGTTCAGCGCTCAGCTTCGTGTTTTTAACGTGCCTGCTATTCGTTTCTTTTAAAGAGGCAGTCTCAAGATGGAGCGATCTGTTCATTCATCCGTGTGCGTTGCCTACAGTAAAAACGTCCTGTTTATGAGCATTTATGAGCTGAATAATGCCTACGATTGTCATATTTATAAGCTAAAATTAAAAACAAGCTGCCTACCTGACTCTGTAGAGTTCTCTTGAATTTCTCTGACCTTCTGATATTGTCTTTGATAATAAAGAACCTTGGACTCTCCTGAACTAGAGGAACAATCATGAAAACTGACATTATAAAGCAGACGAAATGCTGGTGTCTCACCTGTGAGGTTGTTCTCCAGGTTCTTCCATGGTGAAGTGGGGTTAGGGTTAGGGTCCAGCATGAGGACAAGATCACTGTCCAGCTGACAGAGACAGACCGAGAGAGACACTCAGATACATATTCACTCACATTCTGAGCATCATCACATGTCTTGATCACTTGACCAGCAAACAAACACTACATAAGACATATTATGCAGCATTTTCAGGACAGCATTTTCTGGAGTCTGTCGCTAATGGCAATGAAATGTCACAGCTGTTCAGCTATTTATTCATTTGAAGTGATGCAGCACCTACACTTAATCATTCCCTCAGTGAAGACGAGTGAGGAATAAAGGTCCTTGCACACTGAGTCCGAAATTTTCGTATGCGTTTTTTCGTATTCGTCATCCTTTTCTATCAAAACGCTTGTTACAGATGCGAAAATGCAGAAAATCAAACCTGATCCAAAATTTTTTATGACGGACAAAAGTTTCAGAGGCAGTGTGTAAACGTGATTGACAACGTGAGGTCGTATTTATTTTTTAACATGCACAAAATTCAGACGCAAATTTCGGACAGATTAGTAGATGTGAGGACAAACACTTACAGCCTAGTCTGTGATGGGTAATAATAAATAGCGCAGCCGCTGACAGCCGGACTACTTCAAATTCAAACACAGACGTCACACACTTATTCGTCGCAGTGCGTGTGTGTGTGTGTGTGTGTGTTATGAACGTACCGATGTGTCATATTTCAGTTCTCCGGTGAAATCCTCCTCCATATCCTCACACTGATACAGACAGGCATCTGACAGACACACAGACACAGACAGATTATGTAAATATAATAAGAAGGAAACATGATGCTTCAAGAGCCAGAGGGTGTCAACTCTTTGAAATGGATAATCAGGGTAAATTGTAGTTATTGTTTTCTGGGAAACATCTTAAAGTATTTTACGTAGCTTCTGAAGGGCAGAGCCACATTGAAAAATTATAATCTTTAAACAAATTTAGAAAAATGTACACATCCTTATCAAAAGTTTACACCCCCTGCTCTTAATGCATTGAGCATGAACATTTGCGCATATTCGTAATAGCTGCGTTCGAGTCCCTCAACTGTCCTCAGTGTGTAAAGATGGATCTCAAAATCATACAGTCACAGCTGGAAAGGGTTCAGATAAAAAGAAAATGCTGGAAAACCAAAGCAGGACTGAAGAATTTTCCTGAAGAACAGCAAGCCGTTGAACTGGTCGAGACAAAACAAAAAACTCACAAACTACTCTCACAAAACATAAAAACAGTCACTGATCACTGACTCACAGTATTCAAGGCTATGTAAACATTTAGTAAATTCTGCTATTTGTTTTGTAGACTGCAAGTAAGCAGCTGTTATTTGAAATATTTTGAGATTACTGTAACAGGCCAAGCTCTGCTCGTCCTTCACAGTCCACTCCTACATCAGTCCTGACTCAGACCTCCAGCACCCTGTCCTTTCACAGCATCGTAACAATGACGTCCGAGCACAAATGAAATCGAGACGCATGTAACTGAAGATCTCACACCTCCAGGTGCTGCTGCTTCTGTGTGGTTCCCAAGGACAGGACAGGGTTCAGAGAGAAAACCATCAGGGAAATGACACTTCATACATGTTTACATTTGATATGCTGCTTTACTAAGTCTGTTCTATACAGTTAAGAACTCATAAAAGGGGAACTATTAGTTTTGTAAGACACCGGTGACTCTTTGATTTGGGTTAAGTGAGCATCCACTCAGAACACCCTAACAACCACTTAGCAACCACACAGCACACCTAATCAACCCACATAGCAACGCCCTGGCAACCACACTTCTCCAGCAGACCCGCTGTCCTGCAGCAGATGTAAATCTAGCTACAGTTACTAATGATCTGTAGCAAATCATGTAATGCACACATTCATTTAGCGAGGAAGCATCAGGAAACTTTGATTCATATATTTTTACATAATTGCATTTGACTGTAACGTTAGTTACAAAAATGTTTCCTTTTTTTGTATTACTTATTATCACCAACTGTTTATTTTTAACGTCTTAAAGCTTCTTCTTTATGTTATTGAAATCACCATATAAAAGGGGAATTATTTCTAGTCAAACTGAGATAGCTGCTGAGGGGAGACATGCGCACACTAATACTAGCCGGATCGGGACGGAGTGACTCCGGAGTCTCTTCCTCGGATGCGCAGCGGAACTCCCCTCACGCTGACTATAAACCGTCCACCGAGCCGTTAGCGTTACTCACCCCAGTCCGCGCTGGTCAGCAGGTTATCGGCGCAGAAGCGGCTGTCCAGCTCTGACAGCAGCAGCTCCGCGGTCATCATCTCTCTCTCTCTCTCTCACACACACACACACACACACACACACACACACACACACACACACACACACACTCCCTCCCTCCCTCCCTCTCTCTCTCTCTCTCTCTCTCACGCACACACACACACACACACACACACTCCCTCCCTCTCTCTCTCTCTCTCTCTCTCACACACACACACACACACTCCCTCCCTCTCTCTCTCTCTCTCTCTCTCTCACGCACGCACACACACACACACACACACACACACACACACCCTCTCTCTCTCTCTCTCTCTCTCTCTCTCTCTCTCTCTCTCTCTCTCTCTCTCACTCACTCACTCACTCACTGGGAAATCACAGAGGCGGGGCCGATTCTACCTCGAGCGGCGCGCGGTCACGTCCGTCGGTTAGTGTAGCACCGAAACCGTGAAGCAGATCACTGAATCTGACCGATAGCTTTTGTTTAACTGTTTAACTCGGCACTCCATTTCGCACCGTCGCTCGACTGTCTGACATACACAGACAAGGAATCTCATTTCCTTAACAAGCCCCGCCGCTTTGTGTTCCGATCAGCCAATGGGAACGTAGAACAGAAGATTGGCAGGGCGATTGGCCTCTCGAAACCCAGAACGCATGCTATTGGATGACCGATGAGCCAATGGTTTGGTTTTCTTGCAGGAAGGCGGGCTGTTCTGCTGCAGAAGCCAGTAAATACACGCTTTGGCGATCGACGGTATTATTGTTGACCAATGAAGTTATGCAAAATATGTGCTGTGTCCCAATTCGCCTACTTATACTATGCTCTAAAAGTATGTACTCTTTTTTTGAAGAAAAAGTACATACTTTCGAGTATGCAGCAGAATAGTAGGCAAGCTTTGGGACATATTACTTCCTCATAGCTGCTTCTTTAAGGATGCTCTGTTGCTTAGTTACGTGCATCCTGTAACTGTTCAAACTGTCCTGTCAATCATCTTGTCACAGTTAACATCATCCACATTTCGTTTAATTTGATTTCCTACCGTATTGGAGAGAAATAAAGAAGCAGATCGCAGGTCTTTCATGTCGAGAACTCTGTTCTTGTGTTGCATAATGATGCATTTCAAAGTTAATGACCAAACGTATCATTATAAAAGTTCACAGTGTTGCTGCAGATGAAATATGACGTGAATAACATTAAATAAATATTTTTTCATCCGGTTAGACATTGATTATTTATCACTCAAATCCCTTTCTCTACCTGTCCATTGGTCGCACATATCCGCCATGTTTGTAGTTTTTAAACACTTTTTATGCGTGTTTGTAGTTCTAATCGAATCCTCGTCCACCGCGCAATGTGTTGTGGGCAATATTAGCTGTTAGAGGCTGTGTTCGAAATGCCATACTATTGTAATGACCTGGCAATCAGCGCTAGCAGCCAGGTGCATTATGGGTATTTGTTTAGAGTTGATTTATGCGTTATTTAAGTAAGATGGTTGGGTTTTTGCGTCAGCAATGTTATGTGTGTTTATGTTCAAGTCAGTTCGGGTGGGTTTGGTTCATTTACTGCCCTGCTATGTAAAGAGTGTGCTGTTACCGTCACAGAGAGACGGTAATATGGCAATATGGGCTTGACTATGTAAGTTATTATACTGTGATCAGAATAAAAGGTGAAAGAAGAAATTATTGTCTCCTACTGGTTTGTTTTGTCACTGTTCTGGCTGACAGAGACACTCATGGTCGTGCAGTGTATGGGACATGAGTG
The DNA here is from genome assembly GCA_023376895.1 of Aspiorhynchus laticeps. Lineage (NCBI taxonomy): Eukaryota > Metazoa > Chordata > Actinopteri > Cypriniformes > Cyprinidae > Aspiorhynchus > Aspiorhynchus laticeps. Next base: position 10,757,319 of record CM041793.1, read on the forward strand.
CTCGCATTTCCTGCTAGCATTTAGTTCAGTAATAGTGCAGTGGTCTAGCTTAGCTCCGGTAAGCCCCACATTCTATAGAATAACAGCCAGTTGTTACAGTGGTGTTAGAAGTGGGATTTGGGCTGTTTATAAGACGCCGATATGGAGAAAAGTATAGGCGAATTAGAGCGTGCCATCCGAGAAAACAGCATCATGTTAGAGCGCCTGACAAGTGAGACGACGCGGAGGAGCAGGGCTCCGCAACAACCTGATGGAGCCAGTGTTCCCCGGACAATGTACCGCTCTCCTGGTCATGGGCAGAACGAACCACCAGCCGTCACACCAACACTACAAATCAATGGCCGCCCAGGCATCCTCACACGATCACCTGCCAAGCTGCCACGATACAGCGGGTTGACGCCCCTGGAGCCTTACCTGGCACAGGTCGACCTGGCCGCTCTCCACGATGGATGGAGCCGCGAGGAGACAGCGACTCACTTGGCCCTCGCCTTGGAGGGTCCCGCGCTTCAGGTCCTCATCGATCTGTCCCCTGAAGAGAGGCAGAGCGAGCCGAGGAGGTGCTACAGGCTGGGCCGATGACAGGTCGATCTCCGCTCCAGCACCAGCTGGACGAGAGGTGGACGGGGTCCAGCCTGAGGAGGAGGAGGTCAGCCGGGTTCAACCAGCGGTGACCCCCCGACGGAGGTCCAGACTAGACTGCTGCTTCCGTTGTGGAGAACTGGGGCACTTCGCCAGGGACTGCCCTGCCCCGAGCCCCCGGGCAATGTCACCCCCGGGAAACGACCTCGGAGTGAGGCAGTGAGGGGACCCTCACCCCGTTCTTCGGCACCCCTCCACAATGACTGCCCTACTGTGGGGCGCTGCGGGCTTACCAGAGGACTGTACCTGGACTGTGTGGTTGACGGGCAGCCCTGCAGCGCCCTGGTGGATACGGGGTCCACCATTTGCTTGCTACGAAAAGGACTGTTGTCAGGAATGGCCGGTCCTCTTCCAGAAGACTGGACCCCCACCAATATCGAACTGCTCACCGTCACGGGTGAAAGGACAGTAATGCCTGGGAAGAAGCTGTTGTCTGTGGTGGTGGGGACGAGCCAGACACGCCACGAGTTCTGGCTCGCCGACATCAGAGATGAGTGCATTGTTGGCCTGGACTTGTTGGCCCACTGGGGAGCACGTGTCGACATGCCAGGGGCCGCCCTCTGCCTCGGTAACGAGACCGTGCCGCTCCGGTTGGGCCGGAGCCGCCATGGAGAGGCTGCCGCCCCACAGCCGCCGTCCAGACATCAGTGCTCGCCGGCTCCAGCCCCCAGCCGCCGCACAAGAGCTGCAGAGACTCAGGGGGAGCCCTGGGGGAGTATTGTAGCTCAGACCAGCACATCCCAGCCGTTACCACCACACACTCCATCCGCCCCCCGTCACCTGAGACTGTTGTTGCTGTTGAGGAGTTGGGGCGGTGAGCATCTGAGCACGCCGCAGCAGGAGCAGCTGCAACACCTATTGAGAGAATTTGTGGACATTTTTGCAGCCCGAGAGGAGGACTGTACTAGGACAGCTCTGGTGCAGCATCACATTGACACTGGCCCCGCTGCCCCCATTCGCTTGCGCCCCCACCAACTGCCTCTTGCTAAGCGCCAGGCTGCAGAAGAAATGATCCGAGTTATGGCAGCTAACAGCATTATTGAGCCCTCGGACAGTCCCTGGGCCGCACCCATGGTCATGGTGCGGAAGAAAACGGGGGGGTGGCGCCCCTGCGTGGACTTTCGACGACTAAAGGCGGTCACCCGCAAGGACTCATACCCGCTGCCGCGCATTGATGATGCATTGGATTATGTAGCTGGATCCTGTTGGTTCAGCTCTTTGGACTTGCGCAGCGGGTATTGGCAAGTAGAGCTGGCGTCAGAGGCCCGGCCCAAAACTGCGTTTACCATAGGGCAAGGACTGTGGCAGTTTAGGGTGATGCCCTTTGGACTGTGTAACGCCCCAGCCACCTTTGAAAGGCTGATGGAGCGTGTCCTTAAAGACATTCCCCGCACTCGCTGTGTGGCCTACTTGGAGGATCTGTTGGTCCATGCCAGAGACTTTGACCAGGCTGTCCACAACTTACGGGAGGTCCTGACAGCCATCCGTAGTGCCGGGTTGCGGTTGAACCCGGCCAAGTGTAACCTGCTCACCCGCCAGACGCAGTTCCTGGGGCACGTGGTTAGTGAGAGCGGGGTGGCCACCGACCCAACAAAGGTGGCCGCGGTGAGGGATTGGCCCCCACCAACCAACATCTCTGAGCTACGGCGCTTCCTGGGCCTGGCCTCCTATTATAGGAGGTTCGTCAGAGACTTTGCAACCATCGTCAACCCCTTACATCAGCTGACAAACAAGGGCCGGCAGTTTGGGTGGTCTGAGGACTGTGCGGCGGCCTTCAGGCAGCTAAAAGCCGCTCTCATCGACGCTCCTGTCCTGGCCTACCCTGATCCTAACAAACCTTTCCTTGTGGACACTGACGCTAGTAACGTGGGGGTCGGGGCTGTACTCAGCCAGAGGGGGGAGGCTGGGGAGCGAGTGGTGGCCTGCTATAGCTGCAGCCTCAGTCGCCCAGAAAGAAATTACTGTGTCACCCGGCGGGAGTTGCTAGCGGTGGTCCTGGCGGTCCGTCATTTCAGGCCCTACCTCCTGAGCACCAGGTTAACACTGAGGACCGACCACGCTAGCCTCACCTGGATGCTGAACTTCCGCCAGCCAGAGGGTCAGGTGGCAAGGTGGCTGGAGATCCTCCAAGAGTATGACTTTGAGGTTCAGCACCGACCAGGGCGACAGCATGCCAATGCTGACGCCCTCTCCAGACGCCCATGCCTCGCTGATGAGTGTCGGTACTGTGGTCGACAGGAAGAAAGAGGTCTGGAGCCATCGGCGGCGGCAGTAGGGCCGGGTGACAGCGGTGGAGATGGGGAACCGTTCACCACCGAGCAGCTGAGGCAACAGCAGGCGAATGACCGAGTGCTGGTGAAGGTGAGGGGCTGGCTGGAGGCCCGAACACGTCCAGACTGGCCAGCCGTGTCCTCCCAGGGTCCTGAGATCAAGTCGCTTCACTCTCAGTGGGGCAGCCTGGAGCTCCACGACGGTGTGATCTACAGGCAGTGGCAGGCACCTAGGGGGGGAATCGACCGTCTGCAACTCCTGGTTCCCCACACTCTGCGGCCGTTGGTCCTCCGTTGGGTTCATGGGGCAGCTGGAGCCGGCCATTTCGGGAACTCTAAGACAGTGCGGCGGCTGCGGCAGCGATTCTACTGGCCGGGGTGTCGGCAGGATGCAGAGCTGCACGTTCACTGCTGCGATGTCTGCACAGCACAGAAAGGACCCAGCCGACGCTCTCACGCGCCGTTGCAGCAGTACCTAGTCGGGGCGCCCATGGAGAGGATCGGGGTGGACATCTTGGGTCCGTTCCCCATCACAGAGGCCGGCAACCGCTTTGTCCTGGTCGCTATGGACTACTTTACAAAGTGGCCAGAGGCGTATGCGGTGCCGGATCAGAGTGCTTACACATCGGCACAGCGACTAGTGGATGAGATGTTCGCCCGGTTCGGGGTGCCGGACGAACTTCATAGTGACCAGGGGCGGAACTTTGAGAGCCGATTGTTCAGTGAGGTGTGCCAGCGGTTGGGGGTGAAGAAGAAAAGAACCACTCCCCTCCATCCTCAAAGCGATGGACTGGTTGAGCGGTTCAATCACACACTGGCAACCCAACTTGCCATCTTGACCAGTCAGCATCAGAGAGACTGGGACCAGCATCTGCCCCTGGTCCTGTGGGCGTATAGGACAGCAGTGCAAGAGTCGAGTCAGTGCACACCGGCGGCGCTGATGTTTGGGAGGGAGCTCCGCACGCCGGTGGACTTAGTGTTCGGGTCGCCCCCCGAGCCAGAGATTGCTGGTGGGCCAGAACTGGACTACTTCAGGCTAGGGGTGGGCGATATGACCAAAATCTTATATCACGATATGACTAATTCTATATCACGATAACAATATATATCACGGTATATATTTTTTTTTTCTTTATTTTATTTTTTTTGTGATCTTTGATTCCATAGAATTTTCATAATCCTTGTCACCAATGTCAATATCAAACTAATATAAATATAATACAATATAAAAAAATACAATATAAAACAAAAAAGCTGTGTACGAACATGCCTTTGTGTGTGTGTGTGTGTGTGTGTGTGTGTGTATGTATTGTATTGTGTAATGTGTATTGATGTGAATTAATGTTAGACAGTAAACGCTATTGGATGCGAATATTGTTGAGATTTCTTCCAAAAAATTAAGTGAAATTAAATTTAATTGAATACAAAAACCCCCCCAAAAAACTCAAGCTCACTGAAGATAAACAATCAGTGATGAAATAAGGATAAGAAACTAATTGCAAGCAATAGGGCAAAAACCTACATAAATAAGAAACGCTACACATTGTGTAAATTAATTAGTCTTCACTGTGTTAATTAGATATAATTAACATGTGTATTATGTATAGATTCTATACATAGGCGATATATAAATATATTATTATTATTTTTAATTTATTCTTATTAATGTTACAAAATTGATATAGTCAAGAGCAGTGAGAGATTGTTGTTTGATTAATGGCAGACGAATATTGGAGCGCTTCCCCTTTAAGACCGAAGTCCGGAACCAATATACTGTTACACATGCATTTTTTTCAGCTGTTTGCTCTCTCTTAAGACCTAAATCACTGTGTTTATGAGGATACTTGCAAAGACAGGGATTCTTACGCATACAAGTGTGTTTATGTAATCGTTCAAAGCCAATAAAGCGGCAAAAAAAGCGCGCGGTCCTCTCACACAGAAACAGAGACGGCGCACGCATATAGCTCTGTTGTTTGTGTTTCAACGGCTTAAAATCGGTTGTTTTAAAACTGCAGTCCATGCTACAGATGTAGTCCCTCGTTTAGGAACGAGCTCCTTGTTTTGTCGTGTCAGATCGTGCTCCTACTCGGAGCCACCTGCTTCTGTGTCTACTCTTCACGCAGTCATCCAAATGATGAAAAAGTACCGTAAACAATGTATTTTGCGACACCACGAAATAAACGATAGAGCATAATATGAAACGATAGACTTTTTATTTCGTTCATCCGATATATATCGTCATATCGCCCAGCCCTACTTCAGGCGATTGAAGGAGCGTCTGAGCACGGTCCATCAACTGGCCAGGGAGGCTCTAGAGGACGCTGGAGCCCGCCAGAAGCGGGCGTATGACGCCCGTGCCCACGGGCCTACCCTTGGGCCAGGGGACAGAGTGTGGGTGTTCTGCCCCCAAAGGAAGCGGGGGCTGTCACCCAAGCTGACTCATCATTGGCAGGGACCTGGGGAGATTCTGGACCAAATTTCAGAGGTGGTCTTCCGGGTCCCAATGCCTGGACGGGGTAGACGGGTGGTGCTTCATAAGGACCGGTTGGCACCGTACCACCCACTGGCCGCAGAGCAAGAGACTGGTGGAAGCCAGGGCGGCTCCCCACCATCCACTCCCAGTGCCGAGATGGACGATGACGGACTCCGGACTGAGCCTGGCGCTGGGAGTGGAACATCAGGGAGGCCGAAGCGTGTTCGACGCCGGCCAGGACATTTGTTGGATTTTGTTGTGGGAGATTAGGGTTGTGGGGACACTAAACCTCTTGGTTTAGTGGAGGGGGTTATGTAATGACCTGGCAATCAGCGCTAGCAGCCAGATGCATTATGGGTATTTGTTTAGAGTTGATTTATGCGTTATTTAAGTAAGATGGTTGGGTTTTTGCGTCAGCAATGTTATGTGTGTTTATGTTCAAGTCAGCTCGGGTGGGTTTGGTTCATTTACTGCCCTGTTATGTAAAGAGTGTGCTGTTACCGTCACAGAGAGAGATGTGTAGGGGAGGGACTTGGCAATATGGGCTTGACTGTGTAAGTTCTTATTCTGTGTTCAGAATAAAAGGTGAAAGAAGACATTACTGCCTCCTACTGGTTTGTTTTGTTAATGTTCTAGCTGACAGAGACACTCATGGTCGTGCGGTGTATGGGACACGAGTGCTCGCATTTCCTGCTAGCAATTAGTTCAATAATAGTGCAGTGGCCTAGCTTAGCTCCGGGCAGCCCCACGTTCTATAGAATAACAGCCAGTTGTTACACTATCATACTACTCTTACTATTTCTGCAGCATGCAGTATGTATGCTGCGCATAGTATGCAAATTTTCTGTATGCATGGATGACCTACTATTTTTTACCAGAATCTGCTAAATATAACTCAAGTACACTGAAATCAGTACAGAAGCTGTGTTCGGAATGGCATACTACCATAGAACTCCTACTATATTGCAGTATGCTGTGTGTATACTGTGAATAGTATGTGAATTTTCTGTATGCATGGAATGCCCGGATTACCTGCTACATTTGCTGAAATTTGATGTATGCATCTGAGGACGCTGCGTAGGATACTGTTTCCCAGAACGCAACACGCTCCATGTGACGTTTCATCTTCAAATGCGTGACTGAACTGGAGGCGGGGAATAGTAATTCTGAATGTTATACTTGTATATGTACGTATATATATATGCATATACATGTAAACTACAAACTATTGCTGTGCATCTAAAAACAACATCATTTGTAGGACATAAATTGTACTTTAATCTCTACGGCACTTTTCCGATCAAGTCAAATGACGTCATCTTTATCTCTGAAGTGGATCAAAAAAGTTCATCAAAGTTGTCCTAACACAAGAACGCATTTTGGTTTTAGGGCAACTTTGATGAAAGGTTTTGATGCACTTCAAATTTTGACTACTGTACATTGTTTCAAAGATATTAAATAATCATATAACATTGCAGTAATATAGTATATAAATAAAATTAATATTTCAGTTATGTAAGCAGAGTTAAATTCCGCTGTCAAGCAGCTCTAAAAAAAAACTCAAAACGTGTTTTAACTCAAAGGAGAAATAGGCCAATTTGTTGTCAGAGGCTATTTATATTAACTCCAGCCACCAATGCCTGGCTGTGATAAACAGCTATACTGCAAAAGACACAAGTATTTCTGTAGAGTCAGTGGCGCAGTGAGTAAAACACACAAATGTGTGCTGCTGATGCGAGCAATCCGAGTTTGATTCTGCCTTTTGTCAAACTCGTGCAACTCCTTTTTTCATCACATACCAGATCAGAAAGCCCCCGCCTTCGCACGCTTTTCCGCGCAGGGGCACCAGGAGACTAATCGCCTTCGCACGCTTTTCTGCGCAGGGGCACCAGGAGACTAATCGCCTTCGCACGCTTTTCCGCGCAGGGGCACCAGGAGACTAATCGCCTTCGCACGCTTTTCTGCGCAGGGGCATCAGGTGACTCCTCGCCTTTGCGCGCTTTTCTGCGCAGGGGCATCAGGTGACTTTTGCGCGCCGTTTCATAATATGACTCACTGCCGCTCTGAGGCGGGGGCCGCTTCACTACTGGCGAGTGGGTGAGCGACTGAAGCAGGGGCTCCATGTCACCTTGAATGAGTGAGAGAGCAGAGTCCTCTACACACGGCAGCCGCTGATGTGGGGCTGGTATCGTGCGAATAAGAGAGCAGTGTCTTCCAAACACGACAGCCGCTGATGTGGGGCTGGTATCATGCGAATAAGAGAGCAGTGTCTTCCAAACACGGCAGCCGCTGATGTGGGGCTGGTATCATGTGAATGAGAGAGTGTCCTCTACACACGGCAGAACGCTGTGGGGGGGCTGGTATCGTGTGAATAAGAGAGCAGTGTCTTCCAAACACGGCAGCCGCTGATGAGGGGCTGGTATCGTGTGAATGAGTGAGGAGCCAAGTGATTGTGCTTTATACATGGCAGAACTACGCTCTAAGGCAGGGGGCTGCATGCTTAGACAGTGGGCCATGCGGCATCTGCGGCGACATAGGAACCTGGCCGGTAGCGCGAGAGAGTGGGGCACAGCTATGTGGGACAACAAGAATGAGTGCTGCAGCTCTTACTCGATCTTCTCCCAGGAGCTACGGAAGGTCTTTGACCGATCAGCTCTGGGTAATGAGGCAGCACGAGCACTAACACTACTGCTACAGGGAACCAGAACGGTGTCGGATTACGCCATCGAGTTCCGCACGCTTGCCGCTTCGAGCGGCTGGAACAGTACAGGTGCATCTCAATAAATTAGAATGTCGTGGAAAAGTTAATTTATTTCAGTAATTCAACTCAAATTGTAAAACTTCATAAGACCAATAAAAAAAAAACATTTTAGTGAATTGTTGGCCTTCTGGAAAGTATGCTCATTTACTGTATATGTACTCAATACTTGGTAGGGGCTCCTTTTGCTTTAATTACTGCCTCAATTCCGCGTGGCATGGAGGTGATCAGTTTGTGGCACTGCTGAGGTGGTATGGAAGCCCAGGTTGCTTTGACAGTGGCCTTCAGCTCATCTGCATTGTTGGGTCTGGTGTCTCTCATCTTCTTCTTGACAATACCCCATAGATCTATGGGGTTCAGGTCAGGCGAGTTTGGTGGCCAATCAAGCACAGTAACACCATGGTCATTGAGCCAGCTTTTGGTACCTTTGGCAGTGTGGGCAGGTGCCAAGTCCTGCTGGAAAATGAAATCAGCATCTTCATAAAGCTTGTCAGCAGAAGGAAGCATGAAGTGCTCTAAAATTTCCTGGTAGATGGCTGCATTGACTGTTGACTTCAGAAAACACAGTGGACCAACACCAGCAGATGACATGGCAGCCCAAATCATCACTGACTGTGGAAACTTCACACTTGACTTCAAGCAACATGGATTCTGTGCCTCTCCACTCTTCCTCCAGACTCTGGGAACTTGATTTCCAAATGAAATGCAAAATTTACTTTCATCTGAAAAGAGGAATTTGGACCACTGAGCAACAGTCCAGTTCTTTTTCTCCACATCCCAGGTAAAACGCTTCTGACGTTGTCTCTGGTTCAGAAGTGGCTTGGTAGCCCTTTTCCTGAAGACGTCTGAGCGTGGTGACTCTTGATACACTGACTCCAGCTTCAGTCCACTCCTTGTGAAGCTCTCACGAGTGTTTGAATCAGCTTTGCTTGACTGTATTCTCAAGCTTGTGGTCATCCCTGTTGCTTGTGCACCTTTTCCTACCCAAATTCTTCCTTCCAGTCAACTTTGCATTTAATATGCTTTGATACAGCACTCTGTAAACAGCCACACCTTTCAGTAATGACCTTCTGTGACTTACCCTCTTTGTGGAGGGCATCAATGTTCGTCTTCTGGATCATTGACAAGTCAGCAGTCTTCTCCATTATTGCGGTTTCAAAGAACAAGAGATACCCAGAATTTATACTGTATGGATGGTAATTAATTGAAACTCAAATGTAAATATTCTAATATTTTGAGATACTGATTTTTGACTTTCATGAGCTGTAAGCTCTAATCATCAAAATGAAAACAAAAAAACTTTTGAAATGTTTTACTTTACATGCAACAATTGTACTGGCTACTGTATACAGGCCACCAGGGCACCATACAGACTTTATTAAAGAATTTGCTGATTTTCTATCAGAGTTAGTGCTGGCTGCAGATAGAGTCCTAATTGTGGGTGATTTTAATATCCATGTCGATAATGAAAAAGATGCATTAGGATCAGCATTCATAGACATTCTGAACTCTATTGGGGTTAGACAACACGTTTCAGGACCGACTCATAGTCGAAATCATACTCTAGATTTAATACTGTCACATGGAATTGATGTTAGTGGTGTTGAAATTCTGCAGCAAAGCGATGATATATCAGATCATTATCTAGTCTTGTGTAAACTCCATATAGTTAAAGCTGTAAATTCTACTCCTTCTTATAAATATGGTAGAACCATCACTTCTACCACAAAAGACTGCTTTGTAAGTAATCTTCCTGATTTATCTCAATTCCTCAGCATATCCAACAGCTCAGAACAACTTGATGATGTAACAGAAACTATGAACTCTCTCTTTTCTAGCACTTTAGATACAATTGCTCCTTTACGCTTAAGGAAGATTAAGGAAAAGAGTCCAACACCGTGGTATAATGAGCACACTCGCACTCTAAAGAGAGCAGCCCGGAAAATGGAGCGCAGCTGGAGGAAAACAAAACTAGAGGTATTTCGTTTAGCTTGGCGGGAAAGTACCATATCCTACAGAAAAGCTTTAAAAACTGCTAGATCTGATTACTTTTCTTCTCTTTTAGAACAAAACAAACATAACCCCAGGTATTTATTCAATACAGTGGCAAAATTAACAAAAAATAAAGCATCGACAGGTGTTGACATTTCCCAACATCACAGCAGTAATGATTTTATGAACTACTTTACTTCCAAGATTGATACTATTAGAGATCACATTGTAACCATGCAGCCATCAGCTATATCATCACATCAAATAGTGTATTATAGATCCCCTGAGGAACAATTCCACTCATTCTCTACTATAGGAGAGGAAGAATTGTATAAACTTGTTAATTCGTCTAAACCAACAACATGTATGTTAGACCCTATTCCATCTAAACTACTAAAAGAGGTGCTTCCAGAAGTCATAGATCCTCTTTTGGCTATTATTAATTCGTCATTGTCATTAGGATATGTCCCCAAAAACTTTAAATTGGCTGTTATTAAGCCTCTCATTAAAAAAACACAAATTGACCCAAAAGATCTAGTTAATTACAAACCGATCTCGAATCTCCCTTTTCTGTCAAAGATATTAGAAAAGGTTGTATCCTCACAATTATATTCCTTCTTAGAGAAAAATGATATCTGTGAGGATTTCCAGTCAGGATTTAGACCGTATCATAGTACTGAGACTGCTCTCATTAGAGTTACAAATGACCTGCTCTTATCATCTGATCGTGATTGTATCTCTCTATTAGTTCTACTGGATCTTAGCGCTGCGTTCGACACTATCGATCACAACATTCTTTTGAATAGACTAGAAAACTTTATTGGCATTAGTGGAAGTGCATTAGCATGGTTCAAATCGTACTTATCTGACCGCCATCAATTCGTAGCAGTGAATGAAGAGGTATCATATCGATCACAAGTGCAGTATGGAGTTCCTCAAGGCTCAGTACTAGGGCCGTTACTTTTCACGCTTTACATGTTACCCTTGGGAAATATCATTAGGAAACACAGGGTTAGCTTTCACTGTTATGCTGATGATACTCAGCTCTATATTTCTTCACGGCCTGGTGAAACACACCAAATTGAGAAACTTATGGAATGCATAGTCGATATAAAAAACTGGATGACGAGTAATTTCTTACTGCTAAATTCTGAAAAAACAGAGGTGTTACTTATCGGACCTAAAACCCCCACAAGTAATAACCTAGAACACTGTCTAATACTTGATGGCTGCTCTGTAAATTCTTCGTCATCAGTCAGGAACCTAGGTGTGCTATTTAATAGTAATCTCTCCTTTGACAGCCACGTTTCTAGCATTTGTAGAACTGCATTTTTTCATCTTAAAAATATACAGCGGGGAAAATAAGTATTTGACACATCAGCATTTTTATCAGTAAGGGGATTTCTAAGTGGGCTATTGACACAAAATTTCCACCAGATGTAGCCATCAAGCCAAATATTGAATTCATACAAAGAAATCAGAACATTTAAGTATACAAGTTGAGTCATAATAAATAAAGTAAAATGACACAGGGAATAAGTATTGAACACATGAAGATAACAAGGTGCAAAATGGCATAGAATGCAAGGAGATCACCTGAAATCTGTCAGTATTGAGAGAGAACCCCTGCTCCCTATCAGTACTAATTGATATCAACTGCTTTAGTCCTAATTGATGGCCTATAAAGGCTTCTCATTACCTAGGAGGCACACAGGAAAGACTTCATGATGGGTAAAAGCAAAGAACTCTCTGTAGATCTTCGTAATCTTATCGTTGAAAAGCATTTTGATGGGAATGGTTATAGGTTCATTTCCAGAATGCTGAATGTTCCTGTGAGCACTGTGGGGGCCATTATCCGGAAATGGAAAGAGCATCAGTTCACCATAAACCGGCCACGATCAGGTGCTCCACGTAAGATCCCTGTCCGAGGAGTCCAAAGAATAATCAGGAGAGTTCTCCAAGAGCCAAGAACCACTCGGGCAGAACTTCAGGAAGACCTTGCATCAGCAGGTACTGTTGTTTCAAAGAAAACTATAAGCAATGCACTGAACCGCCATGGCATCCATGCACACTCACCACGCAAGACTCCATTGCTGAACAAAAAGCATGTTGAGGCTCGGTTAAAGTTTGCGAAAGAGCATTTGGAGAAGCCTGTGGATTATTGGGAGACTATAGTATGGTCAGATGAAAGCAAAATTGAACTTTTTGGCAGTCATTCTACACACCATGTTTGGAGAAGAAATGGCACTGCCCACCACCCCAAGAACCCCATACCAACAGTTAAGTTTGGGGGTGGAAGCATCATGGTTTGGGGCTGCTTTTCAGCAAGGGGTACTGGCAGACTTCATATTATTGAAAGCAGGATGAATGGAGAAATGTACCGGGACATTCTGGATAAAAATCTACTGCCATCTACCAGAAAGCTGAAAATGAAAAGAGGGTGGACATTTCAGCAAGACAATGATCCCAAACACAAGGCCAAGGACACAATGAAGTGGTTTCAAAGAAAGAAAATCAAGCTGCTTGAATGGCCCAGTCAATCACCTGACCTAAATCCCATAGAAAATCTATGGAGAGAACTGAAGATCAAAGTTCATAAAAGAGGCCCAAGGAACCTTCAAGATTTAAAGACCATTTGTGTGGAAGAATGGGCCAGAATCACTCCTGAGCAATGCAGACGACTGGTCTCTCCATACAAGAGGCGTCTAGAAGCTGTAATCACCAACAAAGGCTTTTCTACAAAGTATTAAATAAAGTGTTCAATACTTATTCCCTGTGTCATTTTACTTTATTTATTATGACTCAACTTGTATACTTAAATGTTCTGATTTCTTTGTATGAATTCAATATTTGGCTTGATGGCTACATCTGGTGGAAATTTTGTATCCATAGCCCACTTAGAAATCCCCTTACTGATAAAAATGCTGATGTGTCAAATACTTATTTTCCCCGCTGTATCTAAACTGAGACCTATGCTCTCAATGTCAAATGCAGAAATATTAATTCATGCGTTTATGACCTCAAGGTTAGATTATTGTAATGCTTTATTGGGTGGCTGTTCTGCACGCTTAATAAACAAACTACAGATGGTTCAAAATGCAGCAGCTAGAGTTCTTACTAGAACCAGGAAGTATGAGCACATTAGCCCGGTTCTGTCAACACTGCACTGGCTCCCTACTAAACAACGTATAGATTTTAAAATCTTGTTAATTACATATAAAGCCCTGAATGGTTTAGCTCCTCAGTACTTGAGCGAGCTCTTATCGCATTATAGTCCTTCACGTCCACTGCGTTCTCAAAACTCTGGCCGTTTGATAATACCTAGAATATCAAAATCAACTGCGGGCGGCAGATCTTTTTCCTATTTAGCGCCCAAACTCTGGAACAATCTACCAAACACTGTTCGGGAGGCAGACACACTCTGTCAGTTTAAATCTAGATTAAAGACCCATCTCTTTAACCTGGCGTACACATAACACACTAATACACTTCTATTATTCAAATCCGTTAAAGGATTGTTAGGCTGCATTAATTAGATCAACCGGAACCGGGAACACTTCCCATAACACACGATGTACTTGTTACATCGTAAAAATATGGACATCTACGCTAATATTAGTCTGTTTCTATCTTATTCTGTTTTTCAGTCTGTGTCCGGATCAGATGGTGGATTGGCGCCGGGAGATGATGACTGCGGCCCAGATTGTCGGCGGAGGCTGGACCCCTGGATGAGCCCCGGGGACATAATCCCAGTGAAGACCTCAACTTAAAATACAATAAAACTAAAAATAAAACAAATAACTAAAAATATAATAAAATACCTAACTATATAATACTATTATTGTTAGAAATTGCAACAATATTAAAATAGAAATATAATACATTTAAAGTTTTAATTAAAACAATAAATAAACAATAATATCCTGGCCAGAGGAGAACTGGCCCCCCGACTGAGCCTGGTTTCTCCCAAGGTTTTTTTTTCTCCACTCTGTCACAGAGGGAGTTTTGGTTCCTTGCCGCTGTCGCCTCTGGCTTGCTCAGTTGGGGACACTTAATTTCTAGCAATTATCGTCAATTTAATTTCATAGATATTATTTATACTAAACTAGACAATGACATCTTTGAATTCAATAATGAAATGCCTTTAACTGAAAATTGAGTGTTTAATCCTATTATTATACATTACTGACACTCTATCTTCCAACTTGATACTGTTAAGTGCTTTGACACAATCTGTATTGTTAAAAGCGCTATATAAATAAAGGTGACTTGACTTGACTTGACATGCAATGAATCTAAAATATATGAAAGTTTTACTTTTTGAAATAACTTACAAGAAAAAATGAACTTTTTCATGACATTCTAATTTATTGAGATGCACCTGTATGGCGTTGTGGGACCACTTCCTCCATGGTCTGGCAGAGCATATAAAGGATGAGATCTACTCCCTGGAGCTGCCTCCCTCACTTGATGGGTTGGCCAAACTCGCCACTCGGGTGGATTTTCGCTTGGCGCTCAGGTCGCAACACCTGAGCGTATGGAAAAACAGGCATGCGAGCTTTGATCTGCCGCCCAGCGCTAGAGGCGCCACGTCACCACAGGTTGGGTTCTCTGAAGAGGAACCCATGCAGATCGGCCGCGCTCATCTCACGGCCCGGGAACGGCGGCATCGGATTGCCCACGGGTTGTGTCTCTATTGCGGGGAGGCGGGGCATATGGTTACTGCCTCTCCCTACAAGAGGCAGCCTCTTTCTGGAGAGAGGTCGTGCACGGTGAGTGTGACTGCTGCTCTACTGCTCTCTGGTGGCCGGACTACTCTCCCGGCGGTGCTTCAGTCAGAGGGGGTCACCCACACGGTGGCAGCTCTTGTTGACTCAGGAGCGGAGGGGGATTTCATAGACATTGAGCTGGCTAGACGCTGGGGTATTCCTATTTTTCCTCTAGCTGAATCTATCTCTGCCAAGACTCTTTGCGGCACTCCTCTCACCAGGATCACAGCCGTCACTGGACTCGTTCACCTGATCATATCCGGCAATCACACCGAGGAGATTAGATTCCCTCTCATTCACTCTCCCTCCTCTCCAATAGTTTTGGGGCACACCTGGCTTATTAAGCACAACCCTTTCATTGATTGGGCTCACCACACTGTATTGGAGTGGAGTCCATTTTGTTTGTCTCAATGTTTGGTGTCTGCTTCATCCCCTGTCATATCTGTCTCTGTGTTACAGGGGGAGCCGGTTGACCTGGCAAAGGTTCCAGTGGCTTACCATGATTTGAGAGCGGTGTTCAGTAAGTCCCGAGCTTCATCTCTTCCTCCGCACCGTCCGTATGATTGTGCAATAGATTTATTACCTGGCACTTCTCCACCTAAGGGGCGCCTTTATTCGCTCTCCGGTCCTGAGAGGGAGGCCATGGAGAAATACATCAATGAGTCTCTATTAGCCGGGTTTATACGTCCTTCTTCCTCTCTGGCTGGGGCGGGGTTTTTCTTTGTGGAGAAGAAGGATGGATCGCTCCGTCCCTGCATTGATTATCGGGGGCTGAATGACATCACGGTCAAGAATAGCCGTTGATGTCTTCAGCATTCGAACTCTTGCAGGGGGCGACCATCTTTACGAAGTTAGACCTACGCAACGCTTACCACCTAGTTCGGATTAGGAAGGGGGACGAATGGAAGACCGCCTTTAACACCTCTACAGGTCACTTTGAGTATTTGGTTATGCCTTTTGGACTTTCAAACTCCCCTGCGGTCTTCCAGACACTCGTAAATTACGTGCTCAGAGACGTGGTCAACCGGTTCGTATTTGTATATCTCAACGACATCCTGATCTTCTCCCAAAACGAGCGTGACCACATCCAGCACGTCAGGCTAGTGTTACAGCGGCTTCTAGAGAATCGCTTATTCGCCAAACTGAAGAAGTGTGAGTTTCACGCACAATCAGTTCCGTTCCTGGGGTTTATTTTGTCGCCGGAAGGCATTCAGATGAACCCTGCCAAGGTAGAAGCGGTTGCTAATTGGCCCACCCCAGACAGTCGTAAAGCGGTTCATCGATTTCTAGGGTTTGACAATTTTTACAGGCGGTTCATTCGAGGGTTTAGCCAGATTGCCCTGCCTCTGACTAACCTCACCTCCACACGATGGCGATTCTGTTGGTCTGAACAGGCCCAGGAGGCCTTCGAAGGACTTAAGGGCCACTTCATTTCAGCCCTCATTATAAATAACCCGGACCCGTCTTGCCAATTCGTAGTGGAGGTGGATGCGTCAGAGGTGGGAGTGGGGGCTGTTTTGTCTAAAAGATCACCTTCTGCCAACAAAATACACCCCTGCGCTTTTTTTCCCATCGACTGACCCCCTCGGAACGGAACTACGATATCGGGAATAAGGAGTTACTGGCTGTCAGGTTGGCTTTGGAGGAGTGGCGTCACTGACTGGAGGGTGCGGGGGTTCCTTTTCTGGTTTGGACTGACCACAAGAATCTCGAGTACATCCGTTCCGCCTAGAGAATAAATTCTAGGCAGGCCCGCTGGGCTCTATTCTTCGGGCGTTTTAACTTCACCATCCCCTATCGCCCGGGGAGTAAGAACGGTAAGTCTGACGCACTCTCGCGGATCTTCGAAGCAGAGACTGGATCCTCCTCTCTGGTGCCCATCGTGCCACCCAACCGGGTGATTGCGGCGGTCACCTGGGAGGTGGAGTCCAGGGTCCACGAGGCACTTGACGGCGTTACTATCCCCGCGAGATGCCCAGAGGGTCTGTTATTTGTACCTGAGTCGGTTCGAACCAGCATCCTTCAGTGGGGCCATTCTTCTAAACTAGCTTGCCACCCAGGAGCGGCTCGGACACTTGCGCTGCAGCGGTTCTGCAGCAGGACTTAGAGAGGGTTCTGCGTTGTAATGTATTAATAACTATCAAATAAATTACATAAAAAACAAAATGCCACATAAATATGATATAAAAATATATAAAATGTTATATTAAATTATAATATATATTATATAAAAATATATATATTATATAATATTATTAAAAAGAGTATAAAAAGATTTTAAAAAATCATTAAGCTGTCATTTATGTGTATTCATGAAGTCAAAAGGTAATCTAATAATGTGGTCTAAGTTTAAATTTAAGACATCTTGTCATACCAGGTTATTCGAACCAAATGTATTTACTCAGTATTAGGATATGACTACTTGTTTTTTATTACAGCCGTGATAATTAATACATTACAAAAACATTGTAAAAATTAGGCTAAAAGAAACTCCTCCCACTCCTCTACTCTACTTCTATCATTGCTTGGATTACAGCGTCACGCGCCTTCTTTTTGAATGTGATTTTTCTCCAATGAGTGGGGCGGAACATTTGGCAAATTACGCTACAGCACTTATATTATTGCTCTGGTTGGCTATTAACTGCGAGCAGACAGTGTCAATTCATGCATTGGAGAATACGACGAACATAAATAAAGAAACGAAGTTGCTTGTCAGATTTCCCTAACAAGCAACCATATTTTTTAAAATAAGCCCAAAAAAAACGCAACCCGCGACCAGGGACTTTTTCCCGCAACTTTACAAAAAAAGAAGCCCAAAGTCGCGTATAATAAGCGGACTTGGCAACTGTGTCTGAAAGTCTCTCTGTGGTTCAACAACAGACACACATAACTAGAATCAGGCTATTTATTAATTATTTGAATCACGCCTTCGGCGCTTTTATAAGCGCTAACCTCACATACAAACCGAACGGAGCAGTTATCAGCACAACATGACTGAAGCGCAGTTCTTTTAATTGTGCACGAGCGGCGCGCGAATCACCCTATACTCTGTGTACGTTCACCAGCGTGCTCGAGAAGTGGAAGATCTGCGCGGGCCATTCCTATCGCAAAGCTGATGGTTAAATATGCGACCTATTTGAATTCTATTGAGAAACTGCCACTTTAAAATGCTATAGACCAATTTCATGTAGACGTCACAGTTAGGTCACTCGCAGCTGCGCGCGCATTGTGATGGCAGAAACACACGGTAACAAGCGGAGTGAAATGGGAAAAATCCACAGAAAAAGAGATACAAATGCATTGTTGTGCCTTTAGATGTCAGAATCGGAATGCAAATAATTTTTATAGAATACTGTCCTCAAAAACCACATTTGAAGCTAAACGCAGACTTTAAACGGACAGACTATGAATGAAACCTGCTATAATTACTACTTTTAAAGCATAAATTTGATTTAAACAATTGGTCTACATAATATTCACATATACAGTTAATAGGGAATATATTATATTTGCCCTACAGTTACAGCATGAAATACTATTTAAACCTATAACATTTTACATTTAACGTTACCTATTTTGTCTCACAATTCTTTTTTGAGACTTTTTTTTTCTCGCAAATGCAACTTTATATTTCGTATTTCGGACTTTATAACTCGATTTAACTCAACAATAGCGAGTTTGTCCATTCTGAGAGGAAAAAAAGCCAGATGTGTGAGATATAAACTCAAAAGAGAGAATGGTGAGTTGATTTTTCTTATCAGAATTGTGAGATATAATCTTGAATTTTGAAATATTGAAATTGACATTTTAATGCTGCTGCCACTGCCAGAAAAAAATATGTTATATTACTCTATAATGTGGTGTATGAAATAATGTCTGTGTGCATGTGTGTAAAACAACAAACTGACAATTTGCTTAATCATGTGTAATTGTATATACATGTACAGGTGCATCTCAATTAGGGTTGTAGCCGTATGAGATTTTCACGGTATGATAATCATCTCAGAAAATATCACGGTTACACGGTATACGGTATTAAACAATCAAAACAGTTTTTTTTTGGTTGAACAAATGTTTGGAAGCATGTGTTTATTCAAATTTCATTAATCATAAACAATCAAGTAAATTTCATCATTGATTATATATTAGTTTAGCAACTTATATTCATCATTAATAATTCATAACAATTCATAAAATCTGGTTTGACTTAATTTTTCTGGATTCTGTACTTTTATGATATAATACAAATATAATATCAAAAATGGTGGTAATGAAATTAATGCATAAAGCTTAAACAATTTATTAATGTTTTAAAATGTAATCAAATTAAAATAACTTTTATCCTTTTATGTTTTTGTAAAGGACTGAACAACAGATTTACTAAATAAAAATAAGGAGAAAATTATATTCCTTAAATGTTTCTATAAATTACTATTATTATTTTAGAAGTAGGCTACATTATAGTACAGTCGTAATTTCTGTCAATTTCTTCTAATTAAAAAGCGGACTTTTTGACGGGTTGTATTGAAGAGCTTTGAGTGTCAGTGTATTTGACAGTGGTTTTCTCAAATAAAATGACGAAAGGATTATCAATTGTTCTCTCAGTGTCAGTGAGGCTCTCAGTGTTTGTTTTTCACGTCTTCAGATAGTGAGACAGTAAAAAGTAAACAGTAAAAAAACACTTAAAATATAAATAAAGGAAAAATAATCATTTAAAATGAATAAATAAAATTAATAATAACAGCAAATGTAATAAAGGGCCATTGTTTGCCAGCGCAGTTTCTCCAGAGCGACTGCAGGAGTGCTGATGACGACACAGCTGTTTCACGATTGGCCAAACTCACCACATGACAACAATGACGTGTGTTTCTAACATCTTCAATTCCAATACAGCTCACAAATCTGTTTTTAGAACAGTAAAAGCTTTTTTACTGTATAGTCACAATGTTATATTGAGTCACATTTAATAAAAAACACTGATAAAAGCAAATATACCCCCACTACCAAAACAGACATCAGCAGACTACAACGGACAGTCAGGAATGCTGAGAGGATTATCGGTGCCCCTCTGCCCAGCCTCCAAGAACTTTACACCTCCAGAGTGAGGAAAAGGGCTAAGAAAGTCACTCTGGACCCCTTACACCCAGCTCACACTCTCTTTGTACTGTTGCCCTCTGGCCGGCGCTACAGATCACTGAGCACCAAAACAGCCAGACACAAGAATAATTTTCCCCCCAGGCCGTATCCCACCTGAACAACACATAACACACCCCGGTACTGTACATCTGTAAATAACTCATCAAACCTTCATCTGTACATAGGACACATGCACATTCACAGTTCTGTCTATGGACATTTTTCTTTCTGTATATTTTTATTTCTTATTACTATTGTTATTATTAATTATTGCCCATTCTCTTCATTATTAGTGTTCTTTGTTACCTTAATTATATGTTGTCTCTGTTTACACTGTTGTCTGTACTTTCTGTACTGGAAGCTCCTAACACCAAGACAAATTCCTTGTGTGTGCAAACACACTTGGCAATAAAGCTCTTTCTGATCTTCTGATCTGACTTTATTGGTGTTTAAATAGTATATGTTTATGTTGAACTTTATTCTTGAACAGATGGCCCTGTATTAAGCAGTATATAAAAAGTGTTTCTGTTGTTCATGAAAACATTTCTGAAACGTCCGTGCATTTGACAAATTTTGCATGTTATTCACTTCATCTGTGACAAAGAGCATACAAACACCGCGAGAGCATCGATCACTACCGGGAGCAGAAAGAGTCCGACTTCACGTCTCCGCTTGCAATTCCGCCCCCGACTGCAAGCGGCTACTCTCGGCGATATGTCTGTTGTGGCGCTGCATGAAGTCGAACACACCTAATAATATGGAAGGTGGGAGGAGTTGGATCTGGATCTCGTGTTCTGCAGTGAGGACCATCTCCGCAATTCTGCACTTGGCCGCCAGGGGGCATCGGGCAGGAAGCGAGGGTGACTCCGCAGAAAACAACATCCGGTTTGAGGACGTTTGCATTTTAAGATGTTTTCTCGCGTGTGCTGAGAAAGATGAGCAGTAGATGACAGTCTGACATCCGAGTGTGAGCGATGCTCTTTAATCATTCGTCAGATCTTCATCACCAGTGGATTACACTAACGTAAAAGTGCTAAGAGTACTGTAGTATTACCATATTTTAAGGAGCCGTGGTAACGTTAATTGTTTTAGGTAACGTTACCATGTAAACATGCAATACTGTAATATACTACGAGGTTCATTGGTGTATTAATCTTTTAAAACCCGGTTTGCTGGAGATAATTTTTGTGTAGTAAAAGTTGTTTCATGAAGTCAGTCCAGGAATATTTGTTCATGTTTAGTTTCAAACGGGATTTCAGGTTGTGAATTTGAGTGTCTGATGAAGTTTGCATGTGTGTGTTCTCCTTTAGTTCTCTGTGAAGTCATGATGGCGAATCCAGTCAGTGTTCAAACCCTGAGTAAGACATGGGAGCTGAGTTTGTACGAACTCCACCGAACGCCACAGGTACACACACGCACACGGTCTGATTAGCTATCCTTTTAGGGACTCTCCATAGGCGTAATTTTTTTTTATACTATACAGGTCTCTAGACTCATTCTTCCCACAGGTCGCACTTGTGCGACTAACTTTCTCATTTGGTCTCACGAGCACATCATTTGGTCGCAATTTATTTTATTTTTTTGATACAACATTTGATTATCAATGCATGCTGATTAACTTTTATCATAGTTTATAGTTATATGGTAACGAAAGTGTTCAACATTCAGCCCATTCTTTTTCATCAGTATTATTTGTGATTTAAATTTTGTGACAGGAATTACTCTTTTCGTACGCTTTCACTTTCAAATTCGCGATCTTGGTGTTACACTTTACAAGAAAAGATAATTGTCTGTTTTGCTTATTTCTACAGGTGCATCTCAATAAATTAGAATGTCGTGGAAAAGTTAATTTATTTCAGTAATTCAACTCAAATTGTGAAACTCGTGTATTAAATAAATTCAATGCACACAGACTGAAGTAGTTTAAGTCTTTGGTTCTTTTAATTGTGATGATTTAAACCCCGTTCACACCAAGCACGATAACGATAAAGTTAACTATAACGATAACTATATTTGCGTCCACACCAGCGAACGATATCGTCTGTTTATTCTAAGCGCACGTGCGTCTGCCGCTTTAAATTCTCGTGCACATTATAGCAGGATGGATTCTGATTGGCTGTCAGTGTTTTTAACGTTCATCAGCTGGAAAAAAATCGTTCTGGAAGTGATTCCAACGATATCGTTTCTCTGTGCCTTTATCGTTATAGTTGTGGTGTGGACGCTAGGGCTGCACGATATATCGTTTCAGCATCGATATCGCGATGTGCGCATCCGCAATAGTCACATCGCAGGATGTGCGATGTTTAGTAGGCCTATACTTTTCGTTATATATATATATATATATATACTGATTGTTTTCTTTGCTCACACACAGACACTGCATCTACACCAGACGCGACAGCTGTACAGAGATATCCATTTTTAAATAAATTTAGTAGCAGAGCTACTGCAAGATTTCAGTGCTGGAAATCCATTTATCCTTTGCTGAAACTTCCACGTTGTCGAGGAGCGCTGATCACGGTTGCTTAGCAACGGCAGAAGCCACGAAAGCGCAAGCTCCAGAGCGCTTTGGAAAGAAGGAGAAAGCAGCGCGGCTGGTGTTTTCCACGCGTTTTTAGCCACGACATGTGAACGGCCTATGGCCCCAAAGTCTGTCTACACTGGACGCGACAAAGCTACTGTTACAAATCATTTGAACTTTTGTGTCAGTAAATCATAAACAGAGCGA
The DNA here is from genome assembly GCA_023376895.1 of Aspiorhynchus laticeps. Taxonomy (NCBI): domain Eukaryota; kingdom Metazoa; phylum Chordata; class Actinopteri; order Cypriniformes; family Cyprinidae; genus Aspiorhynchus; species Aspiorhynchus laticeps. Next base: position 10,780,084 of record CM041793.1, read on the forward strand.
GGCATCAGTTAGAGCGGGGATTTAGACCGGGATTAGAGCGGGAATTTGTCGTGCCGCGCATGCATCCAGTGTAGACAGACAGCATCACTGATTATGGGTTCTACAGTATTTTGTGGTGTCGCGCGGGTAAGGTGTAGACAAGGTAAGAGCCACGCAGATGCTATGGTTGTAATTTGTTTATTTTCTATGCTGATTTACTCGCCTATAAAATGTGAGCCTAAAGCCCCGTTCACACCAAGCACGATAACGATAGCGATAAAGATATAGTTCTAAAAATCACCCCAATCATTTATTTTATTATTATTTTTTTTTTTTCCAAACAGAGATATTAAAATCATCTGGTTTTTTGTTGTTGTTTTTTTTCTTCTTCATATCGCAATATATATTGCAGAAAAACAAAATATCGCAATGTGAGTTTTTTCCAATATTGTGCAGCCCTAGTGGACGCTGCTATTCTTTAATACCGAGAACGATTTTTAGAACTATATCTTTATCGCTATCGTTATCGTGCTTGGTATGAACAGGGCTTTAGGCTCACATTTAACAAAAACCCACCAATTCACAATCTCAACACATTAGAATATGGTGACATGCCAATCAGCTAATCAACTCAAAACACCTGCAAAGGTTTCCTGAGCCTTCAAAATGGTCTTTCAGTTTGGTTTCAGGGGGGCAAGGACGGGAGGGAGTTCAGCTTCCTGACAGCCTGATGGATGAAGCTGTCCTTCGGTCTGTTGGTCCTGGCTCTGCAGACTCTGCAGTCTCCTCCCTGATGGTAGCAGACTGAAGAAGCTGTGTGTCGGTTGGGTGTGATCACCTGCAATGCAGAGGGCTTTGCGGGTGAGACGGGTGCTGTAGATGTCCTGGAGGGAGGGGAGAGAGACACCAACGATCTTCTCAGCTGCTCTCACTATCCGTTCAAGGGACTTGCGGCAGGGCGCGTTGCAGGCGCCATACCACATAGTGATGCAGCTAGTCAGAATGCTCTCGATGGTGCCTCTGTAGAAGGTGCACATGATGGGGGCCGGGGCTCTGGCTCTTCTGAGTTTGCGGAGGAAGTAGAGACGCTGTTGTGCTTTCTTGGCTAGTGCTGCAGTGTTGTTGGCCCTGGAGAGGTCCTCTGTGATGTGTACACCCAGGAACTTGGTGCTGCTCACTCTCTCCATGGTCGCACTATTGATGGTCAGAGGAGCATGCAGAGAGTGCACTCTCCTGAAGTCAACGACAATCTCCTTCGTCTTCTCCACATTCAGAGAGAGATTGTTGTCACTGCACCACCCAGCCAGGCGGCTCACCTCGCTCCTGTAGTTTGTCTCATCTCTGTTGCTGATGAGACCCACCACAGTCGTGTCATCCGCAAATTTAATGAAGAGGTTGGAGTTGTGTGACGGTGTGCAGTCGTGGGTCAGCAGAGTGAAGGAAAGGGGACTCAGCACACATCCTTGGGTGGCCCCTGTGTTCAGTGTGATGGTGCTGGATGTGTTACTGCCGACCCGTACTGCCTGAGGTCTCCCGGTCAGAAAGTCCAACAGCCAGTTGCACAGCGACGTATTGAGCCTCAGCTGGACCAGTTTATGAATGAGCTGTTGAGGGATGATTGTGTTGAATGCTGAACTGAAGTCTATGAACAGCAATCTGACATACGTCTCCATTTTGTCCAGATGTGTGAGGTCTGGGTGGAGCGCAGTGGCGATGGCATCATCGGTCGAGCGATTGGACCTATATGCAAACTGGAAGGAGTCCAGGGAGGGGGGGAGGACAGACTTGATGTGTTGCATGACTAGCCGTTCAAAGCACTTCATGAGAATAGGAGTGAGTGCTACTGGACGGTAGTCATTGAAGCAGGATGGAGATGACTTCTTCGGGACTGGAATGATGGTGGTAGCTTTGAAGCATGTGGGGACAACAGCCTGGCTTAGTGAGATGTTGAAAATGTCTGTGAAGACATCAGTGAGTTCCACTGCACAGTCTCTCAGTACACGCCCAGGAATGTTGTCAGGACCCGGAGCTTTGCGTGCATTGATCCTGCTGAGGGATCTCCTTACGCTGTCCGGGGACAGCGTCATCACCTGGTCGCCGGGAGGAGGTGGAGTCTTCTGTGCAGTGGTGCTGTTTTGTGCCTCAAAGCAAGCAAAGAAGGCATTCAGCTCGTTCAGCAGGGGGATGGTGCTGTCACAGGTCTGTGGTGGGGGCTTGTAGTCCGTAATGGTCTGAATCACCTGCCACTGGCTCCGAGTGTCTCTGCTGTCACTGAAACGATGGGCTATCCTCCTGGAGTACTGTCTCTTGGCCTCTCTGATGCCGCGGGATAGGTTGACCCTAGCTGTCTTCAGGCCCTCCTCATCTCCAGCTCTAAAGGCAGCATTCCGAGCCTTTGAATTTTGAAAGTTGAATTAATTTAATACACGAGTTTCACAATTTGAGTTGAATTACTGAAATAAATGAACTTTTCCACGATTTATTGAGATGCACCTGTATACACCTTCACTTTTTAAGACTAAAACAAAAGATGGATTCATTGTTATTCTTAATTAAAAAGCACAACAACAATAAAACAGTAGGTTACAATGACAAACTAGCTTACATAACATTTATTAAAAAAAACGAATAAGACAAGGCATGGCATAGGACACATTACATGCTGTATTATACCGACTAATGCATAACAGAATGTTTAGCAAACACTGAGGTATCAAATAATAATAATATAAAAAAAAATAAGGAAAGCCTCCATAGCTGACAGGACTTGCATGTTTTTCTACAAGAATACCAACATGTTCACCTTCTCTGGTTTAAGAAGCGGTCTTTCATTTTAGTTTGAAAACCAAATCATCCGTTGCGCTCCGTCCGCTGCGCGCACCTTCGTGATCGTGCTGACGCGGCGAGTGAAAGCACAATGGGCGCGCGCTGCTCCCACTCTGCATACGCGCTGCCTCTGCTCTGCTTACGCGTGCGGTGTGAAAAGGGGCGTAAACCAGGCTCTACTGCAGCACTCGCGTTGAAAGCGCCTCTCTTCACGTGATCAGTGAAATTTTTCTCAAGTCAAGTCACCTTTATTTATATAGCGCTTTTAACAAAACAAATTGTCAAAGCAACTGCACAATATCAAAATAGGAAAATAGTGTCAATAATGTAAAATGACAAGATTAAACACTCAATTTTCAGTTAAAGGCATTTCATTATTGAATTCAGTGATGGCATCGTCCAGCTCAGTTCAGTTCAAAAAGTTTCTATTCAATCAAGTCGACGATATCGCTGGAAATGAAGTGTCCCCAACTAAGCAAGCCAGAGGCGACAGCGGCAAGGAACCAAAACTCCATCGGTGACAGAACAGAGAAAAAAACCTTGGGAGAAACCAGGCTCAGTCGGGGGGCCATTTCTCCTCTGGCCAGACGACCCAGCAGTTCAATTCCAACTGCTGCAAAGTCAGATTGTAAGGGCTCAACTGGTTCCAGTGGTCTTTTCCCGATGGCTGTCTAGGTGACTGGGTCCTCACTGGGGATCTGTCTCTGGGGCTCATCTAGGTGTTCTGGTCTCCGCTGACGTTCAGGGCTGTAGAGGTCGTCTCTAGGTGCTGATCCACCATCTGATCTGGTGACTGCAGTGACCTCGGAATAAGAAAGAAACAGACTAATATTAGCGTAGATGTCAATCTTATGATGTAACAAGTACATCGTGTCTTATGGGAAGTGTTCCAGTTGACCTAATTAATGCAGCCTAACAATACTTTAACGGATTTGAATATTAGAAGTGTATCAGTGTGTTATGTGTACGCCAGGTTAAAGAGATGGGTCTTTAATCTAGATTTAAACTGACAGAGTGTGTCTGCCTCCTGAACAGTGTTTGGTAGATTGTTCCAGAGTTTGGGTGCTAAATAGGAAAAAGATCTGCCGCCCGCAGTTGATTTTGATATTCTAGGTATTATCAAATGGCCAGAATTTTGAGAACGCAGCAGCCGTTTAGGACTATAATGTGATAAGAGCTTGCTCAAGTACTGAGGAGCTAAACCCTTCAGGGCTTTATAAGTAATTAACAAGATTTTAAAATCTATAAGATGTTTAGTAGGGAGCCAGTGCAGTGTTGACAGAACCGGGCTAATGTGGTCATACTTCCTGGTTCTAGTAAGAACTCTAGCTGCTGCATTTTGAACCATCTGTAGTTTGTTTATTAAGCGTGCAGAACAACCACCCAATAAAGCATTACAATAATCTAACCTTGAGGTCATAAACGCATGAATTAATATTTCTGCATTTGACATTGAGAGCATAGGTCTCAGTTTAGATATATTTTTAAGATGAAAAAATGCAGTTTTACAAATGCTAGAAACGTGGCTGCCAAAGGAGAGATTGCTATCAAATAGCACACCTAGGTTCCTGACTGATGACGAAGAATCGACAGAGCAGCCATCAAGTGTTAGACAGTGTTCTAGGTTATTACTTGTGGGGGTTTTAGGTCCGATAATTAACACCTGTTTTTTCAGAATTTAGCAGTGAGAAATTACTCGTCATCCAGTTTTTTTTATATCGACTATGCATTCCATAAGTTTCTCAATTTGGTATGTTTCACCAGGCCGTGAGGAAATATAGAGCTGAGTATCATCAGCATAACAGTGAAAGCTAACCCCGTGTTTCCTAATGATATTTCCCAAGGGGAACATATAAAGCGTGAAAAGTAACAGCCCTAGTACTGAGCCTTGAGGTACTCCATACTGCACTTGTGATCGATATGATACCTCTTCATTCACTGCTACGAATTGATGGCGGTCAGATAAGTACGATTTGAGCCATGCTAATGCACTTCCACTAATGCCAACAAAGTTTTCTAGTCTATTCAAAAGAATGTTGTGATCGATAGTGTCGAACGCAGTGCTAAGATCCAGTAGCACTAATAGAGAGATACAACCACGATCAGATGATAAGAGCAGGTCATTTGTCACTCTAATGAGAGCAGTCTCAGTACTATGAGATGGTCTAAATCCTGACTGGAAATCCTCACAGATATCATTTTTCTCTAAGAAGGAATATAATTGTGAGGATACAACCTTTTCTAGTATCTTTGACAGAAAAGGGAGATTCGAGATCGGTCTGTAATTAATCTTTGGGGTCAAGTTGTGTTTTTTTAATGAGAGGCTTAATAACAGCCAATTTAAAGTTTTTGGGGACATATCCTAATGACAATGACGAATTAATAATAGCCAAAAGAGGATCTATGACTTCTGGAAGCACCTCTTTTAGTAGTTTAGATGGAATAGGGTCTAACATACATGTTGTTGGTTTAGATGATTTAACAAGTTTATACAATTCTTCCTCTCCTATAGTAGAGAATGAGTGGAATTGTTCCTCAGGGGATCTATAGTGCACTATTTGATGTGATACTGTAGCTGACGGCTGCATGGTTACAATTTGATCTCTAATAGTATCAATTTTGGAAGTAAAATAGTTCATAAAGTCATTACTGCTGTGCTGTTGGGAAATGTCAACACCTGTTGATGCTTTATTTTTTGTTAATTTTGCCACTGTATTGAATAAATACTTGGGGTTATGTTTGTTTTCTTCTAAAAGAGATGAAAAGTAATCCGATCTAGCAGTTTTTAAAGCTTTTCTGTAGGATAGGGTACTTTCCCGCCAGTCAATACAAAATACCTCTAGTTTTGTTTTCCTCCAGCTGTGCTCCATTTTCCGGGCTGCTCTCTTTAGGGTGCGAGTGTGCTCATTATACCACGGTGTTGGGACTCTTTTCCTTAATCTTCCTTAAGCGTAAAGGAGCAACCATATCTAAAGTGCTAGAAAAGAGAGAGTCCATAGTTTCTGTTACATCATCAAGTTGTTCTGAGCTGTTGGATATGCTGAGGAATTGAGATAAATCAGGAAGGTTACTTACAAAGCAGTCTTCTGTGGTAGAAGTGATGGTTCTACCATATTTGTAAGAAGGAGTTGAATTTACAGCTTTAACTATATGGAGTTTACACAAGACTAGATAATCATCTGATATATCATCGCTTTGTTGCAGAATTTCAACACCATTAACATCAATTCCATGTGACGGTTTTAAATCTAGAGTATAATTTCCACTATGAGTAGGTCCTGAAACGTGTTGTCTAACCCCAATATGTCAATGAATGCTGATCCTAATGCATCTTTTTCATTATCAACGTGGATATTAAAATCACCCACAATTAAGACTTTATCTGCAGCCAGCACTAACTCTGATAGGAAATCAGCAAATTCTTTAATAAAGTCTGTATGGTGCCCTGGTGGCCTGTATACAGTAGCCAGTACAAACGTCACGGGGGATTTATCATTAATACTTTTTTCTCTAGATAATGTTATATGAAGCACCATTACTTCAAAGGTGTTATACTTAAAGCCTGTCTTCTGAGAAATACTGAGAATATTGTTATAAATTGTAGCAACACCTCCCCCTTTGCCTTTTGGATGTGGCTCATTTTTGTAACCGTAATCTTGGGGGGTAGACTCGTTTAAAATAATGTATTCATCTGGTTTTGCCATGTTTCTGTCAAACAGAGCAAATCTAGGTTATGATCATTAATCAAATCATTTACAAAAAGTGCTTTTGTAGAAAGGGACCTGATATTCAGTAAGCCAAGCTTTATCAATTGTTTCGGTGTATTGTAAACATTTTTTATTTGTTGAACATCAATTAAATGGTTACTCATAAATTGGTTTTGACGTTTTCTGTATTTTCTAGTTCGGGGAACAGACACAGTCTCTATAGTGTGATATCTAGGTGAAGGAGTCTCTATGTGCTGAGAATTAACTGTAATTAAATTTTGTAAAATTGCTCCTGCTACAATGTGCCGTGGCTCTAAAGCTGTATGAAGCAGACGCTTTGGAGCAGCGCAGACCATGCACTCGCACAAGTGCGACCAAGACAAATTTTTACTCGCGCACTCTCAAAAATGGTCGCAGTCTAGAGCGCTGCTATACAAACCGTATTTTCTATCACCCTACACCAGGGGTAGGCAACGTCGGTCCTGGAGTGCCGATGTCCTGCAGAGTTTAGCTCCAACCCTGAAAAAAAAACTTGACCTGCCTGTAGCCCAAGTAATTCTGAAGACCTTGATTAGCTTCTTCAGGTGTGTTTGATTAGGGTTGGAGCTAAACTCTACAGGACAGCGGCACTCCAGGACCGACATTGCCTACCCCTGCCCTACCCTACACCTAAACTTACCCCTTACAGCAGTGGTCTCAAACTCAATTCCTGGAGGGCCACAGCTCTGCACAGTTTAGCTCCAACCCTACTCAAACATATCTGATCCAGTTAATCAAGGTCTACAGTATCACTACAAACCTCAAAGCAGGTGTGAGTTAGAGCTGGTTGGAGCTAAACTCTGCAGAGCTGTGGTCCTCCAGGAATAGAGTTTGAGACCTCTGCCTTACAGGAAACTTTGTGCAATTTTACTTTCTCAAAAAATCTAATTCTGTATGATTTATAAGCTTTTGTACCCATGGGGACCTCAATTTAGGTCCCCACCATGACACAAGTCCCCATGAGTCTGTGTGTATTCAGGTTTAAGTCCCCACCAGTGGCCTGTAGCACGAAGCAGGTTTCAGTTTTTACCCAGGTATGTTCTCGTTTAGTTTGAGCAAACTCTGCGTTTTCGGGCTCAAGAAGATGGATTGATTTTGAGCGTGTTTTGTCGCTATGGTAACTTACACTACACGGTTACCCTGCAGGTTTTATTCTGGGTTAGAGATCACAAACCGAAACTGGACCAATCAGCTGTGAGTAAAGTGACATATATCTGATGCAATGAAGCCACTCCCAAATTAAAGCAGCTTACAGTCAAATAATTTTAGAGACAAAATTGCCCGACATTTGCAGCTACTTATTTATTACATTTATATTATATTAATTGTAATTGTTTTTTTAATTCATGTAATATATTCATTTAATTATTATATGAAGTGACAATTCATTTTAGGCTGCACATTTAAATTAAATTTAATATATATACATATAGATAAGCTTTAATATATCTAACTTTTAAAATGACAAAATTTAGATGTTTTCCTTTTGAGCTCTGTTTGAAACTATATATAAATTAAATTCAGTTGATTCCTTTGCATAGTCATATATATTTTTTCTGCTGCCAAAATTTATTTAAATTTATTAAATTTTTAAGAACGACATCTCTTAATCTTCAGCAAAAAAGTGAATTGAACTGACTCTTGCGAGAAGTGTATCCTGCTGATGCTCTCCACGCTCGGTGATTGGCTGTTTGCTGCACGTGTCACACTTCCAGGTGCACGCACTCCAGAGTTAATCACAAACTCTGGTTCAAACCCAGAGTTGACAGAGAACATTTATATCGAGTTTTGTGAGCCTGCTAATCCTGATTTAATCCAGGTTGGCTTTATCAGGTTTTGTCAACTCAGAATTTACTCTGCAAATCTGAGTTTGTTCATCTCGCTTCATACCACAGGCCACAGGATATATAAACCTGTACACATACACACACACTATAACGCGCACACGCACACACACACACACACACACACACACACACACTCACTCACTCGTACACACACGCGCATTCACAGAGACACATACTCACACACACAAAACTCAACAATTGTGAGCTTCTCAATTCTGAAAAAAAAAAAAAAAAAAAGCCAGAAGTGTTTGGATATAAACTCATGATTCTGAGCCGAGGGGAAAAGAGAGAATGACCAGTTGATTTTTTTTCTTATCAGAATTGTGCGATATAATCTCGGAATTGCGAGAATAAAGCCATAATTTTGAAATATAAACTCAATTACCTTTTTTGTTCTTTTATTCCATGGCTTCCATAGACTGCTACTTTAAAACTAATTTTCTGCCACCAGACAGGCTCCGCCCACAAAAATACCTCATCGATGTTTGCGAACACTGAATTGGTGTATGAAACATTGGTGGAGGAGTGGGTAGAAATCAGCTCCTGCTCTGCTGTTTGAAGCATGTGGTTATGTGTTCTGTTGTTTCAGGAGGCGATCATGGACAGCACGGAGATCGACGTGTCTCCCAGAAGCCTCCACAGCGAGCTGATGTGTCCCATCTGTCTGGACATGCTGAAGAACACCATGACCACCAAAGAGTGTCTGCATCGCTTCTGCTCCGAGTGCATCGTCACCGCGCTGCGCTCCGGGTGCGTCTCCAGATCCAGTGTTTCCGTCCTGTAGTCTCTAGATCTCTCTTGCTCAGCGCTGCCCTTCTCTTCTCTCGCTCTCTGTTGCAGGAATAAAGAATGCCCCACTTGCAGGAAGAAGCTGGTGTCCAAGCGCTCTCTGCGTGCCGACCCCAATTTTGACGCCCTGATCTCTAAGATGTACCCGAGCCGCGACGAGTACGAGGCGCATCAGGACAAGGTTCTGGAGCAGCTGAGCCGCCTGCACAACAAAGAGGCTCTAAGTAGCAGCATCGAGCAGGGGCTGCGCATGCAGGCCAGACACAGGTCCAAACCCTCTGCCCTCGGCTTCTGCTTCTGCTGGGTTTTGGCTCTGTCTGTCCTCAAGGGGCTGATATTTTCTCTGCAAAAAAAAGATTTTCTTCCTTTAGTATTTTTGACTTGTTTTCTAGTATAAATATCTACAAATTCTTGAATCAGAATGCATTTACTTGACAAGTAAAATGACAAGATATTATGTCTTGTTTTCTGAAAAAAATACTTAACGGGATAGTTCACCCAAAAATGAAAATTCTGTCATTTACTCACCCTCAAGTAGTTCCAAACCTGTATGAATGTCTTTGTTCTGCTGAACACAAAGGAAGATATTCTGAAATATCTGCTGGGAAACAGCAGTTCTGGGGCACCAATGACTTCCATAGTATTTTTTTTCCTACTATGGAAGTCAATGGTGCCCTAAAACAGCCTGGTTACAAACTTTCTTAAAAATATCTTCCTTTGTGTTCGGCAGAACAAAGAAATTCAGACAAGTTTGGAACTACTTGAGGGTGAGTAAATGATGACAGAATTTTAATTTTTGGGTGAACTATCCCGTTAAGTTTATCTTAAGACGTACTAAAGAATTTTTTTTAGTATTTTAAGTACAAAATTATTGTTGCATAAATAGAGCACTTTAAGTACATTATGCAAATGTACTTTTTTTAACATGGGTTGACCTTCTTTCTGCACCTTTTTACGATCGCTAGGACACATTTCTCAATACTTAGGTCACTTTTCCAAAACTTTTCACACAGCAAGCACAACATCTGTCTCTGTGGGCTAAACTGTAAATCATTGCTTTGGCACAAAATGCATTCATTTTCATTGACGGCATCTGTCAAATTACATAAATTCTTTTCTCACTTCGACACAAACACCACCAAAACTTTGTGCTATACAAGCCCATTTGCACTTTAGCACACTGTTTTCAAAACTGTTAAACTTGAGTTCAAAACCTAGCACAGTACAAAAATGAATATAAGACAGAAATGTGCAACACTTCTACAGCAGTATCATAGAGAAAATTGCTCTGAATGTAAAAAATCGAATACTATCAAAGCAGTTGCATGTAGCTGAACATCTTCACAAGTGTTAAGGCCATTGCACACTGAGTCCGAATTTTTCGTCATAAACAAATTCGGATTGGGTTCGATTTTTGACGTTTTTTGCATCCGTGGCAAGCATTTTGAGAGGTGTTTTGACAATTCAGAGCCACCGTAGAAGCGAATGCCAAAATCCAGAATGGCGATTGTCAAGTTCATCCACTTCGTCTCACAGCACAAAGCACTGTATATAGATCCTTGCAAACTGAGTTCACAGAAATTGGTGGTCTTCGTTTTAATATGTAGCTCTAGTATCGCTAGCAAAGCATCAAACTGAACCACTGACGTCCTGAAGTAAACTTTGAATCGCCCGTGATAATCCCGCTGCTCCTTAATAAGGAGAGGAACTCTCCATCCTCTCTGTATTTTAGGAATGGATGGACCCAATATTTACTTTCTTATTCTTTTTTTAAGAAGAAAGAGAACAACAAAATCATCCTCAATGCTTGAAGACTCCATTTAGTAGGCTACTGTTTAGCGAGTTTTTTCGCAACGGATTAATTAATACGCATCGGTCTCTGTGCATTACGAATTTTTAGGATTGCGAATACGAAGAGACCTTTAGTCTTTCACTTTCATTACCATATATACAAAAGGCAAAACTTAGGAATACTTTTGTAATGTAAATAATATATACCACTGTGAATTATAAACAGCAGAGAGTCATTCTTGTTATGTGACAACATTTTACAGTAGACAACATTGTATGATGCTACCTGTTGTTAGAGTTTTTAGGTCGTTGTGTTATGAGTGATAAAGTGTTTGTTTGCTAGTTTTATGAAAGAAGGCGGTAATTAAGTGTTTTGAATGTGAATGAACTGCTGTGTCAAGCTGAAAGCTTTGAGAAGAGTTTTGAAAAAGTGACTTTAAGTATTAAGAAATGTGTCCTAGCGACTGTAAAAACTTTAAGACATTTATGTAAGCTCTCTTTTCAGAAGTGAAGTAGGTAACAGATCTCAGCCGTGAGCTCTTTGGCTCAGTTTAGTGCTTCTGAAGTGGTTTTCTCTGTGGTCTGTGTCTCAGAGCTCAACGTGTGCGTAAGCTGCATCCGGAGAGCGAGAACGCCACGCTCAGCGGTGGCGAGGACGACATCTCGCACGACTCCGGCTGTGCCGCGGAGCCCGGCCCCAGCCGCGGGAGAAGAGCATCTGACGACTCCGGAGCCGAGGCTCCTGCGCCACAGCGCTCCGAGATCGAGCTCATATTCTGCCCACATCCCCTGCTGGTCAGCAGCCAACAGTACAGCCAGACACGGTAGAGCAGGCTTTCCTTACACAAACCAAGCCCTTAAAGGGGTGCTTGACTGCTTTTTTTTCTCTAGGCTTGATTGTGTTATTGGGTGCAGTAGGGATTTAACGATTAACCGCGAGCCGGTTGAAAATCGATTCAAATATGTAACGATTCAAATTGGTTGAGATGCCGAACAAATCGTGATACAATTGGAGTAGGAGTTTATATGAATGTATCTCTGAGAAGAACTGACTGTCTTTAGAAAAGTTTACGTGGTATTTTCTTTTCATCTTGCCTCTGAACGATGCAAATTAAAGTAGTGTTCATAAGCACAGCTCTGCTTTGTTTACAGTGGTAACCCAGGAAACACTGTATCATTGCTGTTCATAATCGCCACCTGCTGGCAGAGAGTGAATCTGCGTCTCATTCAGCTTGTCTGCTGTTTCGTTCAGATGTGTTTTATGTAGTATAGTTTCACAAAACCGAAGTCAGACCATTCTGTTTTTGCTTCGAATTTCGAAATTATAGTCTAATTTAGATTAAAAACTGCTCATGCTGCATGTATGCTGCATCTTTGTTTGGATGATGATTAAAATGCAGTGGTTGCCTCTAATTTGAAATGGAAAGAGCCTTAGTTTGTTTATATGAAGATATTTCTTTTATTTGTGTAACTTGCTTATTTGATTTGGGGTTTGTTTTAAAATTTAAATTTAGTTTTGTTTAGGGATGCACCGAATGTTCGGCAACTGAAATAAGCAAAAAGATTATTTGTACCGAACAATGAAGTGACATGATCGAATAGAGGCATGCACTAATGCAGCAAACGTGTCAGCAGTGTGGAAGTATTTAAAACTGTCCGAGAAAGATGCAAAAATCTTTACAAGCACCGACAGCGAGAGACTGTTTAGTACCGCATTGCATGTCTCTGATGAGAAGAGGAAGGGGTGGTTGTTGCTGGTTACTGCATGATGATTGAATTCGCGAAATGGCCTCAAACGATTAATAAATAAAACTGCAGAACGTTATGTTTTCTAATACACGCACGGATTGCATTCAAACAGCGCTCCACGAGCTCGTGGCGCTATCTGCTTGTTAGCCAGGGTTCAAAGTCCAAAGCGCGAGGAAAATCTGTGCTGAAACTGTGTTACTCGTCAGCTGCTCAGTAACATTTTTATGCATTTTAAAATAAAATAAGAAATGTAAGACAATAAATATAGCTGCAAGCAGCAATGACGGGGCCAAGCACATCAGCGGCAAAGTGAGGAGCTAAGCATAGTACGGAGCATCAGAGCAACTGCAGAAATAAGTAATTGAAGGCATTTTAAGATTATTGTTGTCCAAATGGCTGAAAAATCATTTAAAACTACTAGTAATATGATTTAATGTCTTTTCACTTTTGACCAACAGGTGGCGCTGTTATCAAATCAATGTGGTGTGTTCTGTGTGAGGTGACAATGGTACACACAAAGTTTGGTGTCAATATCCCAAAGTATTGCAGAGATACAGCCTCAAGTGTCATTTTGGCACCATGCCTAAAATTTGTTGCTGTGGTATGCGAAAACCGTTTTGTCTATCAACACGAAATCCTTTTTGTCAGCATGGTCTGAAGATGATCCGAGTCAAATTTGGTGAAAATCGGACTAACGGTCTAGGAGGAGTTCGAAAAAGTAGGTTTTCAACATGAATCAAAATGGCGGACAGGAAGTTCAGCCAATTATGGTAAAATTGGTATCGATGTTCTCGGCATGAACCAAGGAATCTAACAACACCAGTTTGATTACAATAGGCTAATGTAAGCAAAAGTTATTAGCATTTTTTTTTAATTTCATTATAACTTTTGACCACAAAGTGGCGTTGACCCCAAACTCTTTGAGTACCATCAGGGCATGGTGCCGAAGAAGCCTAGCGGGTTTCGTAATGATACATCAATGAGTTCCTAAAATATAGCATTTTACGACAAAATTCAACATGGCCGACGCCCAAAATGGCTGACATGGGAAAATCGGTTGGACTCGGCATGATGCACCGAATCTAAAGAGACCATTTTTATGATTTTTGGCCAAACCATTCACAAGTTATAAGCAAAAATAGGCATTTTTCATATCTCGTGACCACTAGGTGGCATAGCGCCGAAACACTGCAGGTAGGCTCAGGTCATGCTTGTTATAACACACACCAAGTTTTGTCTCAATCCGTTTAACCGTTGCGGAGATACAGCCTCAGATCCATTTTTGCTTGTTTTTCTGCGAATTCGTTAGTGTGGTATTCGAGAACGCTTGGACGAATCGACTTGAATTCCATAAATGATCTGAGCCAATTTTGGTGAGAATCGGACAAACAGTCTAGGACGAGTTCGACAAAGTAGGTTTTACAAACATTTGAAGATAGCGAAAAAACTAAACCTTACGATTTTTGATTTTTGGACTTGATTCGACTCGGCTTGAGCCAAGGAATAATAGGAAAAAAGAATTTGCATTTTGTGGCTTACGGTTCAAAAGTTATTAGCATATCAAAATTGAATTTTTGGACAAGTGGTGGCGCTAGAGAGTTTGAGTTAGAGACTCCAGATTTGCTGTGGTTACTATTGAGCTATCAGTGTGCCAAATTTGACAACATTCCCGCAATCGGTTCTATGGGCTGCAATTGACTTTGCGGCGGAAGAAGAAGAATAACGCCACCAAACACAATAGGTGCCCAAGCACCTTCAGTGCTTGGCCCCTAATAATAACGCCAACAAACACAATAGGTGCCTCCACACCTTCGGTGCTAGGCCCCTAATAATAACACCAACAATAACAATAGGTGCCTCCGCACCTTTGGTGCTTGGCCCCTAATAATGATAATAATAATTACAACAGCTCTATTAATACATTTATTATAACACTCACACATAGTGTTCAAATTGGGATCTGTTTTAAAAGAATTCTCTTTTGCACAGCAAGGCTGCATTTATTTGTACAGTAAAAAATACATAACTGATTGAAGAAGGGGGTCTCAAAAATAATATTTTACTAGCTTTATTAACTTTAAGTTAAATTGTGCTTAGTTGGTACAGTGTCTGTTAGAATGTAAAAAAAAAATTCAGTGTTAAGTAAATATTTTTAAATTGTTGTTTTGTAATCAGGGTTCCTGCGGATCCTTAAAAAGTCTTAAAGTCTTAAATTTAATTTATCAAATTTAAGGTCATAAAAAGTCTTAAATTGTCTTAATTATGATTTCAAGAGGTCTTAAATTTGGGTACAGACCAGAATCGCGATGCAGCTTAATGTGACGATTAAACTTCAAAAAGCGATAAATAAATATGAGCGCTGCACGTTTCAAAGTCCTGTGCACTGCTTTGTATTCTGCTGTTACCGCGGAAACAGTTCCGAATGCACCTCCTGCTGGCAGAAAATGAATCTGCATGTTCAATAAGTCTGTTGTTGTGAGTAGGGCATTCATGCAATACTGGATGCCGTAGTTTCAGAACCTGATTTCTAGGACCCTATAGTTTTTTGTTGTTGTTGTTGTTGTTTTTTTTTTTTTTTATTATTATTTTATTTATTTATTTTTTGTATGTACGTATGTATTATGTCAGGTCTTCCAGCCAGTTCTATCAAACCTTTACAATTAATCCAGAACGCGGCAGCAAGATTAATTTTTAATGAGCCAAAAAGAATGTAAGAAAGCATGAAGAATGTCACACCTCTCTTTTATCAATTTGCACTGGCTACCAATAGCTGCTCGCATAAAATTCAAGGCATTAATGTTTGCCTACAAAACCACCTCTGGCTCTGCACCCCTTTACCTAAATTCATTACTTCAGACTTATGTGCCTCAAGAAGCTTGCGTTCTGCAAATGAATGTCGCTATATTGTGCCATCACAAAGAGGCACAAAATCACTTTCACAGACTTTTACATTAAATTTTCCTTCCTGGTGGAATGACCTGCCCAACTCAATCCCAGCAGCTGAGTCCTTAGACATCTTCAAGAAATGGCTAAAAACACATCTCTTCCTTCTTTATTTTATCCTCTAACTCTAGCACTCTCTATTCTAATTCTATTCTTCAAAAAAAAACAAAAAACTTGTCCCTTTTAGACTTGCACTCTATCCATTTACTGCTTGTTTTCTTAAAAACAAAACAACTAACACTAGCTTTTCTAATCTTTTTGTTTTCTATCAGTTTTCCTTTTATTTATTATATAATAAAAAAACTTGCTACATGTACTGCATTAAGCTAACTGAGACTTGTTATAGCACTTGCATATCGTCTGTGCGAGACTTCAGTTCATCAGCCGCAGTGCTTCATGTCTGTTGTGTGATACACTTAAAGTGCAGTAAATGGTAAAACAATTGCGGTACAAATTAGTGTGATTATTAGTTCTTTAATAAATGTAAAATTATTTAAATACAAATACTAATTACAACATCCAGCATCACAATGAACCGTTTTGCACAGCTAAAAAGGCTAAATGGAGATTGCTGACTCCCTCTCAAACGGTTCACGCTAGCTCTTACATTAAAAATAAGATGGAAAGATAACAAATGAATAGTTTCCATGGATTTAGTCTTTGCATTTGTTTGTTTGATGTTTGAATCAGGTCTCCTCTGTTGGAGTAGATAGCGCTGTCCCAAAAAAATAGGGTCCTATGCAGTCCCAGAGCTGCAGCCTCCAGTATTGCAGGATAGGGATGGGCGATATGGGCTTAAAAATATATCACGATATTTCTGCTATTTATTGCAATAACGATATCAATGACGATAATTCAAGGAATCCTGTTTCTTTAGAGAAAAGTATTATCTTTCCTATTTTTACCCCAAATAGGGTGTTGTGAGCATTACTGAGTACCAGTGATGGGAATAACGGCGTTATAAATAAACGGTGTTACTAACGGTGTTATTGTTTTCAGTAAGGAGTAATCAAACGAATTACTTTTTCCCCCGTTACAACGCCATTACCGTTACTGACAACACAATGCGGTGTACTATAATTTATTATGTTATTAGAATTTTATTTTTCAGTTCATCTGAATGGATGCGCAGTGTAGCTGTATTTGATGTACCGTAAACTCTAGTGTGAAGGCGCACGACTCGCCATCGCTTTGTCTCTCACACACACACAGAGATACAGAGCGAGAGTCTTTCACAACATGCAGAATTGACGCACTACATGTAAACGATATTCTTTGTTGTATTTTCCTGTCACAATAACGGAGTTCCTGTGGAATTCTTCAGCTTTTAAGAACTGCCCGGGTTCTCTGATAGTGGGCGGAACTAATGCGCAAACGACAATCTCATTGGCTGGCGCTCACCTATTATCATCCCTGTTTTGATTTCAGCAAATCAATTCGAGCGAACGCAGACTACGTGATTAATAATCATGAGCCCAGCAGCTCATTAATCCATAGGGTGTTTTAAATTGTTATTAGTAGTAGAATTCGTAGTAGTTTTGTTATCTTATCATTTTTTTCCCCTTTTTTTATAGAAACAGTAAATGACAAACAATATCTTAAGCACCACCACCAGTCCTAAGTTTAGTCAACATGACAAATATGCATTCATACATGGTTATTCTAATTACTAAAGCTCTATCATCATATAATGCTAAATGATCATAATATCATATTATAATGCTTGACTGACTGTTACTAAGTGTCAGTAGATAAATAGTGTAGATTAATGTACAATGTTTTGTAATAATAATTTATTCTATTTAGTGTCCATTTCATTAATTTAACATATTTAATATTGGGGGCATCCAAGTTATTTGACATTTGAACATTTTTTTAAAGTAACGCAATAGTTACTTTCCTTGGTAATTAGTTACTTTTTTAATGATGTAACTCAGTTACTATTTGTGAGAAGTAACTAGTAACTATAACTAATTACTTTTTTAAAGTAATGTCCCCAACACTGCTGAGTACACGCGTAATGCAATAACTGGTTAAATAAATACTGAACGCCGGAGGGCGCTCTTGCGCAGAAACTCCACAAATGCATAGCAGAAGTAACACTACTGACGACGCTCCATGAAGGTATCCAGTTATCGCTGAATAAAACGCACAAGGAGATAGAGATAATTTTAACCGATGAAACTTGAAGACAATAAACATATGATTGCACAAAATATATGGTTTATATGTGTTCTTCAATCTTGGTATTTTTACAAGGAAAGTATATTTATAATGCAATGCTAATCTACATAGCCTTTATCACTATATATAATGCTATCATTTTGTAATATGAAACCACGTCTGGTCACAAGAAGTATTTCAAACACTTGACGATGTTAAGTTAACTTGGAGAAAAAGCATGTCAATAAATTATATCTTTGTTGGACAACAGGTTTGTAAACAGGCTCATACACGTGCAAAACTGTATCGCACACATACTGTACTACATTTATTCAGACTGATTTTTTGTGCACTGTACAGCCCTAACCAAACCAGTTACAGATTGTAAAAGGAGCTCGAGCTCATCATTTACTCCTCGTCAATTTCACGTCTGCCTTCTGTGATGTCGCTCCGCATGTAGCACACAGAAATATGTCAACAACTAGACTTTATCGTTATTATCGCGGGAAGACTAAATCTTATCATGAGGAGAATTTTTACCGGTATGTCGCAAACGATAAGATATCGCCCATCCCTATTGCAGGAACATTGGGTTGTTTTTTGTTCAGACCAATGCAAAAATCGACCCATGTTTTTACCTTGAAACACGCAGAGCTGTAAATATCGATTCACCAGTTCATAAGAAGATAATTCATTGTAAAAATCTAAACAGTAAAATGTGTTTGTTATTTAATTAATATAATAATTTATTGATAATTGTTTAAATTAATATAATTAATACTGTTGACATCCATTTTCTTAAAAAATGGTTTAAAGGCTGAAATGTGAAGTGTATCATTTTATAAAACTTTGTTTTCCTGAAAACTTGTATCTGAACTGTAAATCTTGCTTTTTACAGTCATTTTACAGTTTAATATATTAAAAGGCATTGCCCTACCCCTCTCATATGGTATTAATTTTATTTGTGCAGGTCTTAAAAAGTCTTAAATTTGAGCTTAAAAATCCTGCAGCAACCCTGTGTAATTGATTTTTTTCTTTGAAAAGCTAGACAAAAAAGTAAAAAGCACATTTTGGTTATTTAATTTATGCAATGGTGAAAAATAATTGGCAAAATATTTGAGGGAAAAATGCGAAAAGCCGTGTTCGGTATTCGGCCTTCGGCCCAGTGTTTCATTTTCTTCGGTGCATCCCTAGTTATGTTATATTTCTATTTCGCAAAGAAACTAGGGATGCACCGAATGTTCGGCAACCAAAATTGTTCGGCCGAAAATGGCTAAAAAAAATATTTCGGTGTTCGGCCGAATAAGTGAAAAGACGGAATAATTTGTACCGAACAATGATGTGACGTGATCAAATAGATTCGTGCACTAATGCAGCAAATGTGTCTGCAGTGTGAAAGTATTTAAAACTGTCAGAGAAAGACGCAAAAAACATTACAAGCACGAAGCACCGACAGCAAGAGACTGCTTAGCGCTGCATCTCATGTCTCCGATGAGAAGAGGAAGAGGTGGTTGATGCTGGTTACTGTATGATGATTGAAATCACGAAATGGCCTCAAACGATTAGTAAATAAACTGCAGAATGTTATGTTTTCTAATACACGCACGGACTGCATGTATTCAAACAGTGCTGCATGAGCTCGCGGCGCCAGGGTTCAAAGTCCAAAGCGCGAGAAAAATCTGCGCTAAAACATTGTTACTCGTCATTTGCTCAGTAACATTTTTGTAATTTTTTTTAAAGACGTGACAATGTGAAATGTGCGTCAAACATCTTCCCAAATTCGTAATGAGAATCATTTAAATATCTGCATGCCGTTGTCAACAAAAAGAAGCACCGATCTTCCTGCGGGTTTCTGCCAAAATAAAATCTAAGAAAAAGCAACAACTCCATCAACATTCATAAATGTTAGTATTGAAATTTTACTGTTGTTCTGTAAAATAAAATAAAAAATAAGACTATAATAATATTAGTTACCCTACAACAGCTATACATTTATTATAACATTCACACATAGTGTTCAAATTGGGATCTGTAATATATTCTAATGTTTTAAAAGAAGTCTCTTCTGCTCAGAAAGGCTGCATTTATTTGTACAGAAAAAAATACATGCCTGATTCAAGAAGGGGGTCCCAAAAATGGCCAAAAAATATTTTTACTAACTTATTAATTTTAGGTTAAATTGTGCTTTGCTGGTATAATGTCTGCTAGAATGTTACAAAATGTTCAGTGTTAAGTAAATATTTTTAAATTGTTGTTTTGTAATTGATTTTTTTAATTTGAAAAGCAGGACAAAACAGTAAAAATCACATTTTGGCTATTTAATTTATGCACTGGTGAAAAAATGGCAAAATAGGCCTTCATGGGGAAAAAATGCGAAAAACCGTGTTCGGTATTTGGTCTTCGGCCCAGTGTTTCATTTTGTTCGGCTTCGGCCAAGAATTTTCATCTCGGTGCATCCCTAAAAGAAACGTGCAGCCATAGCCTAATTAAAAGCAGGACACCCTCTCATTTACTGTATGTCTTCAATCTCATTTTGTAAAAAAAAAAATCTTGAGGAAAATCCAATCGTGAGTTGAGTGAATCGATACATCCCTAGGGTGCAATGTAACATTTCTTCATGCTTCAACTTATTTTTCAGATATTTTACCTTTATTCTTCGCCGCTGTCTCCATTGTCATTTGAACGGCCGGCTGACTTCCTGTTTCTATGATACCACTCCCTCCTAAATACAGCTCAAATTGGTTCTGAATGTATTGTGATACACTATATTGCCAAAAGTATTGGGTCACCCCCTTCTAATGAACAGGTTTGACTACTTTAGTAATTTCTATGAGTACAAATCTCAAATGTACAAATGTTAAAGCATATAATGATATTCTAGGAAATTGTGTGCTTCTAATATTATAGCAACAGTTTGGACAGGACCCTTTTCTATTCTAACATGACAATGCCTCTGTGTATAAGGCAAGGTTCAAAAAGAAAATGATTGATTCAGTCAGTGTGGAAGAACTTGACTGGTCTGCATAAAACCAAGTCCTAATCCCAGTTTAACACCTCTGTGACTGTAAATGCAGACCTTGAGCCAAAAACTCATCACCAAACACCAATGACTTGTACATACACTATATAGACAGAAGTATTGGGACACCCCCTACTTTAGAACAGAAGAATGCACTTCCAAATCTGTGGCAACAACGATGGGAACATAATGTATTTAAAAATTGTATTTCCATCTATGTTGCAACAGTTTTGGAAGTGTCTAAAATGACTGTACCCATATGTACGTTGTGTGTGAGAGAGGGAGACATGGTCACACAACCGCGGCTTGTGTACTGCAAATACATACGAGCATCATCACTGTGTCTGTCACACGACTCTGTTCCCCTCTCGGGCTTGAACTGATGTTAAAACTAAGGACATTATTAACTGTCTTTACATTTATTTTGAAAGCTAAAGCACGCGATTATGGAAAGGGGTGTAACATTTCCGACTCATGCTTGTGGTGTTCAGCCAATCACAATGCACTGTGCCAGTTGGCCAATCAGAGCAGACTGCGCTTGTCGGAAGGAGGGACTTTGTAGAAAACGAAGTGTTTGAGAGCATAGAGGACCTACAATAATGTACAGTTTGTGAAAAAAATGTGTTTTTTGAACATTAAAGCATGTCAACATATTCTGTTACACCAAATACACAAAATAATGATCTTTAAAAAAGCATATGACCCCTTTAAAACTTGCAGGAACAACTACTAATGTAAGCCTTTTATTTACTAATATCAATAGGCTTGAGCCGATAATCTCAAAAGTCTGTTTAATAATTTTTGATGGGATGATATCATGGCAGCAGTTTGTAGGTTTCAACTGACCAATTATCTTTGATAAAGACTGAAGTGAATGATGAGAAAATTTATTAAGTATCACAGACGTGCAGCTAGTAGATTTAACAAATCATCACACACTGTAGCAGGAAGAGCAGAACAGGTGGAAGAACTATTTAGTACAGAATTGATTGTATTAAACAACACTTTTGAATTCCCATTATACCTGGAGATTAACCCAGCAAAATAGTTCATTTTAGCAGTTTTTACCGCATTCTGGTAGGTAACTAAAGCATCCTGTAAAATTTTGTATGACACCTGTAACTTATCCCTCTTCCACCTATGCTCTGCTCTCCTACAAGCTCGTCTCAAATGTTGTGTATCCGCGTTTAACCAAGGATCAGATTTAGTCTTACCACTCTTAGCCCTTAACCGGGGCTACAATGTTTAGAAAAAAGGAACAGGCAGAATTGAATATATCAAAGGCCGCATTTACATCACAAGATTGAAGACAAAGCAGAGCTGCGCTTATGAACATTACTTTAATATCTCTCTCTCTCTCTCACACACACTCACACACGACGCGCAAAACTCTGCATTTGAACAGTCAATAGCAAATACTTAAACTAATAACAAAACATAGTCGCTGATTCAGAAGCGCCAGATTGTCAGAGCAAAGTCAGAATTACCTCCTCTCCTAGGTTCACGAAATGGTCATTCATAAAATGCATTGTGATAACATCTGGGTTGTGCTGTTCTGTTGCAAGTAATCTTAATGATTCCTAAATGCATCTACTTTCGGAAAGGCAAAATAAAGTGCTTTTGCTTTCGCATAGAAACACAGCGTCTCCCTGACATGACTGCCTGCATTAACACTACTGCGGTTACTGAAACCACGCCGCCTTTCTTTGCGTGAACATTTGGGCGGCATTAAGCAAATATTTCCACATCGTGACGTAGACATGTGGGGGCGTGTTTGAATGAGCCATTTTAGCGGGGCGTGGCAGAGTCTTAACTTTGATAAAGAATATCTCTTTGGTTTTGAGACTTTAGTCTTTGCAACTTCAGGGATCTTATCTATGCACAATCAGCTTGTACAAATCGAATTTAGATCTGAGTGTTTTATCAAACTACCATCCCATTTCTAAATTACCTTTTTATCTAAGGTCCTAGAAAAGGCTGTTTTAAATCAATTACAGGCTTTTCTAGTTCAAAATGATATCTTTGAAAAGTTTCAATCTGGATTTAAAGCAAACCATAGCACAGAGACGGCTCTGCTCAAAGTATTAAATGACATTTTAACTTCAGTTGACTCTGATGATTTGTTATTTAAATCTTACTAGATCCAAGTGCAGCATTCGATACTATTGATCACAATATCCTTATTACATGATTAGAAAAGAATGTGTATCTACCTTTACGGAAACAGGACAAGAGGATAATTACATCTCTACTAAATTATTTGCATGAAGTTAAACTATGGATGTCAGCAAATGTTTTAAATTTAAATAAAAGTAAGACCGAGGGCATTTGGTTTAGAAACTCTAAGACTCAAGTCCTCTCTGAATTGGGAAACTTGGCTCCTTTCCGTAAATCGGTAGTTAAAAATCTCGGGGTTCAGTTTGATGCGTCTCTGAAATTTGATAAACAAATTTCTTTAATTTGAGATTACTAGCTAAGGTAAAACTGTTTCTGTCAACCAGCAATTTTGAAAAGCTTATTCGTGCCTTTATTTTCGTAAGACTGGACTACTGTAATTCACTATATGCAGGTGTGAGCCAATCGCTGTTAATTCGCTTACAACTAGTGCAGAATGCTGCTGCTAGATTATTGATGGGTGTTCGTAAACACCAGCATATAACACCTATTTTAGCTACTTTACATTGGCTTCCAGTTCACTACAGGGTCGATTTTAAACTACTTATCTTAGTATATAAACAGGGTGGCCGCGGGTCCTTAAAGTCTTAAAATGTGTTCAGTGGGTCTTAAATATCTTTGGTCTCATTAGTGCAAAAATGTCTCCAGTCTGACGGACCCAGTGACTGTTTACAATCATTGGACAGACCGAAGATTTGACATGAAAGATGATGCATACATTTAATAAGGTTAAAAAATATTGGACTTTATGAAGGTAAATAACATCCTGGGGTAAATATTAAAAACATGCAGATTTAAATATGTAAAAGCTGATAGAAAATATTGCTTTGTTTACGCCACCAAAAATCTCGCTGATGCAGTGCTTTTGTGGGGATATTTTGTATGGGATATTGTCTGCAGATATGAAAAGTTCGTAATAATAAATAGGATATTTTGCTTTCTTTTTAAATTTAAAAACACATTAAATATTATATATACATATGTAATATAATGTGTATTTCCATCACAGGTTTGGTCTTAAATTTTACATAAGGTGGTATTAAAAAGGTCTTAAAAAGTCTTAAATTTAAATTGTTCATATCTGTAGACACCCTGATAAAGTCTTATACAATCTGACACCCTCTTATTTAACTGGTCTTTTACATGTACACAAACCTCAAAGTAATCTAAGGTCATCAAACCAGATGATTTTAGACATCCCTGGGACAAGATTAAAACTGAGTGGTGACCGGGCATTTTCAGTGGTGGCCCCAAAGCATTGGAATAGCTTGCCTTTATATCTTAGACTTTTACCTACATTGGGTTCTTTAAAAAAAAAAAAAAAAGGGAAATTCTATTTATTAGAGTTAGCCTTTGGCTCAACACATTGACTTAAAGTTGCTCTCTTTCTTTTCTATGATGTTTCTTCTACTTGCTTTTTATTACTCTTTTTTTATGTATATTGATTTAAGAATCTTTAGACATGTTCAACTGGAAAACAAGACAAATCACTGACGTACAGTGAGGTCATTTCCACATTCTGGTGGTTGAAAGCAGAGCTATTCAAGCCTTAAGCTATTTTGTTTTTCTTATTTTATTTTTTTGTGAAATAAATTCTGAAGTACTGGCAATCTGTTGGAAGTTGTATTTGTACTTGGAACTTGGAAGTGTTGCTAACACAAGACATTAGAGACTATATTGACGTATTGTTTTCTATTCGATTTATTCCTTAAACTTTCTTTACTTGGTCTTAAAAAGGTCTTAAAGTTACCTTCACAAACCCTGCATGAGCAAACTGTGTGACTGAGGCTGGCTCTTCAGTGAGAGGAACCTTTCAGTGCTGTAGGATTATTTTAAAACCTGTCTTTGCAGGATAAATTGACAAAGCATAGTAATGTTGAAATGCAAAGTTCTGGCATGAAACTCTAGATGGCGCAGTCCGATAGTTCTCTCCTGTATCGGTAGCCAATGAGCTGGCTACTCAACATTCAAATACTTGGCTAATGCTTGTGGTAGCAGCTGCAGCGCACTTCAGAAACCCTCCACCTTCACCAGCTCCACCTGTATAGATCTGCTACGGGGGTGATCATGTATGCTATGGGGGCTATTCATGTTATATGTGCAGCAGCAGCATTTCTTACATGCTCACAGCAGCATGTTGTGGATGTATTGGCAGTAGCAAGCCTTGGTACTTAGCAGCGTAGCAGATCTATTCCGCCAAGACCAAATATATTAAAGTGCCCCTATTATGAATTTTTGAAAATGACCTGTCATGCAGTGTGTAACACAGCTCTAAGTGAATGAAAACATCCTGCAAAGTTTTAAATCTGAAAGTGCACCTGTATAAAGTTATTATCTCTCAAAAGAAAGAGTCGACTCTGAATGAACATGCAAATTCATTCTTTGCCACTAGGTGCCGCTTTTGGAGCGTTAAAAGCTCACAAACCCTGCTTTAAATGAAATCGACCGATCGCCACAGATTAGCGTCACGCACAGGAGGGGTTTGGAAAAATTAATTGAACGAATCGTTTGGGAGTCGTTGAGCAAATAAGGTAAAAAGAAATGCATATTATAAGAAAATGAAAGTGTTTTTTGACCTTGCATGCATGTCAACCTGTTGTTGGGGACTCCCAAAACCAAAATATGAACCTTTCATTACCCATAATAGGGGCACTTTAACATTGTCATGTACATTACCATGCCAATCCCTCCGAGAGTTGTCATGACAGATATATATCACATTTGCCTACCCAGACTTTCAATTTAAGGCCAGGATGAGATATTTCCTCCTGAACATGTTAGTACCTGATTTAACACGCATCAGTCGCTCCTAAAGCTTTATGGATGGGAATTTAATCGGGTAACTTTCTCCCTTCTGCTCTCAGATATGTCAAAACCACAGCCAAAGCCACGGTGGACCACCTATCGAAGTACCTGGCTCTGCGTGTGGCTCTTGAGGAGGCTTCGAGCAGCACGCCGGAGGGAGCTGTACAGCACGTCAGCGAGAAGCAGTTCACCATCTACATCAGCACAGCGGCGGGACAGTTCACCGTGAGTCAGAGCGCCGCTGCGGTCAGAGCAATCCCAGGCTGCCTTGCCCTGTCCTCATCCTCTCTGTCTTTCAGACACTGAACGGCTCGCTGACGCTGGAGCTGGTCAACCAGAAGTTCTGGAAGCTCTGCAAGCCTCTGGAGCTCTTCTACGCTCCTACAGACCAGAATCAGACGCCTCCGCTGCAACAGATGGACGACGAGATCCCAGGAAAATCAGCTCTTGCCTAAAAGACTCTTTCTGTCCTGCTCTACTGAGGTCAGCACAGATTCAGTCAGTCCTCGTCATTGAAGGAGTCACTCTTGTGTACAGTAGCTCCTGCAGGAAAGCCCAGGCATTAACCGCAAGTTTGTCAAATAAGGGCCAGTCCCAGTTCCCATACTTGAGAGCACAAGACGGTCCAGGCTCTGAATAATGCCTTGACACACACTACATCAACACTCTTGCTAATACTGCACTTGAGTGGTATCCCATCATGCATCATGTTCAGAAATTTGCGTACCCTGAAATCATTTAGAGAAACTTTCCAGTCTAATTTTAATTAATTGTGTATTATAATTTGGTAGTAAAATGTAATGTATTGCACATTTCATTGGTACAGAGATTTTGTAAAACAGTTGCAACGGCTTTTCATCAGTTAAATAGCACCACTGTTCAATTTCCTTGTCTGTCACACATGGAGTACTGAACCGATATTTCTCCGTTTATTTTAAAGAGTAAAGTGTTGAAAATCTAAATGTGTAAATAAATCTGTATGTGTCCCATCAGGTCATTGAAGTTCTTCACACACCATGTAAACAGTGAGGTGGTCTGTATGGACTGCATCTGTGGGTTTTGGGACAGGCCCTAAATTCTGCAAGTCCTCTACAGCTGTTATCAAATCTCAGCTTATACTAGTGAAATACCATATGTGCACAGATTTAGGAGAAGAGGAGTGAAGAAAACTCCCTCTTGGCCAGAGTCTGTATGGAAACATCTACAGATTCTCAGCAGCAATCGTGCTTTTGGGTTGTTTTCTGTGCTTGTTCTTTTATAATTTATTTCATTTATTAGTTCAGTGATTTATATGCCTGTTTTCACCATTCCCCTTTCCTGTTGCCTCTTGGGTTGACAGAAGATGAGATGACCTACTGACAGCTAACCATGAACTACTGTTTAAATGGAAGTGACTGCAATAATCAGAGGCGTCATGCCCATTCAAAGTGAGGGGGCATTTTTGAGCCAAGTGGATTTTGAATGCAGCTTCCAAAAGACAAAAAAATAGCAGATTACTATTTTCTATATTTAATACAATCACACCTGCTAAATTCAAATCTGTCAGACATGTTCACAAGTCTCTGAGGTCCAAGTCCAAGTCAAGTCTCAAGTCTTTGCGGTCAAGTCTCAAGTCTTTAAAGTGGAGTCCAAGTCACGTCTCAAGTCTTTTTGTGGAGTCCAAGTCACATCTCAAGTCTTTGTTCTATTTATTAGCAACAGTTCTTTCAGCTTGTTATTGAGGCTAAATCAGTTTTGAAATACTGATTTCACGATATGATTTTCTCAACAACAAAAAAATAAACTTGAACAAAATTTAAGACAAATTAGAAATGAAAAGGTGTCCATTTATTAATTGTCAGATAAAATGCAGCACATTTCTTTGTAAAATTGAAATGTCAAACAACAAAACAAAATTTTAAAACAAACCCCAATTAATCAAATTAATTACACAAATTAAATAAATCTCATATAAACAAACTAAGGCTTTGTGCTCTTTTTCAATTTAAAATGAGAGGCAACCTGTGTTTTAAACAACACAATCCAAACAAAGAGGCTGCATACAGGTACATCTCATGTAATCATCTCATGTACACCCCATTATTGTGGTTTCAAAGAACAAGAGATACACAGAATTTATACTGTATGGATGGTTATTTATTGAAACTCAAATGTAAATATTTTGAGATACTGATTTTTGACTTTCATTAGCTGTAAGCTCTAATCATCAAAATTAAAACAAAAAAACTTTTTAAGTGTTTTACTTTACATGTAATGAATCTAAAATATATGAAAGTTTCAGTTTTTGAAATAAGTTACAAGAACTTTTTCACGACATTCTAATTTTCTGAGATACCTGTGCATCCAGCATGAGCAGTTTTTAATCTAAATTGGATTGTATAATTTCGAAATTTGAAGCAAAAACAAAATGCTCTGACTTTAGTTTTGTGAAACTATTTTACATAAACCATCTGTACTAAACAAAACCGCACAGGCTGAATTAATGCAGATTCACTCTCTGCCAGCGGGTGGCGCTTGAACATCAATTAAACATCGTTTCCTTGGTTGCCGCTGTAAACAAAGCAGAGCTGCGGTTATGAACACTAATATGCATTACACGGAGGAAAGATGAAAAGAAAATACCATCTAAACTTTTTTTAAGACAGCCGGTTTCCCTCAGAGATACATTCATATAAACTCCTATACCAAATGACTCGTTTTTTACGAGTCTCACGAGTCCAAGTCAAGTCTCGAGTCAGCTGTTCACGAGTCCAAGTCAAGTCTCGAGTCTTTATTTATGCGACTCGAGTCCAAGTCTCTGACTCGAGTTTCCATCTCTGAAATCTGTGTTCGCTGGCACTGAGCCAGAGACCAGACTCATTTTTATGGAAGTAATTTAATGACTAAAGTATTTGAAATAAAAAGCTTGTTGAATTGCACTAATTGAAAAAAAAAAAAGATATACATTGCATTAACCCTGCTTGCATTTTAATGCATTGTATTTTTAGAGCTTGCATTTTTATGGGCTGAAATTCAATATGGTTGTATGTTTAAACTGAATATTTCAATTCTAAACATTTCACATACATTTTCATTATAAAAAATTTAATAATCCATATTCACCTTTCAGATTTCACTTCCAAAACATTCGGTCTGTTTAAAAATACGACTTATAATATTCAACAGGTAATTGTCGGTCCATTTTATTTCGCTTTACAAATTCGCCTCCACAGATTCAGTGGTTAAAATTCGACAGAAAATTCAACACTGCACATCCGGGAACTGCGGGCGATCACCGATGCGTGATCACCATCTGCTGTTAGTCGCCCTCAAGACAAGGCCAACATATTGGCTTGAGAGAGGCATTCATTGTCAATTTCATTCACAAAAACGGATTTACAGAAATGGGAAGTATGATGATCATCAGGGCCAGTATATATTCGGAAAATCTGGTAAATGTCAGACCTGTGTTTCCCTCCCTCTTGTGCCCTTATTTGGAGTTCCTGTCCACTTTTGGTTATTAGTTATTAGTCTCCAGGTGTGTGTTTAATTATCTAGTTTACTCCCCAGTATATTAGCCCTGTGTTTCCCTGTCTTGGACATCCGGTGTCTTACGTCACTCCATGTCTCCTGCGTTGGATATGGTTCCTGTGTGTGAGTTCATTAAAGAGTGTTTGGAATTGCACTTCTCCTCGTCTCTGTGCTTCAGAGTGTTGTGACAGTAAATGAGACAAAAGCTGTGTTTATGTTTAATTCAATGTCTTCACGATTGCTTTCCCTGTGCATAGCCTTTAAATAAGTAGCTTTCTCTACCGCGAACAAGATTATAACGTTATTCCCACCCGATGCTGATGCACAACCCTAGAAACCAAGGTTGTATGTAACTTTAGAGACGATCCCTAAATTTGTGATTATCGAACGTCCAGTCAGGCCAACTTTATGCCAGTATTTCACTTGGAAACATGGAGTGTATCTGCTTGCCTGTAGCCTATAGTATGGCCTACATCACCAATAATGTATGAATTTGGTCTTTTATATCACTGTATTAGTGCATTAAGCAGTGTTTTGGTTGTAGGTGGGATCCTGGGGTGTGATGTATTAGGGAAACCCCAGTACTGCAGCACAGTGCTGCGATATAAAAGCAATACTGTATGTCTTCCTCAGACGTAATATTTGATGTGTGCATCAGCATAACGTTATAATCTTGTTCGCGATAGAGAAAGCTACTTATATGTAGGCTATGCACAGGGAAAGCAATCGTGAAGATATTGAATTAAACATAAACACAGCTTTTTGCTCGTTTACCAGATTTTCCGAATATATACTAGCCCTGATGATCATCATATATATACTTCCCATTTCTGTAAATCCGTTTTTTGTGAATGAAATTGACAACGAATGCCTCTCTCAAGCCGTTGTGTTACCTGGTAAACACGTTCGCAAGTCGTGTTTGTTCTCGTGCTTATCGCGGGAGTTCCCAGTTTCGGTTTGCTAAGTAGGAAGGCGTGGTCTAAGCCAGAGAAAGTACTTATTTACCTGACTCAGTGACACTTGTTAGAAGGAGCAGTCGAACAGCAGAAGAGAACAGCAGTTTGTAAGTGTTTTGTCTTGTTTTCTCATTAGATTTCAGCTCAGTTGTCGTTGCTAGGAAACATTGTTTTTGCTTACTGTGTGTTACCTGGTAAACGCGTTCGCAAGTCGCGTTTGTTCTCGTGCTTATCGCGGGAGTTCCCAGTTTCGGTTTGCTAAGTAGGAAGGCGTGGTCAGCTGACTTCAGGGACTAGTAATTAGGCAAGTATAAAACTGGTTTGTACACCGCGTCAGCGGTCGCGGCAGCCCTCGTGTGAAGACCGACGAGTGTAAAGACGATCGACTCTACCTTGCACGACTCCCCCGAGCAAGGACACCGACAAGGCACTTGAGTATTGCTTTCTCCCCTTTCTTTACTTTTTGTCTAACTTGTTCTCATCTACTTGTTTAATCAATTGTACTCACTATGTGCTTTCAAATCTGTACTATTACTACTAACACTCGGAGAGCACGCGCTGTACGTTGGAGGCAGGCCAATCCTAATAATCTACGAACGGTCCCTCTGTCCTCTACTACTTTACTCTCTGTTCCAATTGGTCTTTGGAACTGCCAGTCTGCTGTAAATAAAGCAGATTTTATTCCTTCTATTGCTACCCATTCCGGTCTCAACCTCATGGCCCTAACTGAGACTTGGATCAAAGCTGAGGACACTGCCACTCCTGCAGCTCTCTCCACTAATTTCACTTTTTCCCACACCCCTCGCACGATTGGGAGGGGTGGAGGCACTGGTCTCCTTATTTCAAATGAATGGAAATTTGATCTTCTACCATCTCCAAAAGGCAACAGTTCATTTGAATCTCATGCAATTACTATTACCCACCCTGCTAAAATCCACGTTGTAGTTGTGTATCGTCCCCCAGGTTAACTGGGTGACTTCCTGGAGGAGTTGGATGTGTTACTGTCAAACTTTCCTGAAGATGGTACTCCTCTGGTACTGCTCGGTGACTTCAACATCCACCTAGAAAAACCCCAGGCTACTGACTTCAACACTCTTCTCACTTCATTTGACCTCAAACGAGTGTCTACTACGGCTACTCACAAATCAGGTAACCGACTGGACCTCATCTACACACGCTACTGCTCCACTGACAACACATTAGTAACTCCGCTGCACACCTCAGACCACTTCCTCATCACTTCGAACCTCACACTAACTCCTGACATAGCACACGCTCCTTCGCAGGTCACCTTTCGACGTAACCTACGCTCGCTCTCTCCCTCTCGCCTATCCTCAATGGTTTCATCCGCACTACCTTCACCCTCTCAGTTTTCAGCACTCGACACAGACAGTGCTACTGACACTCTTTGCTTCACTCTAACATCTTGCTTAGACAACTTTTGCCCCCTTTCATCCAGACCAGCACGTGTTACCCCTCTGCCCCCTGGTTGTCCGATGTTCTCCGTGAACATCGTGCTAAACTAAGGGCTGCAGAGAGGAAATGGCACAAATCCAAAAACTCTACCGACCTTAGTGTGTATCAGTCACACCTCTCTTCCTTCTCTGCAAATGTCTCCACTGCTAAAATGACATACTACCACAACAAAATTAACAACTGTTCCGACTCTCGCGCACTCTTCAAAACGTTCTCTTCTCTTCTCTGTCCTCCTCCCCCTCCTCCTTCATCAACTCTTACAGCTGATGACTTTGCAACTTTCTTCACAAATAAAACAAAAACCATCAGTGACCAATTCCTCACACCACAAACTAATAATAACTTCATAACGACAAATACACAATCTCTCACCTCCTTTTCTCCTCTCTCGGGGACGGAGGTTTCCAAACTCATCCTTTCCAATCATCCCACTACTTGTCCGCTAGATCCTATCCCCACTCACCTCCTTCAAGCCATTTCTTCTTCGGTCATACCTGCGCTTACTCACATTATCAACACCTCGCTTCACATTGGTACATTTCCCACTGCATTTAAGCAGGCTCGGGTAAGCCCACTGCTTAAAAAAACCTGCTCTAAATCCAGCACTTTTAGAAAACTACAGACCGGTATCCCTTCTTCCATTCATTGCAAAGTCACTTGAGCGAGTTGTGTTCAACCAACTCTCTCTGTTTCTTGCACAGAACAACATTCTGGACAACAACCAATCTGGCTTCAGAAGTGGACACTCAACTGAGACTGCACTACTCTCAGTTACAGAGGCCCTGAGACTGGCAAGAGCAGCTTCCAAATCCTCTGTACTCATCTTGCTGGATCTGTCTGCTGCCTTTGACACAGTTAACCACCAGATCCTCATGTCCATCCTCAGAAAGATGGGCATCTCAGGAACCGCCCTCCTGTGGTTCGAGTCTTACCTCTCAGATAGGTCCTTCAGGGTGTCTTGGAGGGGTGAGGTTTCAAAGTCACAACTACTTGCTACTGGAGTTCCTCAAGGCTCAGTGCTTGGACCACTTCTCTTCTCCATTTACATGTCGTCATTAGGATCGGTTATTCAGAAGCATGGCTTTTCCTACCACTGCTATGCTGATGACACTCAACTCTACTTCTCATTCCAACCAGATGATCCGACGGTAACTGATCACATTGCAGCCTGTCTGAGTGACATTTCTAGCTGGATGATGGACCATCACCTTCAGCTCAATCTTGCTAAGACAGAACTGCTCGTGTTCTCCGCCAACCCATCACTTCACCACAACTTCTCTATACAGCTGGGTTCGTCAACCATAACTCCTTCCAGGACTGCCAGGAACCTTGGAGTTGTGATCGATGATCAGTTAAGCTTCACAGACCATATTGCTACAACAGCCCGGTCCTGCAGATTTGCCTTATACAACATTAGGAAGATTAGGCCCTTCCTGCAAGAGCAAGCTGCACAACTCCTTGTCCAAGCTCTTGTTCTCTCCAGACTGGACTATTGTAATGCTCTCTTGGCGGGCCTTCCCGCATGTACTATCAAGCCTCTGCAACTGATCCAGAATGCAGCAGCCAGAGTGGTCTTTAATGAGCCAAAAACAGCTCACGTTACCCCTCTCTTTATCAGGTTACACTGGCTACCAATAGCCGCTCGCATCAAATTCAAGGTACTGATGTTTGCCTACAAGACCACAACTGGCACTGCACCAATATACCTAAACTCGCTAGTTCAAACTTATGCGCCCTCCAGAAGCTTGCGTTCTGCAAGTGAACGACGTCTTGTGGTGCCATCCCAAAGAGGTACCAAATCACTCTCACGAACCTTTTCCTGGACTGTGCCCAGCTGGTGGAATGACCTCCCGATCTCAATTCGAACAGCTGAGTCTTTAGCCATTTTCAAAAAACATCTAAAGACACATCTTTTTCGCCAGCACCTGACTAACTAATACTAACACTTACCTATTCTATTTAAAAAAAAAAAAAACAAAAAAAAAATCCTAGCTACGTGTACTGTGCTAGACTAAAGCCCCATTCACACTGCACGTTGGTCCCGGAAAATTGCCGGAGTGCCTTCTGTGTGAACGCAAACACGTCCCGGGATTGATCCCGGGTTGGGACCTAGTAACATTGCCGGGTTCAGTCCCGGAACGAGCGCTGTGTGAACAAAAGCCGGATCAATGCCGTAACGAGTGTGTGGTAGTGATGACACACTTTATCGTTCGACTGTTTTAACGGGTGTTTTGAAGGCAGATCAACGTTCACACGACGAAAAATGTGTAAACTAGAATGAAGCAGCGAACAGGGAGCTCCTCACTATCTGCGCTGAAGCCGAAATCATTCTCCATTTTAGTGAAATGGTGAGCGTGCATTATACACGTCACATGAAAGGTCACGTGTCTTTACGGGATCTTTACGGGTTGTGTGTGAATTACACTGCCAGTTAAATCACTGGCAGTGTGAATGCAGCAAATCTGACGATCCGGGAACAAATGCCGGAACACATTACCCGTGTATTTTCCGGAATCTCTGTGTGAAAGGGGCTTATCTGAGACTTGTCATGGCACTTGTATTCTGTTGCTCTCTCGATGGTCTGATTGCTTCTATTGTTCTCCTCATTTGTACGTCGCTTTGGATAAAAGCGTCTGCTAAAGTTCATTTAACAAATCCATTCCTATTAAATGTAAATGTTATGTTGGCCTTGTCTACAGCAGAGCCATAGAGAGAGAGAGCTGGAGCAGCCAATAGTTCCAAACAACCGATAGTTTCAGCTAGAGGTCTGCTACCCGACCCGGGTCCCGAGATACTTTAGGGGTTCGGGGTTCGGGTTAATGTTTAATGGATAGCTTCGGGCTCGGGTTTGTAGCTAAACTAAAACTATATGCAGGCTTCGCTGCTTTCATAGACGCACACACAAATTATTGCACAGAAATCAGAGAGATCGCGCAGCGAACACACAGCACAGACACTTTTATTAGTAAAATAGCTTCGATAGTCTACTGACTCGCAACGTTATATTTCTCTGCAATGAGGGGGTAAAATCACAGTTTTTGAAGTAAGCCTCGTTGCTTGTAGAGAGAGACGCGCAGACGCAGGTTCACACACGCAACTTTCATCTCTCTCTCGCTAATTCAAATAAATGATTAATTAATTCAAATAAATGTGATCTTACCGCACTACATCTCTGTGTCTGATTTAAAGTACGCCGAATGCTAACGAGCCTTAACTGACGAAAATGACCATAATTTGCACGGTGGAAGAATTATCGTCTTGTCATATACAACCATTCAAAAACTCGGCAGAATTTATTTGACCGCTGCACCTGATGTTCATAAACTTTCATAACTGGTAAGTGTTTTTTCTTTTGCCTTGTGAACTGGCAGAGCCTTGATGAATCTGTTTCTTTACATGTATTTGTTTACTGATCATTGCATGCAATCGTGAAATACAGCATCTTTCTCTCTTTTAAAAAAAAAAAAAAAAAGTCTATTCGTTGTGAAAAAAAAAAATAAAGATTTCGGGTTCGGGTCGGGATCGGGCTTTAAATTTAACTGTGCCGCTCGGGTCGGGTAAGACGATTTTAGTCTCTAGTTTCAGCATTGAAGCCCATTCATTTCAGTGCTTCTCAAGCACAGTCGCCAGAAAGTTGAGGAAATTACAGCATGTTTTGCCATTTTAACGCATTAGTTTACCTCTCGGAAATCTGACCAGTAGTTGTATTTTATGAAACATGTTATAGTTGATGTTTATTTTTAGATAATAGGCAGTATATGCTATATTTGCAGTTAGATAACGTGAGAAACACGTTAACCAGTTGCTAGTTGTTTACTTTCTGTAATCTTTCTCTCCCTGAAGGAAGTTGAAGTAACCCCATTAATTTCAGTGTCTTTTGGAGCATTTTCACTGGTAAGTTGATGAAATAACTGCTTTTTAAAATATGTTAACGCCTTAGCTGACCTATTCTTGAATAGTAGCCTAATTAATAGTGGTATTTTCATGTCGTCAGGTTTAATAATGTTTATCGTTAGATAATAGCTAGTGAGACTATTAGATTTGTATTATATTATTATAGATAGGCCTATACTAGCTACAATAACTAAACTAGTTATCATAACTGCCTGTGTGCATACGCTTGGAACAGAAGACATACTTATAAGTTGTTATAATATAGTGATGAATGAAAACACAACTCCTCGTGTTTATTGTTCCATGTTACTAATAACAAATATTTTCATTTAATTTCCCAGAAAAAAAAAAAAAAAACGTAATTCACTTTGTGCATAAAGAAATGTGTACACCTGAAACTGTTCTGGTAAATAGGGCAATTGTGAGTTGCAGCTCTATTTTGAATAAAGGTAAGTTTTATTATATTTGATTATAACATTAAAATTTGTTTATTGTACCATCATTGCTTATGTACTTTTGGATAACTTTTAATTTTGCATTGTCTTAGAACTTTTTTAATCTCTGTTTTAGTAGGTGACTGAGAAGTCTAAAGAAAGGAGTACTGGCATCAATATACTCAATTGTCATGCTGTTGAACAGTAAAGATTTTCTCATTAATATTTCTTTATTTTATTCATTTTATACAGGCAAATAATACAACATCATTACAACTATAATACAAGCATATACATATTTTACAGTTATAAGAGAGATTATTCATAATATTTCATTAATAATACTTCAATACCTCTTTAATATTCATTAATACTGTCATTTTATCTTAAACAACAGTGTCATGTGTCTTTTCTGTGCTGTATGTGTTTCTTTGTTTTCATCAGGATGGATCATGATTGGAGAGTGGAGTGACGACCAGACTGGTTGAGCTTGCCATTCCTGTAAGCAGTGGAGTGATGAAGAAGCTGGTTAGCGGGGCTACTGGAATGGCAGAGCGCTGGACCTGATGCAGTGATGGTAAGGCTGTAAGAATAAAGAATAGAATATTTTCTAAAATTAATCAGAAACGCACCATCTGGGCCACCACAAAAAAAGCAGCACATTTTTCTAATTTTCTGTTAGGCTATTGATATAATATGAACAACATATAAACATTTAATGAAACTAATGTGCAAATTATTTAAACAAGGGGCCAAAAAAAAAAACAGTCAGAAGTAACCATTCATACCAGTTGAAGATGAAGCCACATTAGTTGGTAAGACATTTGTTGGAGCAACGGTCAGACCAAGCTCCTCCATGGCAACGATCAAGGTGTTTGATGGTGGCCTGCTTGTTGTAGGCCTAGTTGTTGTTTGTTTTTTTCTGGCTCATCTTTGCTTTTTTTGTCTGGCTTTTACATCCCAGATGCCCATCATCTGACAGAACTTTTTTCTTTCAGCCCTGATGTGCTTTGCTGCAATTCTTCGCTTCAGTCTGATGTATGGTTGTTATTTTCTTCTGTACATCATGACATGAGGGAAGCCTGCTGTCCAAAGTGCTAGCCTCTCTCTCCAGCAAATCCATGGCGTTTGGGAGCTCCATGAAGGTGGCACTGGTCCTGGTTCTGAACAGCTCTTCGATTTTCCGGACTACATCGAAGACCTCTTGAGATGGCCTACAAAGCACACCTGGTTTGAATTCCTTCATCTTGAGTAATATACTGTACTCTCCCTCAGGATTGTCATCATTGTGTTGAACCACTTTTTTGCATTCTTCACAAATGTTGGAATATCTGACTACTTTATTTACAATGTAGCCTGTAAGATGGTAGAGAGCACAGGTCTCTGTTTTTGTGAGGTCAGGAATAGATCTGTGCTCTAGCAGCTTCTCCAATCTGAGGCTAGGACTGGCAGATTTCTCATTTGAGTTCAAACTGGACTATATATACATATATAATATACAGTATAATCGGTAGGCTATTTTAGAAAGGAAAATTTAAAAGATGAGAAATTAAGGGAGAATCAATGAATTATGAATAATTTATTGCTGTTGTGTTAATAATATGTAATCATGTAATCCATAAAAAAAGTAACTGTAGTCTGATTACAAGTATTTTAAAATGTAACTTACTCTAATTACAAGTACTTAATTCTTGGAATCTGATTACGTAATCCAGATTACATGTAATCAGTTACTACCCAGCTCTGATTATATAATAATTTGACTGTGGATGTGGATCCATATCTGAGGATGTTTGAGTCTTCACCCAGTGAATTTCCTACTGTTAAGATAAATGAAAGAAAGCAATGGCTATTGTGAACATATCTGCCTTTCCTTGTTTGTTTTCTGCAGTCTTTCTCTCCTTTTAGGATGTCAAATGAGTTTCTATGAAGACTGCCAAGGAACACAATTTGCCCTCTCCCTGGATATATTATATAATAAAATATTTTGATGAATACAGTTGGTTGCCTTTTTTTATTTTGAAGTATTTGCAAAACTTAAATTTAAATTTTTTTTTCTTTTACATTTAGTCATTTAGCAGATGCTTTTATCCAAAGCGACTTACAATGTAGAAGCAAACAGACCAACAAAAGAGCAACAAAATAGTGCTGTGACAAGTCTCAGTTAGTCTAGCACAGTTTAAAATAAGTATAAATAAATAAATAGAATAGAATAGGTAAGTGCTAGTATTAATTGGTCAGATGGTGGTGAAAAAGATGTCTTTAGATGTTTTTTTTGAAAATGGCTAAAACCATTTCTAGCATTCATTGATATTCACTTGTTGCATATTGTATCTTACATTTTAACATAATATTGTATTAAAATGTGAATAATAGATTACCATAGATGAAGAAATATATATTAATACAATAACACATTTTACAAATTAGATTTCTTATACTCTTTAAATAAGCATAATTTATTTCATAATTGGTCTGCACATGTAACACAAAGACACGCCTCAAGTCTCCAATCTTTATTAAGCAGTTTACACTATTTATACTTTGCATACAAAGAAATGTAACAGCCTTATCCTGTGTGTTGCATTGTACTATTTCTTTTCTCCTCCATAGTTAAACAAGAAAAACCCATTGATATTATTTCTATTAAGCTCCACAGACGAAATGCTACTATCAGTGTATTAAACGAATTAATCAATGTACGTTTTGTGTTAATATTTTCCGGAAAATGCAGCGTATACCCGCTGTTGTTGTCTGACCCGATTAATCCCATTCAAACCTATTGACAGCGTGGAGTTGTTTGGAACTATTGAGCGCTCCATGAACCACGTGACCACGCGGCGGCGAGATCAAAGCATGTCGCAACTCTGTTTCTCAACGGCTCTGGTCTACAGCCGCTAGCGAGGCCGACTAACAGCAGACGGTGATCACGCGTCGGTGATCTATTGCTTTTCCTGCAGTTCCCGGATGTGCAGTGTTGAATTTTCTGTCGAATTTTAAGCACTGAATTTGTAAAGCGAAATAAAATGGACCGACCATATTCACTCTGAAAGGTGAATATGGATTATTTAATTTGTTATAATGAAAATGTATGTGAAATACATCTTATGGATTCAATCAGGGGCGAACTGGGGCTAAAAAGTGGCCCTACTTTCTGGAAAGTGGCCCACACACGGTCCGCAACACACCACACCATAAACCCACCAGCTAACACATAACACAATTCAGAAATAAAAATGCTTTCTATTTTTTTTTATTATTATTGAAATTATCATTAAAATTAATAAATGACTGGCACTTTTTTACATTATAATTAGTCTTTTCTGGTTTATATGACAAATAGTAAATAATTTAGAAGAATTTGTACACATCTTTTTTTAGAGGGACAGTTTAATATCACTAACGTTAAATATAATATCAGTCCACAATGCTCTGCTTAAAAGACTTGGAATGTAGTGCAGAATGTGGACAAGGTTTTATGTCCTTTCTATTGGTCCTTTAGAAATCATTCTAATATGCAGATTTTCTGCTCAAGAAACATTTCTGATTATTATCAATGTTGAAAACAGTTGTGCTGCTTCATATTTTTATGGAAAATGTGATACATTACTATTTAGTCAGGGTTATATTAAAAACATATACTTTTATTCAACAAGGTTGCATTAAATTGATTTAAGTGCCAGTAAAGTTATTTATACTTATTACAAATTAATTATATTTCAAATAAATGCTGTTCTTTAACTTTGTATTCATGAAATAATCATGAAAAAGCGGAAGTATCACAGTTTCCACAAAAATATCAAGTGAAAACAGTTTTCAGTATTGATAATAATGAAAACCATTAGTAATAGGTTAATTGATCACAAATAATTACTGATAATAATTAGCAAAACAGCATATTAGAATGATTTCTGAAGGAACATGTGACACTGAAGACTGTAGCAATGATGCTGAAAATTCAGCTTTGATCACAGAAATAAATTACATTTTAAAATATATTTCAAAGAAAACCAATCTTTTAAGTGTAATATTTCATATTTATTTGATCAAATAAATTCATCCTTTCAAAAACTAAATAAATAAAAATTCTTAATTATTTCAAACATTTGATCGCTAGTGTGTATATAAAATCATGCATGTGAACAAGCAAATTATATTTTTTTAATATAGGCTATATCACTT
The DNA here is from genome assembly GCA_023376895.1 of Aspiorhynchus laticeps. NCBI lineage: Eukaryota > Metazoa > Chordata > Actinopteri > Cypriniformes > Cyprinidae > Aspiorhynchus > Aspiorhynchus laticeps. Next base: position 10,820,368 of record CM041793.1, read on the forward strand.
TCCTAATCACAGCACTTGAAAGCTAAAGTCTTCAGATTTACAATATTCTAGAGTAAGTTTGAGAATGATATTTAATGTTTTTTTTATTATTATTATTCTTAGATACGTGAAATTACAGAAGAAAGCCTTGATAGAGATTTACAAACATTCACTCTTATATTGTGACGAATAACGTGGTATTAATTTAAAGGGGTCCTTTTATGCTTTTTCACTTTTTGAATTTTAGACAGTGTGTAGTGTGTATGTTTGGGCATAAAAAGATCTACAAAGTTACAAATCTCAAAGTCCACTCCAAAGGGAGATATTTCATTTAAAAAAATCCCTTTTCAAGAACTACAACGAACGGCTCATTTGGACTACAACGTTGTTTTCCGGTGTTTGTGATGTTGTCACAAAGCGGCCCATTATAATATCATTAAAATAAATCCTGCCTATGGAAATTCGAATGGTTGGCGGGTGGGGAGAACGCTTGGTTGGGCACTGCAAGTTTCAAAATCGAAACCCGGTGCGGGTGTTTTTATATCACTGTATTTCTGAAGGAAAATTACTGTTTTCAGAAAATTATGGATGTGATTTTCACTTCATCTTGCATGTAATGTCTGATAAAGCAGCGTTTGTGAGAGGAGCGCTGCTTTGTGTACAGCGTTACCAGGGAAACATCGGTCTCTACCACTCCAACAATGCCTCCTGCTGGCAGAGAGTGAATTAGCATATGTATGCTGCCACAAATAGTGTAAGTCTGTGGGACTATGGTATAAATAAATTCAACTGTATAACAGTTTTACTGCAATTCATGTTATAATGTTAGAATTAAAGAACAATAAACATAATACATATTACCGTTGCACTTATCTGTACATAGTAAATGCAGTTATTTTTAAGCTGTTGTTGACATCCTATCTATAACGTGATTTAGCCAAAAAACAACAACAATAACAATACCACTTTAATATGTCTTGCAATATCTGTGCGTGCAAAGGTTCTGCGCAATCCTTTTGTTCAATATTCTCAAGGTCTGAATTGATATAGCAATATTGATGAACTTGCTGTTTTGGCAAGGGGCGGGGGCAGTACTGAAACACTGTCTAATCACAATACACCGGGACAGCTAACAATCACAACACATTTAGTTCCAAACCCGGAACTAATCGAGCCGTTTGTGCCAGGCTGGGGAGAAAGGTATTGTAATAATGTAAATTATGTGAAAAATAATGCAATTTTCGAACCACCAATCATGAGAGCATGTTCTAGTACACCACCTAAACAAAATCAAGACTTTGTAAAAGAGCATAATAGGACCCCTTTAAGAAATTCGAAAAGACCAGTAGTACTTTGCACCCCTGAAAATTTATGTCTGTCGTTTAGGATTTTTCATCGTAAACAGTTGGCAAACATTGCTGAATTGTCTCGTTATGTTTAGCTCCTTACATCTTTCCTCGGAGTCAGCTGGCATTCAAGTGGTGCGCAGCTCAACTCCGTGAACAGTAAATCCCACCTTCTACACTTTCATTGGCCATTTCAAACATTTTGACATATACTAGCGCTAGCTTTTGAGCCCTGAGCACGCTAAATTAATTAGAATGTTTGACTCAAATGGGCCGTGCGGGCCATTCGTCTGGACCGATGGAGGAATATAGTCTACGTACACTTACAATTCATTATATTTACGCAGTGGGCTGGCCTTGTACAGCGGCCCACCGGGAAAACTCCCGGTGCTCCAGATGGCCAGTCCGCCACTGGATTCAATGACCAATCAGAGGTGTTCAGATCGCTAAAATTCCGGTGTTTTCTTCACTCGCTCGCTGACTGAATACATCTTTCTGGCGAATTCTCTCGTCAGAAACAACAAAGTGCAAATATGTGTACGAATCTGTAAGATATTCATTTCACAGTGTAAACAGCTTCAGTGGTTTAAATGGGAGTTTTTGAGAGTGCTTGAACTCTAGACTCTCAGTAAAAATGTTCTTTGATAATGTAAATGTTCTTTGCTCTCTTTCTGTACAATGAAAGTGTTATAGTAGCTTATAACTTACAATGTTTTTATTCACATTAACTTTCTATGTTAAATTCACATTAAATATAAAGTCAGACGTATTAAAAATATGTTATGGCATGACACCCATATCTGTTAATTAAGTAAACAGACAGGTTTTTATGCATAGTTAATAGATTACATTATTAGACCATCGCCCATTATAGATCAACTAACAATCTGTAAAGGTGAGAATCAAGATATTTCATGATATAGTTAATGCGTTTGGGAATGTTTCGAATAAAAAGGAAAATAAATAAATAAAACATATAACTGCTGTTGTGGCTGCTGTTTGTGACGTGACGACCAAACATCCCCCCCCCAAACTCGTGTCCCCTCAAAAATTATGACTGCATGACGCCCCTGGCAACAGACTGATTCATTTTTTTAATCTACTGATAACCGTAATATTAAGGTCTAGTGTTGGGCCGATGGACGATGCCATCATCCATCGCCGGCATCGTGATTGCCCCCCTCCGCAATCCGCCGCATTCCAATACCGTGTTCGGAAAGAAAAAAAGGTTTACTATGGAATCCCTAAAGGGAATAAATACGAGATGGGAGGAAAATATATATTTCAATAGCCTACTTTCTCTCACAGTTATATCATTGGGTAATTATACTGTATATATATTGCGGGCATCAGGGAGCCGCTATTATGTCTGGCATTGAAACTGCGTTTGAATGCATGATCACTTTTTAGTTTCACTTTCACTTTCGAGATTCGCAATCGCATGTACTCTGTTTATACTATGGAGCGGCAGTACTTACCACACATTTTACAAGATTAGACGTTTGTCAGCGGTGCTCAGGATCTGCAAATCATTCGCATCATTGCAGACATCGTCCGTTGCCAATTTTGTAGACATCGCCCAATCCTATTAAGGTCATAACTTCTGTTGTAGCCTACAGGCAGTGCCGCGTTAAGCCTTTGCGGGCCCTGGGCTAGCCCCCCATTACACGCCAATCAAAATAAAAAAATGCGATCAAATATTGTATAAAGACACACACGATATACTCGTGAAATAAAAAAATTAACGAACACAATACGCACGTCATAATCCCATAGAAGGCAAAGAAATTATGTAGCCTACATAAATTAAACAATATTATTGAGTAATAATCTTACAAATCAGCAATAGCCCAGCAAATAAAATTAAATATCACTCACCACTAAAAGGGCTTCTTCCAGCTCTTCTTATAATTCTTATACACTCCTGAACAAAATCTTAAGACCAGGGGAAACGTTACAAGTATTCGCATTTCGCGCTGGTGGATCGTAACCAGGTTGTAAGTACTGCTTCAAAATGCCAAAAGAAGAAACAGGAGCAAGAGACAAAAAATAGAGAATAGGCAATTTATTGAAAACTGCATTTAAACTCAAACAGGCTGTTCATCAGCTGATCAAAAGTTTAAGACCATAGCCTTAAAAAGTTAATATAATAAGGCTTCCATATCATTGTCCTTCAGGCAGTCACACTGTCATGACCTCCTGATGGCAAAGACAAAAAGTCTTTCTGTCTTTGGACATGGCAGGATTGCTGAGCCGCACAAGCAAGTGCGCACGCAACGCGCCATCACTGCCGAGGTTGGACGCAGTAAGATAGCCATTTTACATTTCTTAAAAGATCCTGAGAGTTATGGGACAAAAATGTCAAGTGATAGACCAAAATAAAATCACCTGCACTGCACCGGAGGATCTGACGGGCTGTCCATGAAGACACAGGCCAATCCTCGACCCAAATTAAGGCCCTTACTGATGCTGACTGCAGCCCAATAGCCATAAAACAGCATCTGCGAGAGAAGGGCTTAAAGAACAGAAAATGTCTTCAAAGGCCAAGTCTCCTCCCGCGCCACAAACTTGCCAGTTTGGAATTTGCAAGAGAGCACCAAACATGGGACATTGAAAGGTGGAAGAAAGTTTTATTCTCTGATGAGAAATTTTAACCTGGATCGTCCTGATGGCTTCCAACATTACTGGCATGACAAGGAGATCCCACTGGAGATGTTTTCTACGCGGCACAGTGGAGGAGGCTCCATCGTGATCTGGGGTGCTTTTTCCTTCAATGGGATAATGGGTCTTCAGGTTGTGCAGGGGCGTCAAACGGCGGCTGGCTATATGGACATGTTGCAGCAGGCATCCCTCTTGACTGATGGCCCTCGTCTGTGTGGTAATGACTGGGTCTTTCAACAGGACAATGCTGCAGTTCACGCCTGATGAAGGACCTCTTCCAGGAGAATAACGTCGCTCTTTTGGACCATCCTGCATGTTTCACTGATCTTTTTTGGGTCTACCACATGACTTTTTTGTCCCATAACTCTCAGGATCTTTTAAGAAATGTAAAATTACTTTTTTTACTGCGTCCAACCTCAGCAGTGATGGCGCGTTGCGTGCGCACTTGCTTGTGCGGCTCAACCATCCTGCCACGTTCAAAGACAGAAAGACCTTTTGCCTTTGCCATCAGGAGGTCATGACAGTGTGACTGCCTGACACGAAAGCCATATTTTTGCACAGATTTTAACTTTTTAAGGCTGTGGTCTTAAACTTTTGATCAGCTGATGAACAGCCTGTTTCAGTTTAAATGCAGTTTTCAATAAATTGCCTATTCTCTATTTTTTGTCTCTTGCTCCTGTTTCTTCTTTTGACATTTTGAAGCAGTACTTACAACCTGGTTACTATCCACCAGCGTGAAATGCGAATACTTGTAATGTTTCTCCTGGTCTTAAGATTTTGTTCAGGAGTGTATATGTTTCTCTATTTAACAACATTAACTTACAATAGTGAAATACATCTTTCCTCAGGTAGGCCTATTTGTATTTATTAAGCACCGATAAACACAACAGCAGTTGACCATAATGCTGTACAAATAAAATAAAAACCAGTAAAAAGAATAACATTGGTAAACTCAAAAGATTATTTAACATACGTTTAAAACATAAGTTTAAAAAGCCAAGGTAAGAAAAGATTTCAATTTAGTTTTAAACTCATACATAGAGAGAATTTGAAGCTTTCACAGGTAAACGAAGGTTATTCCATAGCCTCGGTCCAACTATTGCAAATAGTAAAAGGTAGATAGTATATTTTCTAGCTGGATGTGCTTTCGATCAATAATCACGTTCGACCAAACTGATTTGCAGAAATCAAAACACGAGTCCAGTTCGCTGTGAAGCGGGAGCGACTAGGTGGCAGAGGATTCCGCTTGGTCTTAGGGTGCTTTCACACTTGGTTCGCTTGCCTGGTCCGAACCCGCGTTCGTTTGCTCCCCTCCCCCTGCTGGTGTCAGGGTTCTGATTGTGTGATTGTGTTAATTACGCTGTGTATTTAGTTTCTGTCTTTTGAGTATGATTTCGTCTGGTCAACTCGTTACTTCCGGTGTATCCTGTCTCTCAGCCTTGTCTTGTCCTGCCTTGATGTCATCATTAAAGATTATTATTTGAGTTTACGAAAATGGGGTCATATGATGCTTTTTTAAAGATCATTATTTTGTGTGTTTGGTGTAACAGAATATGTTGACATGTTTTAATGGTCAAAAAACACATTATTTTTCAAATACTGTACTTTATTGTAGTTCCTCTATGGCCCGCCTCTCTCAAATGAGTCGTTTTCTACAAAGCCCCTCCTTCCGACAAGCGCAGTCTCTGATTGGCCAGCTGGCCCAGTGCATTGTGATTGGCCGAACACCACAAGCACTCGTCGGAAATGTAACGCCCCTTTCCATAATCGCGAGCTTCAGCTTTCAAAGTAAATATAAAGAGGGTTAATAATTTCCTTAGTTTTACCATCAGTTCAAGCCCGAAAGTGGAACAGAGTCGCGTGACAGACACAGTGATGATGCTCGTATGTGTTTGCACACAAGCCACGGTTAAGAAAGCTGACTCTGTGACCCTGACTCTCTCTCTCTCTCTCTCTCTCTCTCTCTCTCTCTGACACACGCACGATGCATTAATCTAGTTTACCCTGCGCATAACTCCGCATTTGAACAGTTAATAGCAAATACTTAAACTAATAACAAAATATACTTACAGTCGCTGATTCAGAAGTGGCAGATTGTCATAGCAAAGTCGGCACAGCCAGCCTTGTACTCTCCGAGGTTCACAAAACGGTCGTCCATAAAATGCGTTGCACAAATTCGAACATCTGGGTTGTGCTGTTGTGTTGTAAGTAATCTTAATGATTCCTAACTGCATCTACTTTCAGAAGGCCAAATAAAGTGCTTTTGCTTTCACATAGAAACACACAGCGTCTCCCTGACATGACTGCCTGCATCAACACTACTGCGGTTACTGAAACCACGCCTTCTTTCTTTGCAACATTGGGCGGCATTATGCAAATATTTCCACATCGTGACGTAGACATGTGGGGGTGTGTTTGAATGAGGTGTTTTAGCCCGGTCTGGATCAGCTTTCCCTTTTAGATTGAATAAATCCTTTTGTGGAAGACATTGAGCTTTGTAACTCTGCAGATCGTATACATGCACAAACAGCTACATAACACGCTAAAGAAAAGGAAAACAAGAAATCGCATCATATGACCCCTTTAGAGAGACTTTGGTGAAACACACACAAACACATTTTTATCAAATAATATGTCATTAATAGCGGTTCACTTCCGTGATTTGGTACGATTGCGTTCGCATCAGCAGCAAACCTTACCAGAGTTCACATGAACCGTACGCCAGACCACCCTTTTTAAGTGGACTCGGGTACGGTTCGCAGGAGCGACTTTCAGTATGGTGACTTATTTCCATCTGAAACGGAATATTGAGTAGAGGGCGGGTTTTATTTTTGCACTTCTCCTCTCATCTCTCACTCTTAGCAAAGTAACGGTTTGGAGGGGCGTGATTAATCATATTCTGCCCAAGCCCTCAAACTCATCAGAGAAGGAGTGTCATTCCAGAGCGGAAGCGAATGTTCAGATTTTGATGAAAGATTACCAAGACAAACTATTTTTTTCAGCGAATTAACTTGCACGGATTAATTGTTCACTTTAAGACTAGCAATGTAAGACTAGCACATTTAAGACTAGCGCAGTGATGCGCGGGTCGTCTCATAACCTGCGGACCCCGCTGGTAACCCGCGGGTCGGGTTGGGGCGGGTCATTAAAAACAAAATTAAAAAATCCATGTATGTTGCGTGCAATTCCCTATAGCCAATATTAAATATTTGGGAATATCTATTTTCATATTTTATTAGGTTCTTTGATAGGGTTACAATACGAAGGCCTATGTAGAAACGTAACTTGCTTGATGTCCCCAAACCTTTGGCGTCACGTGACACGTCGAGAAAGCACCAAGCAGCTCTGTATCCCAGCCACAAGCGCATCAAGTGAGCGCACATTCAGCTCTGCTGGCCGGGTGCTGGAGTCTAGATGTAATAGATTAAACCCCGGTACAGTGGATGCCATTCTTTTTTTGCACAGCGAACGTAAAAACGCTAAAGGAACATTTCCGTGTGTTAAATAAAACAAAAGTTCAGTGGTTATGTAGCGCAGGCTGTAAACTGTAGGCCTATACAAATCTGAAATAAAAAATTGTTTAGCCTATTAGATGAATACAAACGCTGCTTTGTAAATGTTGAAAATGTTTATCATTATCTTGTTATTAATATGACCTGATTTATGGTTCATATTCATAATCGTATGCTGTTGCCAGTTTACAGGGAGATGTTTCCAAGCACTTTCAGGCTGAAATAAAGGCTGTTTTCATTTACATTACAATACCTAGTACGTCTATTTAATGGTCGCGGGTGCAGGGCGGGTTGTAAAAATAGATACAGTGGTGTGGGGCGGGCCAAATCATTTCATAAAAGCGGGACCCGCGGGTTGGAAAAAAACCCGACCCGCGCATCACTACCGACTAATAAATTACAGAATGCTTAGCAAACACTGAGGAATCAAATAAATAATAATAAAAAAAAAAATAAGGAAAGCCTCCATACGTAATGTGAGGTAAAGAGCAAAGATAACAAGCTTTTCAAAACAAAGGCTGTTGCTGACAGGACTTGCATGTTTTTTCCACAAGAATACCAACATGTTCACCTTCTGGTTTAAGAAGCGGTCTTTTACTTTAGTTTGAAAACCAAATCCTCCGTTGCGCTCCGTCCGCTGGGCGCACCTTCGCGCTCATGCTGATAAACCAGGCTCTCTACACATGAAGCGCTCGCGCTGAACGCGCCTCTCTTCACGTGATCAGTGAAATCTGACTCCGTCCTGCTACAATGTGCCGCGGCTCTTCCCCATAATGAAGCAGACGCTTTGGAGCAGTGCGTTCACACCGCCGCCGCGAGAGCTCTGGCCGCCCTGCCAACGACGCTGTAGAAAGATTCGTTGACACTCTGACGATCGAACGCTTGGTCTTGTATTTAAAGGAGCCGAAAAGGAAACAAGCATGTTGATCTTGTGCAGACTGATCACAAGTAGGGTATAAGTTAACCTCATTAAATATTTTAATTGTGAAAGTAAGAAATTGATCAATGGAAAGAGCTTTATAGTTACAACAATTATAGTTACATGTTTGCTAACGAAATAAACCAATACATGCCATTGGTGTGGTACGTTTTAGTGCTAGTCTAATTTCAACTTGCAGTTTATAGGAGACGTTTACTAGCCTAGGTCTTTAATTAACATTAACGTTAATTTGTGCGCAGCCTACATTCCAAACTGTCCTGGTTGAAGTGTAGCCTTAATGTAATTGGTCAACTATGTTGTTTTGAGGAAATTAATAGCATTCCCGCTGAAAAAAAAACAAAGCGTTCTAGCGCTAAAATGCTTGGGAACTAATGTGGTCGGAAACAAAGTTTACAAGACTGCCTTCTCTGGAATCCTCTCAAGTGGAGGACTTCTACATTCTGATTGGTTGCCGCCGAACCGCGTCATAGCTCATTACCATAAAGTTGACTTGATTTCAATTCTCCTTGACGCCCTCACCGTCCAAAACGCGCCACGCGCTCTGCCGCCGACTCACATTGAAAATGAATGACTTCCGGCCACGCTCTCGCTGCCTGCGGTGTGAACGCACAGTTAGACCATGCACTCGCACAAGTGCGACCACGTCAAATTTTTACTCGCACATTCTCAAAAATTGGTCGCAGGTTAGAGCCCTGCAGGTATTTCAGCCCAGGACGATTGCACTACATACCACAATTCCTCTGCATTTCTTTGTTTTGCCTCAGAAAAAGCCGTTTTGATGTCACCCCAAAAGTTTTCTATTGGATTAAGATCCGGAGATTGGGCTGGCCACTCCATAACATTAATCTTGTTGGTCTGGAACCAAGATGCTTCTCGCTTACTGGTGTGATTGGGGTCGTTGTCTTGTTGAAACACTTCATTTCAAGGGCATTTCTTCTTCGGCATAAGGCAACATGACCTCTTTAAGTATTTGAATGTACTCAATCTGATCCATGATCCCTGGAATGCGATAAATAGGCCCAACACGTAGTATGAGAAACATCCCCATGTCATGATGCTTGCGCCACCATGCTTCACTGTCTTCAGTGTACTGTGGCTTGAATCCAGTGTTTGGGGGTCTCCTGACAAACTGTCTGCGGCCCCTAGACCCAAAAAGAACAATCTTGCTTTCATCAGTAAACAAAATATTGTGTCATTTCTCTTTAGGCCAGTCAATGTGTTCAAATTTTAACCTTCATTTTTTCACCAATGGGACCTTGCGGGGGCTTCTTGCCGATAGCTTGGCTTCACTAGGCGTCTTCTAATTGTTACAGTACTCACAGGTAAGTTGAGACTTTCTTTGATCACTCTGGAGCTGATCATTGGCTGAGTCTTTGCCATTTTGGCTATTCTTCGATCCAGTCGAATGATAGTTTTCCCTTTTCTTCCACATCTTCTTGTTTTGGTTGCCATTTTAAAGCATTTGATATTTTAGCTGAGTAGCCTATCATTTTCTGCACTTTGTTTTCCCCTCTAATCCACTTTTTAATCAAAGTATGCTGTTCTTCTGTACAATATCTGGAATGACCCATTTTACTCAGATAAATGCACAGTACAACATTTGCTGCCTTCGTCCTTAAATAAAGGCACTTCTTTGACACCATTTTTTTCACAGAATGATTTACCTCTCTAATTGAACTCCACACTGCTATTATTTTGAACACACCCTTTTCAATTAATGATTTAATTACACAGAATCAACAGCATGCATATCATGACTGTTGGTCTATTGGTTTTCTATTACTCTACACCTACTTGTAAAATATTTGCCATGTAGAAATATAATTTCTACCAAAAGCGGTGATTGATCTGGTTAGTGATGTTGGACTGCTATTATTTTGATCAACTAATATATATATATATATATATATAGATACACATATACATATACATATACATACACACACACAGGTGCTGGTCATAATTAGAATATCATCAAAAAGTTGATTTATTTCACTAATTCCATTCAAAAAGTGAAACTTGTATAATGTATACATTCATTCCACACAGACTGATATATTTCAAGTGTTTATTTCTTTTAATTTTGATGATTATAACTGACAACTAATGAAAACCCCAAATTCAGTATCTCAGAAAATTAGAATATTACTAAAGACCAATACAAAGAAACGATTTTTAGAAATCTTGGCCAACTGAAAAGTATGAACATGAAAAGTATGAGCATGTACAGCACTCAATACTTAGTTGGGGCTCCTTTTTGCCTGAATTACTGCAGCAATGCGGCGTGGCATGGAGTCGATCAGTCTGTGGCACTGCTCAGGTGTTATGAGAGCCCAGGTTGTTCTGATAGTGGCCTTCAGCTCTTCTGCATTGTTGGGTCTGGTATATCGCATCTTCCTCTTCACAATACCCCATAGATTTTCTATGGGGTTAAGGTCAGGCGAGTTTGCTGGCCAATTAAGAACAGGGATACCATGGTCCTTAAACCAGGTACTGGTAGCTTTGGCACTGTGTGCAGGTGCCAAGTCCTGTTGGAAAATGAAATCTGCATCTCCATAAAGTTGGTCAGCAGCAGGAAGCATGAAGTGCTCTAAAACTTCCTGGTATAAGGCTGTGTTGACCTTGGACCTCAGAAAACACAGTGGACCAACACCAGCAGATGACATGGCACCCCAAACCATCACTGACTGTGGAAACTTTACACTGGACCTCAAGCAACGTGGATTCTGTGCCTCTCCTCTCTTCCTCCAGACTCTGGGACCCTGATTTCCAAAGGAAATGCAAAATTTACTTTCATCAGAGAACATAACTTTGGACCACTCAGCAGCAGTCCAGGCGAGACGCTTCTGACGCTGTCTGTTGTTCAAGAGTGGCTTGACACAAGGAATGCAACAGCTGAAACCCATGTCTTGCATACGTCTGTGCGTAGTGGTTCTTGAAGCACTGACTCCAGCTGCAGTCCACTCTTTGTGAATCTCCCCCACATTTTTGAATGGGTTTTGTTTCACAATCCTCTCCAGGGTGCGGTTATCCCTATTGCTTGTACACTTTTTTTCTAGCACATCTTTTCCTTCCCTTCGCCTCTCTATTAATGTGCTTGGACACAGAGCTCTGTGAACAGCCAGCCTCTTTTGCAATGACCTTTTGTGTCTTGCCCTCCTTGTGCAAGGTGTCAATGGTCGTCTTTTGGACAACTGTCAAGTCAGCAGTCTTCCCCATGATTGTGTAGCCTACAGAACTAGACTGAGAGACCATTTAAAGGCCTTTGCAGGTGTTTTGAGTTAATTAGCTGATTAGAGTGTGGCACCAGGTGTCTTCAATATTGAACCTTTTCACAATATTCTAATTTTCTGAGATACTGAATTTGGGGTTTTTTTAGTTGTCACTTATAATCATCAAAATTAAAAGAAATAAACACTTGAAAAATATCAGTCTGTGTGGAATGAATGTATACATTATACAAGTTTCACTTTTTGAAAGAAATTATTGAAAATAAATTCAACTTTTTGATGATATTCTAATTATATTACCAGCACCTGTATACCTGT
>CM041793.1:10832453-11018364 GCA_023376895.1 Aspiorhynchus laticeps
TGACCTACTGACAGCTAACCATGAACTACTGTTTAAATGGAAGTGACTGCAATAATCAGAGGCGTCATGCCCATTCAAAGTGAGGGGGCATTTTTGAGCCAAGTGGATTTTGAATGCAGCTTCCAAAAGACAAAAAAATAGCAGATTACTATTTTCTATATTTAATACAATCACACCTGCTAAATTCAAATCTGTCAGACATGTTCACAAGTCTCTGAGGTCCAAGTCCAAGTCAAGTCTCAAGTCTTTGCGGTCAAGTCTCAAGTCTTTAAAGTGGAGTCCAAGTCACGTCTCAAGTCTTTTTGTGGAGTCCAAGTCACATCTCAAGTCTTTGTTCTATTTATTAGCAACAGTTCTTTCAGCTTGTTATTGAGGCTAAATCAGTTTTGAAATACTGATTTCACGATATGATTTTCTCAACAACAAAAAAATAAACTTGAACAAAATTTAAGACAAATTAGAAATGAAAAGGTGTCCATTTATTAATTGTCAGATAAAATGCAGCACATTTCTTTGTAAAATTGAAATGTCAAACAACAAAACAAAATTTTAAAACAAACCCCAATTAATCAAATTAATTACACAAATTAAATAAATCTCATATAAACAAACTAAGGCTTTGTGCTCTTTTTCAATTTAAAATGAGAGGCAACCTGTGTTTTAAACAACACAATCCAAACAAAGAGGCTGCATACAGGTACATCTCATGTAATCATCTCATGTACACCCCATTATTGTGGTTTCAAAGAACAAGAGATACACAGAATTTATACTGTATGGATGGTTATTTATTGAAACTCAAATGTAAATATTTTGAGATACTGATTTTTGACTTTCATTAGCTGTAAGCTCTAATCATCAAAATTAAAACAAAAAAACTTTTTAAGTGTTTTACTTTACATGTAATGAATCTAAAATATATGAAAGTTTCAGTTTTTGAAATAAGTTACAAGAACTTTTTCACGACATTCTAATTTTCTGAGATACCTGTGCATCCAGCATGAGCAGTTTTTAATCTAAATTGGATTGTATAATTTCGAAATTTGAAGCAAAAACAAAATGCTCTGACTTTAGTTTTGTGAAACTATTTTACATAAACCATCTGTACTAAACAAAACCGCACAGGCTGAATTAATGCAGATTCACTCTCTGCCAGCGGGTGGCGCTTGAACATCAATTAAACATCGTTTCCTTGGTTGCCGCTGTAAACAAAGCAGAGCTGCGGTTATGAACACTAATATGCATTACACGGAGGAAAGATGAAAAGAAAATACCATCTAAACTTTTTTTAAGACAGCCGGTTTCCCTCAGAGATACATTCATATAAACTCCTATACCAAATGACTCGTTTTTTACGAGTCTCACGAGTCCAAGTCAAGTCTCGAGTCAGCTGTTCACGAGTCCAAGTCAAGTCTCGAGTCTTTATTTATGCGACTCGAGTCCAAGTCTCTGACTCGAGTTTCCATCTCTGAAATCTGTGTTCGCTGGCACTGAGCCAGAGACCAGACTCATTTTTATGGAAGTAATTTAATGACTAAAGTATTTGAAATAAAAAGCTTGTTGAATTGCACTAATTGAAAAAAAAAAAAGATATACATTGCATTAACCCTGCTTGCATTTTAATGCATTGTATTTTTAGAGCTTGCATTTTTATGGGCTGAAATTCAATATGGTTGTATGTTTAAACTGAATATTTCAATTCTAAACATTTCACATACATTTTCATTATAAAAAATTTAATAATCCATATTCACCTTTCAGATTTCACTTCCAAAACATTCGGTCTGTTTAAAAATACGACTTATAATATTCAACAGGTAATTGTCGGTCCATTTTATTTCGCTTTACAAATTCGCCTCCACAGATTCAGTGGTTAAAATTCGACAGAAAATTCAACACTGCACATCCGGGAACTGCGGGCGATCACCGATGCGTGATCACCATCTGCTGTTAGTCGCCCTCAAGACAAGGCCAACATATTGGCTTGAGAGAGGCATTCATTGTCAATTTCATTCACAAAAACGGATTTACAGAAATGGGAAGTATGATGATCATCAGGGCCAGTATATATTCGGAAAATCTGGTAAATGTCAGACCTGTGTTTCCCTCCCTCTTGTGCCCTTATTTGGAGTTCCTGTCCACTTTTGGTTATTAGTTATTAGTCTCCAGGTGTGTGTTTAATTATCTAGTTTACTCCCCAGTATATTAGCCCTGTGTTTCCCTGTCTTGGACATCCGGTGTCTTACGTCACTCCATGTCTCCTGCGTTGGATATGGTTCCTGTGTGTGAGTTCATTAAAGAGTGTTTGGAATTGCACTTCTCCTCGTCTCTGTGCTTCAGAGTGTTGTGACAGTAAATGAGACAAAAGCTGTGTTTATGTTTAATTCAATGTCTTCACGATTGCTTTCCCTGTGCATAGCCTTTAAATAAGTAGCTTTCTCTACCGCGAACAAGATTATAACGTTATTCCCACCCGATGCTGATGCACAACCCTAGAAACCAAGGTTGTATGTAACTTTAGAGACGATCCCTAAATTTGTGATTATCGAACGTCCAGTCAGGCCAACTTTATGCCAGTATTTCACTTGGAAACATGGAGTGTATCTGCTTGCCTGTAGCCTATAGTATGGCCTACATCACCAATAATGTATGAATTTGGTCTTTTATATCACTGTATTAGTGCATTAAGCAGTGTTTTGGTTGTAGGTGGGATCCTGGGGTGTGATGTATTAGGGAAACCCCAGTACTGCAGCACAGTGCTGCGATATAAAAGCAATACTGTATGTCTTCCTCAGACGTAATATTTGATGTGTGCATCAGCATAACGTTATAATCTTGTTCGCGATAGAGAAAGCTACTTATATGTAGGCTATGCACAGGGAAAGCAATCGTGAAGATATTGAATTAAACATAAACACAGCTTTTTGCTCGTTTACCAGATTTTCCGAATATATACTAGCCCTGATGATCATCATATATATACTTCCCATTTCTGTAAATCCGTTTTTTGTGAATGAAATTGACAACGAATGCCTCTCTCAAGCCGTTGTGTTACCTGGTAAACACGTTCGCAAGTCGTGTTTGTTCTCGTGCTTATCGCGGGAGTTCCCAGTTTCGGTTTGCTAAGTAGGAAGGCGTGGTCTAAGCCAGAGAAAGTACTTATTTACCTGACTCAGTGACACTTGTTAGAAGGAGCAGTCGAACAGCAGAAGAGAACAGCAGTTTGTAAGTGTTTTGTCTTGTTTTCTCATTAGATTTCAGCTCAGTTGTCGTTGCTAGGAAACATTGTTTTTGCTTACTGTGTGTTACCTGGTAAACGCGTTCGCAAGTCGCGTTTGTTCTCGTGCTTATCGCGGGAGTTCCCAGTTTCGGTTTGCTAAGTAGGAAGGCGTGGTCAGCTGACTTCAGGGACTAGTAATTAGGCAAGTATAAAACTGGTTTGTACACCGCGTCAGCGGTCGCGGCAGCCCTCGTGTGAAGACCGACGAGTGTAAAGACGATCGACTCTACCTTGCACGACTCCCCCGAGCAAGGACACCGACAAGGCACTTGAGTATTGCTTTCTCCCCTTTCTTTACTTTTTGTCTAACTTGTTCTCATCTACTTGTTTAATCAATTGTACTCACTATGTGCTTTCAAATCTGTACTATTACTACTAACACTCGGAGAGCACGCGCTGTACGTTGGAGGCAGGCCAATCCTAATAATCTACGAACGGTCCCTCTGTCCTCTACTACTTTACTCTCTGTTCCAATTGGTCTTTGGAACTGCCAGTCTGCTGTAAATAAAGCAGATTTTATTCCTTCTATTGCTACCCATTCCGGTCTCAACCTCATGGCCCTAACTGAGACTTGGATCAAAGCTGAGGACACTGCCACTCCTGCAGCTCTCTCCACTAATTTCACTTTTTCCCACACCCCTCGCACGATTGGGAGGGGTGGAGGCACTGGTCTCCTTATTTCAAATGAATGGAAATTTGATCTTCTACCATCTCCAAAAGGCAACAGTTCATTTGAATCTCATGCAATTACTATTACCCACCCTGCTAAAATCCACGTTGTAGTTGTGTATCGTCCCCCAGGTTAACTGGGTGACTTCCTGGAGGAGTTGGATGTGTTACTGTCAAACTTTCCTGAAGATGGTACTCCTCTGGTACTGCTCGGTGACTTCAACATCCACCTAGAAAAACCCCAGGCTACTGACTTCAACACTCTTCTCACTTCATTTGACCTCAAACGAGTGTCTACTACGGCTACTCACAAATCAGGTAACCGACTGGACCTCATCTACACACGCTACTGCTCCACTGACAACACATTAGTAACTCCGCTGCACACCTCAGACCACTTCCTCATCACTTCGAACCTCACACTAACTCCTGACATAGCACACGCTCCTTCGCAGGTCACCTTTCGACGTAACCTACGCTCGCTCTCTCCCTCTCGCCTATCCTCAATGGTTTCATCCGCACTACCTTCACCCTCTCAGTTTTCAGCACTCGACACAGACAGTGCTACTGACACTCTTTGCTTCACTCTAACATCTTGCTTAGACAACTTTTGCCCCCTTTCATCCAGACCAGCACGTGTTACCCCTCTGCCCCCTGGTTGTCCGATGTTCTCCGTGAACATCGTGCTAAACTAAGGGCTGCAGAGAGGAAATGGCACAAATCCAAAAACTCTACCGACCTTAGTGTGTATCAGTCACACCTCTCTTCCTTCTCTGCAAATGTCTCCACTGCTAAAATGACATACTACCACAACAAAATTAACAACTGTTCCGACTCTCGCGCACTCTTCAAAACGTTCTCTTCTCTTCTCTGTCCTCCTCCCCCTCCTCCTTCATCAACTCTTACAGCTGATGACTTTGCAACTTTCTTCACAAATAAAACAAAAACCATCAGTGACCAATTCCTCACACCACAAACTAATAATAACTTCATAACGACAAATACACAATCTCTCACCTCCTTTTCTCCTCTCTCGGGGACGGAGGTTTCCAAACTCATCCTTTCCAATCATCCCACTACTTGTCCGCTAGATCCTATCCCCACTCACCTCCTTCAAGCCATTTCTTCTTCGGTCATACCTGCGCTTACTCACATTATCAACACCTCGCTTCACATTGGTACATTTCCCACTGCATTTAAGCAGGCTCGGGTAAGCCCACTGCTTAAAAAAACCTGCTCTAAATCCAGCACTTTTAGAAAACTACAGACCGGTATCCCTTCTTCCATTCATTGCAAAGTCACTTGAGCGAGTTGTGTTCAACCAACTCTCTCTGTTTCTTGCACAGAACAACATTCTGGACAACAACCAATCTGGCTTCAGAAGTGGACACTCAACTGAGACTGCACTACTCTCAGTTACAGAGGCCCTGAGACTGGCAAGAGCAGCTTCCAAATCCTCTGTACTCATCTTGCTGGATCTGTCTGCTGCCTTTGACACAGTTAACCACCAGATCCTCATGTCCATCCTCAGAAAGATGGGCATCTCAGGAACCGCCCTCCTGTGGTTCGAGTCTTACCTCTCAGATAGGTCCTTCAGGGTGTCTTGGAGGGGTGAGGTTTCAAAGTCACAACTACTTGCTACTGGAGTTCCTCAAGGCTCAGTGCTTGGACCACTTCTCTTCTCCATTTACATGTCGTCATTAGGATCGGTTATTCAGAAGCATGGCTTTTCCTACCACTGCTATGCTGATGACACTCAACTCTACTTCTCATTCCAACCAGATGATCCGACGGTAACTGATCACATTGCAGCCTGTCTGAGTGACATTTCTAGCTGGATGATGGACCATCACCTTCAGCTCAATCTTGCTAAGACAGAACTGCTCGTGTTCTCCGCCAACCCATCACTTCACCACAACTTCTCTATACAGCTGGGTTCGTCAACCATAACTCCTTCCAGGACTGCCAGGAACCTTGGAGTTGTGATCGATGATCAGTTAAGCTTCACAGACCATATTGCTACAACAGCCCGGTCCTGCAGATTTGCCTTATACAACATTAGGAAGATTAGGCCCTTCCTGCAAGAGCAAGCTGCACAACTCCTTGTCCAAGCTCTTGTTCTCTCCAGACTGGACTATTGTAATGCTCTCTTGGCGGGCCTTCCCGCATGTACTATCAAGCCTCTGCAACTGATCCAGAATGCAGCAGCCAGAGTGGTCTTTAATGAGCCAAAAACAGCTCACGTTACCCCTCTCTTTATCAGGTTACACTGGCTACCAATAGCCGCTCGCATCAAATTCAAGGTACTGATGTTTGCCTACAAGACCACAACTGGCACTGCACCAATATACCTAAACTCGCTAGTTCAAACTTATGCGCCCTCCAGAAGCTTGCGTTCTGCAAGTGAACGACGTCTTGTGGTGCCATCCCAAAGAGGTACCAAATCACTCTCACGAACCTTTTCCTGGACTGTGCCCAGCTGGTGGAATGACCTCCCGATCTCAATTCGAACAGCTGAGTCTTTAGCCATTTTCAAAAAACATCTAAAGACACATCTTTTTCGCCAGCACCTGACTAACTAATACTAACACTTACCTATTCTATTTAAAAAAAAAAAAAACAAAAAAAAAATCCTAGCTACGTGTACTGTGCTAGACTAAAGCCCCATTCACACTGCACGTTGGTCCCGGAAAATTGCCGGAGTGCCTTCTGTGTGAACGCAAACACGTCCCGGGATTGATCCCGGGTTGGGACCTAGTAACATTGCCGGGTTCAGTCCCGGAACGAGCGCTGTGTGAACAAAAGCCGGATCAATGCCGTAACGAGTGTGTGGTAGTGATGACACACTTTATCGTTCGACTGTTTTAACGGGTGTTTTGAAGGCAGATCAACGTTCACACGACGAAAAATGTGTAAACTAGAATGAAGCAGCGAACAGGGAGCTCCTCACTATCTGCGCTGAAGCCGAAATCATTCTCCATTTTAGTGAAATGGTGAGCGTGCATTATACACGTCACATGAAAGGTCACGTGTCTTTACGGGATCTTTACGGGTTGTGTGTGAATTACACTGCCAGTTAAATCACTGGCAGTGTGAATGCAGCAAATCTGACGATCCGGGAACAAATGCCGGAACACATTACCCGTGTATTTTCCGGAATCTCTGTGTGAAAGGGGCTTATCTGAGACTTGTCATGGCACTTGTATTCTGTTGCTCTCTCGATGGTCTGATTGCTTCTATTGTTCTCCTCATTTGTACGTCGCTTTGGATAAAAGCGTCTGCTAAAGTTCATTTAACAAATCCATTCCTATTAAATGTAAATGTTATGTTGGCCTTGTCTACAGCAGAGCCATAGAGAGAGAGAGCTGGAGCAGCCAATAGTTCCAAACAACCGATAGTTTCAGCTAGAGGTCTGCTACCCGACCCGGGTCCCGAGATACTTTAGGGGTTCGGGGTTCGGGTTAATGTTTAATGGATAGCTTCGGGCTCGGGTTTGTAGCTAAACTAAAACTATATGCAGGCTTCGCTGCTTTCATAGACGCACACACAAATTATTGCACAGAAATCAGAGAGATCGCGCAGCGAACACACAGCACAGACACTTTTATTAGTAAAATAGCTTCGATAGTCTACTGACTCGCAACGTTATATTTCTCTGCAATGAGGGGGTAAAATCACAGTTTTTGAAGTAAGCCTCGTTGCTTGTAGAGAGAGACGCGCAGACGCAGGTTCACACACGCAACTTTCATCTCTCTCTCGCTAATTCAAATAAATGATTAATTAATTCAAATAAATGTGATCTTACCGCACTACATCTCTGTGTCTGATTTAAAGTACGCCGAATGCTAACGAGCCTTAACTGACGAAAATGACCATAATTTGCACGGTGGAAGAATTATCGTCTTGTCATATACAACCATTCAAAAACTCGGCAGAATTTATTTGACCGCTGCACCTGATGTTCATAAACTTTCATAACTGGTAAGTGTTTTTTCTTTTGCCTTGTGAACTGGCAGAGCCTTGATGAATCTGTTTCTTTACATGTATTTGTTTACTGATCATTGCATGCAATCGTGAAATACAGCATCTTTCTCTCTTTTAAAAAAAAAAAAAAAAAGTCTATTCGTTGTGAAAAAAAAAAATAAAGATTTCGGGTTCGGGTCGGGATCGGGCTTTAAATTTAACTGTGCCGCTCGGGTCGGGTAAGACGATTTTAGTCTCTAGTTTCAGCATTGAAGCCCATTCATTTCAGTGCTTCTCAAGCACAGTCGCCAGAAAGTTGAGGAAATTACAGCATGTTTTGCCATTTTAACGCATTAGTTTACCTCTCGGAAATCTGACCAGTAGTTGTATTTTATGAAACATGTTATAGTTGATGTTTATTTTTAGATAATAGGCAGTATATGCTATATTTGCAGTTAGATAACGTGAGAAACACGTTAACCAGTTGCTAGTTGTTTACTTTCTGTAATCTTTCTCTCCCTGAAGGAAGTTGAAGTAACCCCATTAATTTCAGTGTCTTTTGGAGCATTTTCACTGGTAAGTTGATGAAATAACTGCTTTTTAAAATATGTTAACGCCTTAGCTGACCTATTCTTGAATAGTAGCCTAATTAATAGTGGTATTTTCATGTCGTCAGGTTTAATAATGTTTATCGTTAGATAATAGCTAGTGAGACTATTAGATTTGTATTATATTATTATAGATAGGCCTATACTAGCTACAATAACTAAACTAGTTATCATAACTGCCTGTGTGCATACGCTTGGAACAGAAGACATACTTATAAGTTGTTATAATATAGTGATGAATGAAAACACAACTCCTCGTGTTTATTGTTCCATGTTACTAATAACAAATATTTTCATTTAATTTCCCAGAAAAAAAAAAAAAAAACGTAATTCACTTTGTGCATAAAGAAATGTGTACACCTGAAACTGTTCTGGTAAATAGGGCAATTGTGAGTTGCAGCTCTATTTTGAATAAAGGTAAGTTTTATTATATTTGATTATAACATTAAAATTTGTTTATTGTACCATCATTGCTTATGTACTTTTGGATAACTTTTAATTTTGCATTGTCTTAGAACTTTTTTAATCTCTGTTTTAGTAGGTGACTGAGAAGTCTAAAGAAAGGAGTACTGGCATCAATATACTCAATTGTCATGCTGTTGAACAGTAAAGATTTTCTCATTAATATTTCTTTATTTTATTCATTTTATACAGGCAAATAATACAACATCATTACAACTATAATACAAGCATATACATATTTTACAGTTATAAGAGAGATTATTCATAATATTTCATTAATAATACTTCAATACCTCTTTAATATTCATTAATACTGTCATTTTATCTTAAACAACAGTGTCATGTGTCTTTTCTGTGCTGTATGTGTTTCTTTGTTTTCATCAGGATGGATCATGATTGGAGAGTGGAGTGACGACCAGACTGGTTGAGCTTGCCATTCCTGTAAGCAGTGGAGTGATGAAGAAGCTGGTTAGCGGGGCTACTGGAATGGCAGAGCGCTGGACCTGATGCAGTGATGGTAAGGCTGTAAGAATAAAGAATAGAATATTTTCTAAAATTAATCAGAAACGCACCATCTGGGCCACCACAAAAAAAGCAGCACATTTTTCTAATTTTCTGTTAGGCTATTGATATAATATGAACAACATATAAACATTTAATGAAACTAATGTGCAAATTATTTAAACAAGGGGCCAAAAAAAAAAACAGTCAGAAGTAACCATTCATACCAGTTGAAGATGAAGCCACATTAGTTGGTAAGACATTTGTTGGAGCAACGGTCAGACCAAGCTCCTCCATGGCAACGATCAAGGTGTTTGATGGTGGCCTGCTTGTTGTAGGCCTAGTTGTTGTTTGTTTTTTTCTGGCTCATCTTTGCTTTTTTTGTCTGGCTTTTACATCCCAGATGCCCATCATCTGACAGAACTTTTTTCTTTCAGCCCTGATGTGCTTTGCTGCAATTCTTCGCTTCAGTCTGATGTATGGTTGTTATTTTCTTCTGTACATCATGACATGAGGGAAGCCTGCTGTCCAAAGTGCTAGCCTCTCTCTCCAGCAAATCCATGGCGTTTGGGAGCTCCATGAAGGTGGCACTGGTCCTGGTTCTGAACAGCTCTTCGATTTTCCGGACTACATCGAAGACCTCTTGAGATGGCCTACAAAGCACACCTGGTTTGAATTCCTTCATCTTGAGTAATATACTGTACTCTCCCTCAGGATTGTCATCATTGTGTTGAACCACTTTTTTGCATTCTTCACAAATGTTGGAATATCTGACTACTTTATTTACAATGTAGCCTGTAAGATGGTAGAGAGCACAGGTCTCTGTTTTTGTGAGGTCAGGAATAGATCTGTGCTCTAGCAGCTTCTCCAATCTGAGGCTAGGACTGGCAGATTTCTCATTTGAGTTCAAACTGGACTATATATACATATATAATATACAGTATAATCGGTAGGCTATTTTAGAAAGGAAAATTTAAAAGATGAGAAATTAAGGGAGAATCAATGAATTATGAATAATTTATTGCTGTTGTGTTAATAATATGTAATCATGTAATCCATAAAAAAAGTAACTGTAGTCTGATTACAAGTATTTTAAAATGTAACTTACTCTAATTACAAGTACTTAATTCTTGGAATCTGATTACGTAATCCAGATTACATGTAATCAGTTACTACCCAGCTCTGATTATATAATAATTTGACTGTGGATGTGGATCCATATCTGAGGATGTTTGAGTCTTCACCCAGTGAATTTCCTACTGTTAAGATAAATGAAAGAAAGCAATGGCTATTGTGAACATATCTGCCTTTCCTTGTTTGTTTTCTGCAGTCTTTCTCTCCTTTTAGGATGTCAAATGAGTTTCTATGAAGACTGCCAAGGAACACAATTTGCCCTCTCCCTGGATATATTATATAATAAAATATTTTGATGAATACAGTTGGTTGCCTTTTTTTATTTTGAAGTATTTGCAAAACTTAAATTTAAATTTTTTTTTCTTTTACATTTAGTCATTTAGCAGATGCTTTTATCCAAAGCGACTTACAATGTAGAAGCAAACAGACCAACAAAAGAGCAACAAAATAGTGCTGTGACAAGTCTCAGTTAGTCTAGCACAGTTTAAAATAAGTATAAATAAATAAATAGAATAGAATAGGTAAGTGCTAGTATTAATTGGTCAGATGGTGGTGAAAAAGATGTCTTTAGATGTTTTTTTTGAAAATGGCTAAAACCATTTCTAGCATTCATTGATATTCACTTGTTGCATATTGTATCTTACATTTTAACATAATATTGTATTAAAATGTGAATAATAGATTACCATAGATGAAGAAATATATATTAATACAATAACACATTTTACAAATTAGATTTCTTATACTCTTTAAATAAGCATAATTTATTTCATAATTGGTCTGCACATGTAACACAAAGACACGCCTCAAGTCTCCAATCTTTATTAAGCAGTTTACACTATTTATACTTTGCATACAAAGAAATGTAACAGCCTTATCCTGTGTGTTGCATTGTACTATTTCTTTTCTCCTCCATAGTTAAACAAGAAAAACCCATTGATATTATTTCTATTAAGCTCCACAGACGAAATGCTACTATCAGTGTATTAAACGAATTAATCAATGTACGTTTTGTGTTAATATTTTCCGGAAAATGCAGCGTATACCCGCTGTTGTTGTCTGACCCGATTAATCCCATTCAAACCTATTGACAGCGTGGAGTTGTTTGGAACTATTGAGCGCTCCATGAACCACGTGACCACGCGGCGGCGAGATCAAAGCATGTCGCAACTCTGTTTCTCAACGGCTCTGGTCTACAGCCGCTAGCGAGGCCGACTAACAGCAGACGGTGATCACGCGTCGGTGATCTATTGCTTTTCCTGCAGTTCCCGGATGTGCAGTGTTGAATTTTCTGTCGAATTTTAAGCACTGAATTTGTAAAGCGAAATAAAATGGACCGACCATATTCACTCTGAAAGGTGAATATGGATTATTTAATTTGTTATAATGAAAATGTATGTGAAATACATCTTATGGATTCAATCAGGGGCGAACTGGGGCTAAAAAGTGGCCCTACTTTCTGGAAAGTGGCCCACACACGGTCCGCAACACACCACACCATAAACCCACCAGCTAACACATAACACAATTCAGAAATAAAAATGCTTTCTATTTTTTTTTATTATTATTGAAATTATCATTAAAATTAATAAATGACTGGCACTTTTTTACATTATAATTAGTCTTTTCTGGTTTATATGACAAATAGTAAATAATTTAGAAGAATTTGTACACATCTTTTTTTAGAGGGACAGTTTAATATCACTAACGTTAAATATAATATCAGTCCACAATGCTCTGCTTAAAAGACTTGGAATGTAGTGCAGAATGTGGACAAGGTTTTATGTCCTTTCTATTGGTCCTTTAGAAATCATTCTAATATGCAGATTTTCTGCTCAAGAAACATTTCTGATTATTATCAATGTTGAAAACAGTTGTGCTGCTTCATATTTTTATGGAAAATGTGATACATTACTATTTAGTCAGGGTTATATTAAAAACATATACTTTTATTCAACAAGGTTGCATTAAATTGATTTAAGTGCCAGTAAAGTTATTTATACTTATTACAAATTAATTATATTTCAAATAAATGCTGTTCTTTAACTTTGTATTCATGAAATAATCATGAAAAAGCGGAAGTATCACAGTTTCCACAAAAATATCAAGTGAAAACAGTTTTCAGTATTGATAATAATGAAAACCATTAGTAATAGGTTAATTGATCACAAATAATTACTGATAATAATTAGCAAAACAGCATATTAGAATGATTTCTGAAGGAACATGTGACACTGAAGACTGTAGCAATGATGCTGAAAATTCAGCTTTGATCACAGAAATAAATTACATTTTAAAATATATTTCAAAGAAAACCAATCTTTTAAGTGTAATATTTCATATTTATTTGATCAAATAAATTCATCCTTTCAAAAACTAAATAAATAAAAATTCTTAATTATTTCAAACATTTGATCGCTAGTGTGTATATAAAATCATGCATGTGAACAAGCAAATTATATTTTTTTAATATAGGCTATATCACTTTCCTAATCACAGCACTTGAAAGCTAAAGTCTTCAGATTTACAATATTCTAGAGTAAGTTTGAGAATGATATTTAATGTTTTTTTTATTATTATTATTCTTAGATACGTGAAATTACAGAAGAAAGCCTTGATAGAGATTTACAAACATTCACTCTTATATTGTGACGAATAACGTGGTATTAATTTAAAGGGGTCCTTTTATGCTTTTTCACTTTTTGAATTTTAGACAGTGTGTAGTGTGTATGTTTGGGCATAAAAAGATCTACAAAGTTACAAATCTCAAAGTCCACTCCAAAGGGAGATATTTCATTTAAAAAAAATCCCTTTTCAAGAACTACAACGAACGGCTCATTTGGACTACAACGTTGTTTTCCGGTGTTTGTGATGTTGTCACAAAGCGGCCCATTATAATATCATTAAAATAAATCCTGCCTATGGAAATTCGAATGGTTGGCGGGTGGGGAGAACGCTTGGTTGGGCACTGCAAGTTTCAAAATCGAAACCCGGTGCGGGTGTTTTTATATCACTGTATTTCTGAAGGAAAATTACTGTTTTCAGAAAATTATGGATGTGATTTTCACTTCATCTTGCATGTAATGTCTGATAAAGCAGCGTTTGTGAGAGGAGCGCTGCTTTGTGTACAGCGTTACCAGGGAAACATCGGTCTCTACCACTCCAACAATGCCTCCTGCTGGCAGAGAGTGAATTAGCATATGTATGCTGCCACAAATAGTGTAAGTCTGTGGGACTATGGTATAAATAAATTCAACTGTATAACAGTTTTACTGCAATTCATGTTATAATGTTAGAATTAAAGAACAATAAACATAATACATATTACCGTTGCACTTATCTGTACATAGTAAATGCAGTTATTTTTAAGCTGTTGTTGACATCCTATCTATAACGTGATTTAGCCAAAAAACAACAACAATAACAATACCACTTTAATATGTCTTGCAATATCTGTGCGTGCAAAGGTTCTGCGCAATCCTTTTGTTCAATATTCTCAAGGTCTGAATTGATATAGCAATATTGATGAACTTGCTGTTTTGGCAAGGGGCGGGGGCAGTACTGAAACACTGTCTAATCACAATACACCGGGACAGCTAACAATCACAACACATTTAGTTCCAAACCCGGAACTAATCGAGCCGTTTGTGCCAGGCTGGGGAGAAAGGTATTGTAATAATGTAAATTATGTGAAAAATAATGCAATTTTCGAACCACCAATCATGAGAGCATGTTCTAGTACACCACCTAAACAAAATCAAGACTTTGTAAAAGAGCATAATAGGACCCCTTTAAGAAATTCGAAAAGACCAGTAGTACTTTGCACCCCTGAAAATTTATGTCTGTCGTTTAGGATTTTTCATCGTAAACAGTTGGCAAACATTGCTGAATTGTCTCGTTATGTTTAGCTCCTTACATCTTTCCTCGGAGTCAGCTGGCATTCAAGTGGTGCGCAGCTCAACTCCGTGAACAGTAAATCCCACCTTCTACACTTTCATTGGCCATTTCAAACATTTTGACATATACTAGCGCTAGCTTTTGAGCCCTGAGCACGCTAAATTAATTAGAATGTTTGACTCAAATGGGCCGTGCGGGCCATTCGTCTGGACCGATGGAGGAATATAGTCTACGTACACTTACAATTCATTATATTTACGCAGTGGGCTGGCCTTGTACAGCGGCCCACCGGGAAAACTCCCGGTGCTCCAGATGGCCAGTCCGCCACTGGATTCAATGACCAATCAGAGGTGTTCAGATCGCTAAAATTCCGGTGTTTTCTTCACTCGCTCGCTGACTGAATACATCTTTCTGGCGAATTCTCTCGTCAGAAACAACAAAGTGCAAATATGTGTACGAATCTGTAAGATATTCATTTCACAGTGTAAACAGCTTCAGTGGTTTAAATGGGAGTTTTTGAGAGTGCTTGAACTCTAGACTCTCAGTAAAAATGTTCTTTGATAATGTAAATGTTCTTTGCTCTCTTTCTGTACAATGAAAGTGTTATAGTAGCTTATAACTTACAATGTTTTTATTCACATTAACTTTCTATGTTAAATTCACATTAAATATAAAGTCAGACGTATTAAAAATATGTTATGGCATGACACCCATATCTGTTAATTAAGTAAACAGACAGGTTTTTATGCATAGTTAATAGATTACATTATTAGACCATCGCCCATTATAGATCAACTAACAATCTGTAAAGGTGAGAATCAAGATATTTCATGATATAGTTAATGCGTTTGGGAATGTTTCGAATAAAAAGGAAAATAAATAAATAAAACATATAACTGCTGTTGTGGCTGCTGTTTGTGACGTGACGACCAAACATCCCCCCCCCCAAACTCGTGTCCCCTCAAAAATTATGACTGCATGACGCCCCTGGCAACAGACTGATTCATTTTTTTAATCTACTGATAACCGTAATATTAAGGTCTAGTGTTGGGCCGATGGACGATGCCATCATCCATCGCCGGCATCGTGATTGCCCCCCTCCGCAATCCGCCGCATTCCAATACCGTGTTCGGAAAGAAAAAAAGGTTTACTATGGAATCCCTAAAGGGAATAAATACGAGATGGGAGGAAAATATATATTTCAATAGCCTACTTTCTCTCACAGTTATATCATTGGGTAATTATACTGTATATATATTGCGGGCATCAGGGAGCCGCTATTATGTCTGGCATTGAAACTGCGTTTGAATGCATGATCACTTTTTAGTTTCACTTTCACTTTCGAGATTCGCAATCGCATGTACTCTGTTTATACTATGGAGCGGCAGTACTTACCACACATTTTACAAGATTAGACGTTTGTCAGCGGTGCTCAGGATCTGCAAATCATTCGCATCATTGCAGACATCGTCCGTTGCCAATTTTGTAGACATCGCCCAATCCTATTAAGGTCATAACTTCTGTTGTAGCCTACAGGCAGTGCCGCGTTAAGCCTTTGCGGGCCCTGGGCTAGCCCCCCATTACACGCCAATCAAAATAAAAAAATGCGATCAAATATTGTATAAAGACACACACGATATACTCGTGAAATAAAAAAATTAACGAACACAATACGCACGTCATAATCCCATAGAAGGCAAAGAAATTATGTAGCCTACATAAATTAAACAATATTATTGAGTAATAATCTTACAAATCAGCAATAGCCCAGCAAATAAAATTAAATATCACTCACCACTAAAAGGGCTTCTTCCAGCTCTTCTTATAATTCTTATACACTCCTGAACAAAATCTTAAGACCAGGGGAAACGTTACAAGTATTCGCATTTCGCGCTGGTGGATCGTAACCAGGTTGTAAGTACTGCTTCAAAATGCCAAAAGAAGAAACAGGAGCAAGAGACAAAAAATAGAGAATAGGCAATTTATTGAAAACTGCATTTAAACTCAAACAGGCTGTTCATCAGCTGATCAAAAGTTTAAGACCATAGCCTTAAAAAGTTAATATAATAAGGCTTCCATATCATTGTCCTTCAGGCAGTCACACTGTCATGACCTCCTGATGGCAAAGACAAAAAGTCTTTCTGTCTTTGGACATGGCAGGATTGCTGAGCCGCACAAGCAAGTGCGCACGCAACGCGCCATCACTGCCGAGGTTGGACGCAGTAAGATAGCCATTTTACATTTCTTAAAAGATCCTGAGAGTTATGGGACAAAAATGTCAAGTGATAGACCAAAATAAAATCACCTGCACTGCACCGGAGGATCTGACGGGCTGTCCATGAAGACACAGGCCAATCCTCGACCCAAATTAAGGCCCTTACTGATGCTGACTGCAGCCCAATAGCCATAAAACAGCATCTGCGAGAGAAGGGCTTAAAGAACAGAAAATGTCTTCAAAGGCCAAGTCTCCTCCCGCGCCACAAACTTGCCAGTTTGGAATTTGCAAGAGAGCACCAAACATGGGACATTGAAAGGTGGAAGAAAGTTTTATTCTCTGATGAGAAATTTTAACCTGGATCGTCCTGATGGCTTCCAACATTACTGGCATGACAAGGAGATCCCACTGGAGATGTTTTCTACGCGGCACAGTGGAGGAGGCTCCATCGTGATCTGGGGTGCTTTTTCCTTCAATGGGATAATGGGTCTTCAGGTTGTGCAGGGGCGTCAAACGGCGGCTGGCTATATGGACATGTTGCAGCAGGCATCCCTCTTGACTGATGGCCCTCGTCTGTGTGGTAATGACTGGGTCTTTCAACAGGACAATGCTGCAGTTCACGCCTGATGAAGGACCTCTTCCAGGAGAATAACGTCGCTCTTTTGGACCATCCTGCATGTTTCACTGATCTTTTTTGGGTCTACCACATGACTTTTTTGTCCCATAACTCTCAGGATCTTTTAAGAAATGTAAAATTACTTTTTTTACTGCGTCCAACCTCAGCAGTGATGGCGCGTTGCGTGCGCACTTGCTTGTGCGGCTCAACCATCCTGCCACGTTCAAAGACAGAAAGACCTTTTGCCTTTGCCATCAGGAGGTCATGACAGTGTGACTGCCTGACACGAAAGCCATATTTTTGCACAGATTTTAACTTTTTAAGGCTGTGGTCTTAAACTTTTGATCAGCTGATGAACAGCCTGTTTCAGTTTAAATGCAGTTTTCAATAAATTGCCTATTCTCTATTTTTTGTCTCTTGCTCCTGTTTCTTCTTTTGACATTTTGAAGCAGTACTTACAACCTGGTTACTATCCACCAGCGTGAAATGCGAATACTTGTAATGTTTCTCCTGGTCTTAAGATTTTGTTCAGGAGTGTATATGTTTCTCTATTTAACAACATTAACTTACAATAGTGAAATACATCTTTCCTCAGGTAGGCCTATTTGTATTTATTAAGCACCGATAAACACAACAGCAGTTGACCATAATGCTGTACAAATAAAATAAAAACCAGTAAAAAGAATAACATTGGTAAACTCAAAAGATTATTTAACATACGTTTAAAACATAAGTTTAAAAAGCCAAGGTAAGAAAAGATTTCAATTTAGTTTTAAACTCATACATAGAGAGAATTTGAAGCTTTCACAGGTAAACGAAGGTTATTCCATAGCCTCGGTCCAACTATTGCAAATAGTAAAAGGTAGATAGTATATTTTCTAGCTGGATGTGCTTTCGATCAATAATCACGTTCGACCAAACTGATTTGCAGAAATCAAAACACGAGTCCAGTTCGCTGTGAAGCGGGAGCGACTAGGTGGCAGAGGATTCCGCTTGGTCTTAGGGTGCTTTCACACTTGGTTCGCTTGCCTGGTCCGAACCCGCGTTCGTTTGCTCCCCCTCCCCCTGCTGGTGTCAGGGTTCTGATTGTGTGATTGTGTTAATTACGCTGTGTATTTAGTTTCTGTCTTTTGAGTATGATTTCGTCTGGTCAACTCGTTACTTCCCGGTGTATCCTGTCTCTCAGCCTTGTCTTGTCCTGCCTTGATGTCATCATTAAAGATTATTATTTGAGTTTACGAAAATGGGGTCATATGATGCTTTTTTAAAGATCATTATTTTGTGTGTTTGGTGTAACAGAATATGTTGACATGTTTTAATGGTCAAAAAACACATTATTTTTCAAATACTGTACTTTATTGTAGTTCCTCTATGGCCCGCCTCTCTCAAATGAGTCGTTTTCTACAAAGCCCCTCCTTCCGACAAGCGCAGTCTCTGATTGGCCAGCTGGCCCAGTGCATTGTGATTGGCCGAACACCACAAGCACTCGTCGGAAATGTAACGCCCCTTTCCATAATCGCGAGCTTCAGCTTTCAAAGTAAATATAAAGAGGGTTAATAATTTCCTTAGTTTTACCATCAGTTCAAGCCCGAAAGTGGAACAGAGTCGCGTGACAGACACAGTGATGATGCTCGTATGTGTTTGCACACAAGCCACGGTTAAGAAAGCTGACTCTGTGACCCTGACTCTCTCTCTCTCTCTCTCTCTCTCTCTCTCTCTCTGACACACGCACGATGCATTAATCTAGTTTACCCTGCGCATAACTCCGCATTTGAACAGTTAATAGCAAATACTTAAACTAATAACAAAATATACTTACAGTCGCTGATTCAGAAGTGGCAGATTGTCATAGCAAAGTCGGCACAGCCAGCCTTGTACTCTCCGAGGTTCACAAAACGGTCGTCCATAAAATGCGTTGCACAAATTCGAACATCTGGGTTGTGCTGTTGTGTTGTAAGTAATCTTAATGATTCCTAACTGCATCTACTTTCAGAAGGCCAAATAAAGTGCTTTTGCTTTCACATAGAAACACACAGCGTCTCCCTGACATGACTGCCTGCATCAACACTACTGCGGTTACTGAAACCACGCCTTCTTTCTTTGCAACATTTGGGCGGCATTATGCAAATATTTCCACATCGTGACGTAGACATGTGGGGGTGTGTTTGAATGAGGTGTTTTAGCCCGGTCTGGATCAGCTTTCCCTTTTAGATTGAATAAATCCTTTTGTGGAAGACATTGAGCTTTGTAACTCTGCAGATCGTATACATGCACAAACAGCTACATAACACGCTAAAGAAAAGGAAAACAAGAAATCGCATCATATGACCCCTTTAGAGAGACTTTGGTGAAACACACACAAACACATTTTTATCAAATAATATGTCATTAATAGCGGTTCACTTCCGTGATTTGGTACGATTGCGTTCGCATCAGCAGCAAACCTTACCAGAGTTCACATGAACCGTACGCCAGACCACCCTTTTTAAGTGGACTCGGGTACGGTTCGCAGGAGCGACTTTCAGTATGGTGACTTATTTCCATCTGAAACGGAATATTGAGTAGAGGGCGGGGTTTTATTTTTGCACTTCTCCTCTCATCTCTCACTCTTAGCAAAGTAACGGTTTGGAGGGGCGTGATTAATCATATTCTGCCCAAGCCCTCAAACTCATCAGAGAAGGAGTGTCATTCCAGAGCGGAAGCGAATGTTCAGATTTTGATGAAAGATTACCAAGACAAACTATTTTTTTCAGCGAATTAACTTGCACGGATTAATTGTTCACTTTAAGACTAGCAATGTAAGACTAGCACATTTAAGACTAGCGCAGTGATGCGCGGGTCGTCTCATAACCTGCGGACCCCGCTGGTAACCCGCGGGTCGGGTTGGGGCGGGTCATTAAAAACAAAATTAAAAAATCCATGTATGTTGCGTGCAATTCCCTATAGCCAATATTAAATATTTGGGAATATCTATTTTCATATTTTATTAGGTTCTTTGATAGGGTTACAATACGAAGGCCTATGTAGAAACGTAACTTGCTTGATGTCCCCAAACCTTTGGCGTCACGTGACACGTCGAGAAAGCACCAAGCAGCTCTGTATCCCAGCCACAAGCGCATCAAGTGAGCGCACATTCAGCTCTGCTGGCCGGGTGCTGGAGTCTAGATGTAATAGATTAAACCCCGGTACAGTGGATGCCATTCTTTTTTTGCACAGCGAACGTAAAAACGCTAAAGGAACATTTCCGTGTGTTAAATAAAACAAAAGTTCAGTGGTTATGTAGCGCAGGCTGTAAACTGTAGGCCTATACAAATCTGAAATAAAAAATTGTTTAGCCTATTAGATGAATACAAACGCTGCTTTGTAAATGTTGAAAATGTTTATCATTATCTTGTTATTAATATGACCTGATTTATGGTTCATATTCATAATCGTATGCTGTTGCCAGTTTACAGGGAGATGTTTCCAAGCACTTTCAGGCTGAAATAAAGGCTGTTTTCATTTACATTACAATACCTAGTACGTCTATTTAATGGTCGCGGGTGCAGGGCGGGTTGTAAAAATAGATACAGTGGTGTGGGGCGGGCCAAATCATTTCATAAAAGCGGGACCCGCGGGTTGGAAAAAAACCCGACCCGCGCATCACTACCGACTAATAAATTACAGAATGCTTAGCAAACACTGAGGAATCAAATAAATAATAATAAAAAAAAAATAAGGAAAGCCTCCATACGTAATGTGAGGTAAAGAGCAAAGATAACAAGCTTTTCAAAACAAAGGCTGTTGCTGACAGGACTTGCATGTTTTTTCCACAAGAATACCAACATGTTCACCTTCTGGTTTAAGAAGCGGTCTTTTACTTTAGTTTGAAAACCAAATCCTCCGTTGCGCTCCGTCCGCTGGGCGCACCTTCGCGCTCATGCTGATAAACCAGGCTCTCTACACATGAAGCGCTCGCGCTGAACGCGCCTCTCTTCACGTGATCAGTGAAATCTGACTCCGTCCTGCTACAATGTGCCGCGGCTCTTCCCCATAATGAAGCAGACGCTTTGGAGCAGTGCGTTCACACCGCCGCCGCGAGAGCTCTGGCCGCCCTGCCAACGACGCTGTAGAAAGATTCGTTGACACTCTGACGATCGAACGCTTGGTCTTGTATTTAAAGGAGCCGAAAAGGAAACAAGCATGTTGATCTTGTGCAGACTGATCACAAGTAGGGTATAAGTTAACCTCATTAAATATTTTAATTGTGAAAGTAAGAAATTGATCAATGGAAAGAGCTTTATAGTTACAACAATTATAGTTACATGTTTGCTAACGAAATAAACCAATACATGCCATTGGTGTGGTACGTTTTAGTGCTAGTCTAATTTCAACTTGCAGTTTATAGGAGACGTTTACTAGCCTAGGTCTTTAATTAACATTAACGTTAATTTGTGCGCAGCCTACATTCCAAACTGTCCTGGTTGAAGTGTAGCCTTAATGTAATTGGTCAACTATGTTGTTTTGAGGAAATTAATAGCATTCCCGCTGAAAAAAAAACAAAGCGTTCTAGCGCTAAAATGCTTGGGAACTAATGTGGTCGGAAACAAAGTTTACAAGACTGCCTTCTCTGGAATCCTCTCAAGTGGAGGACTTCTACATTCTGATTGGTTGCCGCCGAACCGCGTCATAGCTCATTACCATAAAGTTGACTTGATTTCAATTCTCCTTGACGCCCTCACCGTCCAAAACGCGCCACGCCGCTCTGCCGCCGACTCACATTGAAAATGAATGACTTCCGGCCACGCTCTCGCTGCCTGCGGTGTGAACGCACAGTTAGACCATGCACTCGCACAAGTGCGACCACGTCAAATTTTTACTCGCACATTCTCAAAAATTGGTCGCAGGTTAGAGCCCTGCAGGTATTTCAGCCCAGGACGATTGCACTACATACCACAATTCCTCTGCATTTCTTTGTTTTGCCTCAGAAAAAGCCGTTTTGATGTCACCCCAAAAGTTTTCTATTGGATTAAGATCCGGAGATTGGGCTGGCCACTCCATAACATTAATCTTGTTGGTCTGGAACCAAGATGCTTCTCGCTTACTGGTGTGATTGGGGTCGTTGTCTTGTTGAAACACTTCATTTCAAGGGCATTTCTTCTTCGGCATAAGGCAACATGACCTCTTTAAGTATTTGAATGTACTCAATCTGATCCATGATCCCTGGAATGCGATAAATAGGCCCAACACGTAGTATGAGAAACATCCCCATGTCATGATGCTTGCGCCACCATGCTTCACTGTCTTCAGTGTACTGTGGCTTGAATCCAGTGTTTGGGGGTCTCCTGACAAACTGTCTGCGGCCCCTAGACCCAAAAAGAACAATCTTGCTTTCATCAGTAAACAAAATATTGTGTCATTTCTCTTTAGGCCAGTCAATGTGTTCAAATTTTAACCTTCATTTTTTCACCAATGGGACCTTGCGGGGGCTTCTTGCCGATAGCTTGGCTTCACTAGGCGTCTTCTAATTGTTACAGTACTCACAGGTAAGTTGAGACTTTCTTTGATCACTCTGGAGCTGATCATTGGCTGAGTCTTTGCCATTTTGGCTATTCTTCGATCCAGTCGAATGATAGTTTTCCCTTTTCTTCCACATCTTTCTTGTTTTGGTTGCCATTTTAAAGCATTTGATATTTTAGCTGAGTAGCCTATCATTTTCTGCACTTTGTTTTCCCCTCTAATCCACTTTTTAATCAAAGTATGCTGTTCTTCTGTACAATATCTGGAATGACCCATTTTACTCAGATAAATGCACAGTACAACATTTGCTGCCTTCGTCCTTAAATAAAGGCCACTTCTTTGACACCATTTTTTTCACAGAATGATTTACCTCTCTAATTGAACTCCACACTGCTATTATTTTGAACACACCCTTTTCAATTAATGATTTAATTACACAGAATCAACAGCATGCATATCATGACTGTTGGTCTATTGGTTTTCTATTACTCTACACCTACTTGTAAAATATTTGCCATGTAGAAATATAATTTCTACCAAAAGCGGTGATTGATCTGGTTAGTGATGTTGGACTGCTATTATTTTGATCAACTAATATATATATATATATATATATAGATACACATATACATATACATATACATACACACACACAGGTGCTGGTCATAATTAGAATATCATCAAAAAGTTGATTTATTTCACTAATTCCATTCAAAAAGTGAAACTTGTATAATGTATACATTCATTCCACACAGACTGATATATTTCAAGTGTTTATTTCTTTTAATTTTGATGATTATAACTGACAACTAATGAAAACCCCAAATTCAGTATCTCAGAAAATTAGAATATTACTAAAGACCAATACAAAGAAACGATTTTTAGAAATCTTGGCCAACTGAAAAGTATGAACATGAAAAGTATGAGCATGTACAGCACTCAATACTTAGTTGGGGCTCCTTTTTGCCTGAATTACTGCAGCAATGCGGCGTGGCATGGAGTCGATCAGTCTGTGGCACTGCTCAGGTGTTATGAGAGCCCAGGTTGTTCTGATAGTGGCCTTCAGCTCTTCTGCATTGTTGGGTCTGGTATATCGCATCTTCCTCTTCACAATACCCCATAGATTTTCTATGGGGTTAAGGTCAGGCGAGTTTGCTGGCCAATTAAGAACAGGGATACCATGGTCCTTAAACCAGGTACTGGTAGCTTTGGCACTGTGTGCAGGTGCCAAGTCCTGTTGGAAAATGAAATCTGCATCTCCATAAAGTTGGTCAGCAGCAGGAAGCATGAAGTGCTCTAAAACTTCCTGGTATAAGGCTGTGTTGACCTTGGACCTCAGAAAACACAGTGGACCAACACCAGCAGATGACATGGCACCCCAAACCATCACTGACTGTGGAAACTTTACACTGGACCTCAAGCAACGTGGATTCTGTGCCTCTCCTCTCTTCCTCCAGACTCTGGGACCCTGATTTCCAAAGGAAATGCAAAATTTACTTTCATCAGAGAACATAACTTTGGACCACTCAGCAGCAGTCCAGGCGAGACGCTTCTGACGCTGTCTGTTGTTCAAGAGTGGCTTGACACAAGGAATGCAACAGCTGAAACCCATGTCTTGCATACGTCTGTGCGTAGTGGTTCTTGAAGCACTGACTCCAGCTGCAGTCCACTCTTTGTGAATCTCCCCCACATTTTTGAATGGGTTTTGTTTCACAATCCTCTCCAGGGTGCGGTTATCCCTATTGCTTGTACACTTTTTTTCTAGCACATCTTTTCCTTCCCTTCGCCTCTCTATTAATGTGCTTGGACACAGAGCTCTGTGAACAGCCAGCCTCTTTTGCAATGACCTTTTGTGTCTTGCCCTCCTTGTGCAAGGTGTCAATGGTCGTCTTTTGGACAACTGTCAAGTCAGCAGTCTTCCCCATGATTGTGTAGCCTACAGAACTAGACTGAGAGACCATTTAAAGGCCTTTGCAGGTGTTTTGAGTTAATTAGCTGATTAGAGTGTGGCACCAGGTGTCTTCAATATTGAACCTTTTCACAATATTCTAATTTTCTGAGATACTGAATTTGGGGTTTTCATTAGTTGTCACTTATAATCATCAAAATTAAAAGAAATAAACACTTGAAAAATATCAGTCTGTGTGGAATGAATGTATACATTATACAAGTTTCACTTTTTGAAAGAAATTATTGAAATAAATCAACTTTTTGATGATATTCTAATTATATTACCAGCACCTGTATACCTGTATACATATATATAGGTATAGCTCTATACAGGCATCTAATGGCTACACCATGGTGTTACAATGATTTTCTTCACCACAAGCTGAAACAAATCTGCCTTAATTCCATGGATTTTAAATACTTTTGCTCTATTTATAACTTACATACTGCATTAATTGAAAAATATACTTTTTTTAAAATATTTTTTTACATTTTATACAGAAAATAGTACATAAAAAACATTTAATAAAAAAAAAAAAAAAACTATTGAAATGAAATAGTATATTCATTTCACAAAACTAAAATTACACCATTATGGCCTCTGGTCAGTTTCAACCATGAACAACAAGTGTGACTAGGGCTGCAACAAACGATTATTTTGATAATCGATTAATCTAACGATCAGTGTTGGGGAAAGTTACTTTTAAAAGTAATGCATTACAATATTGCGTTACTCCCTAAAAAAGTAACTAATTACGTTACTTAGTTACTTTTTTTGGAAAGTAATGCGTTACGTTACTTTTGCGTTACTTTTTAAATATGAGCAGGGCCTCAGGCTGAAGGAATAAACCTCAGGCTGAAGGAAAAGTAAATTCACATGTGAAGAGTAGAACGCAGGAGAAGAAGTTCAACACTCTTCAGAAATTAAAAAAAAAACAAAGAAGCACAATTGTTAGTTTATCTAAAGTCATTTTTTCTTATCAGTATGATTGAACTGGATCATCAAAGGTCAGCAGCAAAGACATTGGTTAATAAAATGGGATTAGATACATTTGTGTTGTTTAACATATTTAATTATTGCAGGTTTGTGTCATATTCTGTGTTTGCATTTCACCGTTTTAATTCATTTTGATGAATACTAAATCTGTTTTTTGCGAGTGGGATGAATTAAAGCACATTCACATTTAGTCTAGAACTACAGTAACAGCATGTTCACACCAAGGTTATTATATTTTTGAATTTTTAAATTCGTTTTATTTTAATATCGTTTTCAAATTTGCTATAAAATTCAGTTTAGTTTTTATTAGTTTCATTAATATTTTTGTTAGTTTTAGTTTAGTTTTTATTTTGTGAACACATTTTTATTTAGTTTTTATATAGTTTAGTTTCGGTTTTAATTAAAGTTTAGCAGAATCAACAGATCACTTCCAGAGCGAAGGCCAAAGAAAGACTTAATAATTTAACCTTATTGAGGCAAACATTTAGCGACACAAAATGAACGCATGCTGAAACGCATAAATCTACACAAGTTGCGATAATGTAATCTAATGGTGTGTTGAGATATTAATATGAAAATAAATGTAGCCTAATTTCGTTATATTAGATGTCTTTTTTCTTATTTAACCATAATCATGGTATTGTCGTGTCTTGCTTTTCCATGAACAGCCGCGCATAAATCATCTAATGAATTATGACTAATGACTAATGAAATTCAATAATAACGACAATCGCAGTAAAGGCTCATATTTGAATATGTTCTTTTCTTTATTTATGAAGAATTATAAGCATGTGTATGATGTGATTTAGCCTATGCATATTTGTTCTAAAGTTTGTCAGAGTGATCACGAGATGCTCGGCCAAGTTTTGTATTGTTTACAGAAAGGCACGTTCTTATCTTTTTTTTCTGTTAATTATCACGTTGCTCTGCGTGTCTGTTTTTCGTCAAAGCACCAACTTAGAATGCCTAATGTTGGTTTGATTGCTTGTGTTACACGAGAAAATGAATAAGTTTGCCTACCTGATGTTGTAGATTAATGCGGGTTCGGTTCGTGCCGCGACTCGCGGTCTTTATGTCAAACGGTTCTGGTCTGGTACAGAAATAAATGAGTGCTGCTGTGGGATAACGGGTCGGGTGTTCTGTTAAGTACTGTTGGTGCACGTTTATCAAACAGGACTGGTGCAGGACTCTGCTTTAAACTGCTTTGCGTCTCTCCGTCAGATAACCCCATGTGTGTGATGCGCCATTTACAGGTATTTCCCTAAACTGTCACACAGCTCAAATATTTTTCCGCCAAGGGGTGAGAATGTAATTATTATGAAAACGATTGTTAATTTGTTAATTATTATTTTATTTCAGTTAGTTTTTCAATAACTATCAGTCAATAAATGGGAAAAAAGTAACTCGCGTTACTTTTTTGAAAAAGTAACTCAGATATTTTCTTGTAAATTAAAAAGTAATGCGTTACTTTACTAGTTACTTGAAAAAAGTAATATTATTACGTAACTCGCGTTACTTGTAATGCGTTACCCCCAACACTGCTAACGATTATTAGAACGATTGATCGACTAATCGTCGATTATTTCACTGGTTAATCAGTAGACTTTGATTGATTATTCAGTTTTTGCAATTAGTTAGAATATTAAGTTATACCATACCTGTCAAGTATCCCGTTTTGGCCGGGAAAGTCCCGTAATTTACCCTTCTTTCCCGCCGTCCTCCCGTATTAGTATTTTCCCGTAAATCTCCCGTATTTTAACCTGCGTTATCAGAAAAAAAAAAAACGTCCCCCCCAAAAAAATCTGAGCTCTGTCACTAGCCTCGCGATAACTGCCACCTGCAGTAGCCTACTACAGGTTAGTGTGTGAGGTCAGATGATGAGTTGATGAGTGACGACGCGGGAAAAATGAAGAAAAAACAGACAGATGATGGATGCCAGGACAGAGAAGGAAGGCACTCCTGCCAAAAAAACAAAACTCTCGTGTAAATACCGCGATCAATGGGACAACGGATTTATTTTTCTGAAGAAGAGCAGGGTGGGGGACAGTCACGCGTTTTGTAGGATTTGTAACTGTGACTTTAGCATCGCACACGGGGGAAGGAATGATGTATGCCAGCACGAGAAATCCGCCAAGCACAAGCGCGGGCTAGAGGCACAAAAACATGCCCAGGCGATGTCAGCATTCGTGACGAGAAATGCCACTGAGTATGGAGATGGACATCAGTTGGCTGATGAAGATCTCTTTATCGGAGCAGACACAAAGGCATTCATGAGAAGCGCTGAGCTCCCTGTGTCAGCCGAGAAGAAATTCTTTCAGTGAGTATATTACCCAGTAGTTATATTATGATATCATATTTGACAGTATGAGAGTATGGGCTGTAGTGTGCCTAAAAATATTACCACTAATGCATTTTTTTCACTCTTATGCTGTTGTAGAACTGTGAGAAGCTTCTATGAGGCAGTGCTTAAGAAGATGTTCTCCTCCTTTCCCCTCGACCATCCACTCCTGAGGGACCTGAAAGTGCTGGACCCTGCAGCTCGCATTAACATAACTCCAGGGACAGGTAGATAATAGAAACAGTTTCCAATAGGCTTTATGCCCAGCTCCACTACTTACCCTAGCAACCACCCTAGCAATGGTCAGACACACCTGGATAAATTAAATATAAGTATGTGTAGTGTATTAGCAGTAACCTTATAAGAGCAGAATAAATATGGCTATGTAATATGAACAATGTATGAACAATATGTACAGATATGTGCAATGTAGTGGCAGTATCATTATAGTAGTAGTAAGAACAATATAGATATATGCAGTGTATTAACAGAATATATTACAGAAAAACTGAATAAATATGGATATTTAGTATGAACCATATAAACAGATATGTACAGTATGTATAGCTATGTGCAGTGTGGTAACAGTACCATTGTAGTGCAGAAATTGACAGGAAATAAAGGAGCTGGCTTAAGTTCAGGAAGTAGTGGAGCTGGGCATAAAGCCTATTGATGTTAAGCAAGGCAAGGCAATTTTATTTGTACAGCCCATTTTTACAAACAATTTGTCTCAAGGGCTTTACATCGCATCATAACAACATCCTCTGGGGACAGTTCCCCATTGATAACCAAAGAAATAATTGGCACAGTATACTTGATACTTGTTTAGATCTGCAATGTTCAGTCAAACACTTTTTACTTTACAGTGAAAAGGCTAGGGGCCCTGTTCCCTCAGTTGACGCTGAAAGAGGATAAGATGAGGGAGGAATTCACAGACTATCAGGTGACAGATAGCAAGCAACTCCCCCAAGAAGACAGAATCGACAGATTTTGGGGCCTGGTAGGAAAGGACATGAGGTTCAGTGAGCTGCCAAAACTTATGAAGGCTTTACTATGCATTCCCCATAGCAATGCAAGTTCAGAAAGGGTGTTACAGGGAATAGGATGTCGTTAGACAACAGAACTGTTTGCGCTGTACTCTCATGTAAAATTAACCATTCTGGCTCAGCCCACAAATACACTCCTTCCAAAACAGTCTTAAAGAATGCAAAGTCTGCAACAAATGAGTACAATAAGTCACTAAAAGAGTAAAGAAAAGTTATGTGAAATGAAAAGAAAAACTGTACAAAATAGCAATATGAAATGAATGAGTGTGTGAATGTGGAATGAAAATGAAATGTAAATGTAAAGACAAGCAATGTTAAATGAACAGAAAATATGCAAATAAGCCTTTAAATAAATGCTCTTCATATATACCCTTTTGTGTTTTCATTTAGGCTATGAATGTTCACAGCATGTCAATGTCAACAAAGGTAGGCCTATCATTGGCTTTATGCACAGCTGCACTACTTC
Source organism: Aspiorhynchus laticeps (assembly GCA_023376895.1). Taxonomy (NCBI): domain Eukaryota; kingdom Metazoa; phylum Chordata; class Actinopteri; order Cypriniformes; family Cyprinidae; genus Aspiorhynchus; species Aspiorhynchus laticeps. The sequence continues at coordinate 10,862,095 of CM041793.1, forward strand.
CTGAACTTCAGGCAGCTCCTTTGTTTCCTGTCTGCCATTATTGGACAAGCTGATCACCTGGATTAATCAGTTTGTCCAATAATGGCAGACAGGAAACAAAGGAGCTGCCTGAAGTTCAGGAAGTAGTGCAGCTGTGCATAAAGCCAATTGTAGTTTATAAGTGGTTGACAAGTGGTGATTTTAGCTTTCTTGTCACCTGTCTTAAAATGTAAGGGATACTGGAGCTTGGTTGGGGTGGTGGGACTGCTCGCGGCAGGCGCCGGAAAATTTCCCTTATTTTCAAATCCAAAACTTGACAGGTATGAGTTATACATATTCTAACATAAATAAAGGTCACTTCAGCTTTAGAAAAGCATATTATGTAATTACAATTATTACACAATTAATTGGTAACACTTTACATTAAGGTTCATTAGTTAACATGACTGCACTGTATTTTATGTATAATCATTTTCTATTCGTAACGGTTTTAAATTCATTTTAAATACATTTTTATATAATTTCCTTGTTTTTATTGTTGTGATTACTATTTTTTTAATTCCTTGTTTTTATTGTTGTGGTTATTATTTTTAATGTCTATTTCACTTCCTTTTATGTAAAGCACTTGTGTTTTTGAATTTTTTTGGTGTATGAAATGTGCTATATAAATAAACTTGCCTTGCCTAACATGAATTAAAAATGAACAATACTTCTATAGCATTTGTTAATCTTAATGTTAATTTCAGCATTTACTAATGCATTATTAAAATCACAAGTTGTTTTTTTACATTGATAAATGCATTGTGAACTAACATGAACAACTGCATTTTTATTAACCAACATTAACAAAGATTAATACTTAAATGTAATAAATGTATTGTTCATTCATGTTAATTAATACATTAACTAATGTTAACAAATGATACCTTATTGTAATGTTACCAATTCATTATAAAAATAGATGTATTTGGCACACAAAATGAGACGACAGACAGAGACACTCTCTCACCATTTAATTAGCTACATGAAAAAGTAACTGAATGACACATTCTGCCTAACATCTCCTTTTGTAAGTCATCTAGATAAGAAACAAAATAAAGGTAAGTGATAAGATGCTTTGAATAAACTATTTTATTCACAACATAATGTCTTAAAATACCTTATAGGGTTATGATAATCAAAACAGCCCTGAGCTAGATCAAGCTTTGATCTCTGCAAACCAAACTGTCACTTTAATGAAATTATTTTTTCCCACTAATACAAATATTTTATTATTAGCTCTCACACTGGAGAGCTGCTTTATAACAGAAAATCAAGTTGTAATTCTAACTGAAAGCGACACTTTCATGTGTAATACCGTAAAGCTGCTTCAATTAAGGCTATCTATTGCATAAAGTACTATATAAATAAACATAATGTGACCGAACTTTACTGGAGTAATGTTACGTTACTGAACTGCAGAGCTCATGCAAACATCCACATTGTTGTAATCAGATGCATTTTTAACTGTTGCTTTCACACTGCTGTCAGTTTTTGTTGTTTATTTCGTTACTGGGAGGAAAGCGCGCAATATATATTTACATATTCATCCAAACGCCGCTCAAGTTTGGATGCATTTGCTCTGAAGTGCTGTGTGTTCTTCTCTTGATCTGCATCCAGGAGGGCTGAACTAGAGTCTTGCGCTACAGCGCCACACTGGTCAAACCGCAGTATTGCAGGCTCTTACATTAGGTCATATGAGATCAAACTACTCGACAACAAAAATATTTGTCGACAATTTTTTATTGTCGATAATGTCGATTAATCGTTGCAGCCCTAAGTGTGACTCACAAATAAACTATCCCAGAGGGTTAAGTGCCTTCTCAGTGTCTTATAAAGGACCAGTATCAAATCATCTGAGGTTCTTTGTCTTAATTGAGAATTAATAGATTACAGCTATACTGATAATAACCCAGACTTCATAAACACCCTTTATTGAAAGCTGAGGGGATCAGTAAAGATGGAGAGCAAGACACAGAATGACTAAATTGTAGTCTTTTATTGAAGGTTTACTTCTTCTTAGACACTCCCACAGTACGGCCGCGGCGACCAGTGGTCTTGGTGTGCTGACCGCGCACACGCAGACTGGAGAGAAGAGAGGAGAGTGAATCAAACAAGAGAAACTGAAGCCATCAGAGATCCTTCAGAAATCATCTCAAACGCTCCTGTGTGGACCTGATCAAGCCTATCCTAACAAGTGCTACACTTCTACAGGAGGTCTTTATCTGGTTATGAGTGTGTGGCAGGAAACTCACCCCCAGAAGTGACGCAGGCCGCGGTGAGCTCTGATCTTCTTCAAACGCTCCAGATCTTCTCTCAGTTTATTGTCCAGACCGTTAGCGAGGACCTGCGGAAAACCACCACATCAACACTCATCTCCTGCACAAGTCAAGTCACCTTTATTTATATAGCGCTTTTAACAATACAGATTGTGTCAAAGCACTTAACAGTATCAAGTTGGAGGATAGAGTGTCAGTAATGTATAATAAGATTAAACACTCAATTTTCAGTTAAGCGCACACAGAACAACCTTCAAAACCAGTCGAGGACACTGCACTCCAACACCAAAGCTTTTGGTGTCTCATTTATAAACGTTGCATACGCACAAAACGGGCCACAAACATAATATTCCACGCACATATTGGGATTTATAAAAAATAAACGGTGTAAATATGTACGCACTCTTTTTCCTGGTGAGAGAAAAGTAATGAAGTAAACAGCGATTTTAAACTGTGTTCATGTCGATATAGAATAGAATCTTTTATTGTCATTATAATACAATTAAATTTATTTGGTAATATACACATTTACATTAAATATTCCACTCTCAATGGAGATAAGCACTTAAGTTAGATAAAGTCATTACGCAGAAGGTAAACCAAAATTATATGAATTTAGACATTTGTAGTGGATGAGCTTAATCACTTCTCCTGTGGCATGCTATGTTTTAATGACAGTGAGGAGTGCTATAGATGCACAATAGTTCATCTTTGAATTAAACTGCACATCTCATGTTATGAGAACATATTTTAGCGAGAACACTGATGCACACTTATGGCGATACAATATTTGAAGGGTCCTCCTATCCGACGTTCAACCTTTTTCCAGATTTTAATAGAGTGAGCCACAACCGGACCAAATTTACAATTATCACCTTTTTCCTGTGCCAGTAAATAAAATATCTTGAAGTCTATTTGGTTTAATTTTTTTATATCCTGATAAGCTACTAAAATTATCAAATTCCTTAATTATACTAGAGACTGAAACGGCAAAGTGGTCTAAATATAGAATAATATCATCAGCGTATAATGAAATACTATGATTATGATCATGAATCTTAATCGATACTTCGGATTTCCTGATGGCTTGTGCTAAGGGTTCAAGAGATAAACAAAACAATAAGGGGGAAAGCGGACATCCCTGCCTCGTTCCCCGCTGTAAAGGGAATGGGGGGGAATAATATTACCAGTTATGACTGATGCTGCAAGTGAGTGGTATAATGTCTTAATTAGGGATGCACCGAATGTTCGGCAACCGAGATTGTTCGGCCGAAAATAGCAAAAAAAACTCTTTCGGTGTTCGGCCGAATAAGCAAAAAGACCGAATAATTTGTACCGAACAATGACGTGACGCAATCAAATAGATTTGTGCACTAATGCAGCAAATGTGTCTGCAGTGCGAAAGTATTTAAACTGTCAGAGAAAGACGCAAAAATCATTACAAGCACCGACAGCGAGAGACTGCCTAGTGCTGCATCTCATGTCTCCAATGAGAAGAGGAAGGGCGATTGTTGCATGGTTACTGTGTGATGATTGAAATCGCGAAATGGCCTCAAACGAAAAGGTAAATTATCAAAATTAATAAATAAACTGCAGAATGTTATATTTTCTAATACACGCACGGACTGCATGTATTCAAACAGTGCTGCATGAGCTCGTGGCGCCAGGGTTCAAAGTCCAAAGCGTGAGAAAAATCTGCGCTAAAACATTGTTACTCGTCATTTGCTCAGTAACATTTGTATTAGTTTTTTTAAAAGACATGTGACAATGTGATACGTGCGACAAACATCTTCCCAAATTCGTAATGAGAATCATTTAAATATCTGCATGCTGTTGTCAACAAAAAGCACAGATCTTCCTGCGGGTTTCTGCCAAAATAAAATCTAAGAAAAAGCAACAACTCCATCAACATTCATAAATGTTAATATTGAAATTTTACTGTTGTTCTGTAAAATAAAATAAAAATAAGACAATAATAATGATAATATTAATCACCCTACAACAGCTATACATTTATTATAACATTCACACAGTGTTCAAATTGGGATCTGTAATATATTCTGTTTTAAAAGAAGTCTCTTCTGCTCAGAAAGGCTGTATTTATTTGTACAGAAAAAAAATACATGCCTGATTCAAGAAGGGGTCTCAAAAATGGCCAAACAATATTATTTTAGTAACTTATTAATTTTAAGTTAAATTGTGCTTTGCTGGTATAATGTCTGATAGAATGTTAAAAAATGTTCAGTGTTATGTAAATTTTTAAATTGTTGTTTTGTAATTGATTTTATTTGAAAAGCAGGACAAAACAGTAAAAAGCACATTTTGGCTCTTTAATTTATGCAATGGTGAGAGAAAAAAAAAAAAAAAAAAAAAAAAAAAAAAAAAAAAAAGGGCAAAATAGGCCTACAGGAGGAAATGCAAAAAACCGTGTTCGGTATTCGGCCCAGTGTTTCATTTTGTTCGGCTTCAGCCAAGAATTTTCATTTCGGTGCATTCCTAGTCTTAATCATAGAAATGAAGTGTTCACCAAAGCCGAAACATTCCAGAACTGCCCACATATAATTCCACTCTAGCCTGTCAAAGGCTATTTCTGCATCAAATGAAATAACCGCACAAGGGGTCGAGTGGGAGTCTGCAAAGTCAATAATATGAAAGTCAACGCATATTGCGCCCCTTGATGAAACCGGTTTGGTCCTCCTTGATCAAGCTATGAATTACCTTTTCCATACGAGAAGCAAAAACTTCCCGCTGTCCCGCGGGAACCGACAAGATTTCTTGCTACCCGGGATTAAATTCCCGAATAAACCCGGCAGCGGTCGGTAACTATGGTGCAATTTGAACGGGAGCGGGCAGTCTAACAATATCCCGTTCCCGACGTCCTTTCAGAACAGCATATGTGCGCTTTATTCAAGCACTGGTACAGCCTGCACTCGACTGTTATGCACGCGCTGCACGCATGAACCAGTGCTTAGTTTTATTTGCGAGGTCTGTGCGCAGCATGAGCATAACGATGCTCAGAGCAGGCTAGCCTACCAGTGGTGAATATACGGCCCGCAGACAGAACAGGCAGGTTGTCGATGAGTAACAGAGCAGAATAAAGATGGAGCAAAGTGTGGATGCGCTGTCCTTGAAGTTCAACTCGGTTTTGTTTATATTTTGCTTAGCCTATCATTTTAAATGACAGATGTTGAATTTATTTTAGGGATGTTCATGTTGGTTATTTTTCCTAACAGACAACCGACGCTCGTTAACAGATTATTAACCGTTAACCGACAAGATTATTTTAAATTAGAACAGAATTAAATTAGAAAAAATAAGTGTCTGTGACCCGTTAAAAATACTAACATTTGTTTTCGGGGGATTAATTTTACATGCGCAAAAGCGGCAAACAACAGAACATGAGGATTCACATGATCATATCACATCCCTTAGCGGAGAAAAACATAATAAAGCTTGGCTCTAATGTGTGTGTGTAAAAAAATAAAATAAAATTATAATAAATAGGCCTATACGCAAAATATATTTTCACTTAAATAATAATTTAAGATAACAAAAGAAAAACTGTGCAAGTAGCCTATGCAGAGTTTCAGTTCATTTTTGTAGGAAGGAAAGGAAACCAGACAGCAGAAAGCGGCATGCTATTTTTTTACCTTGGTTAAGTATTCTACCTTGACAATGCAGCCTGTTCATTATAAAAAGCAATCAGTCAAACATATGGGGAAAAAACCACACTGCTCAGTTTAAATATGTAGTAAAATCTGTGCCGTTAAGCGTCATCACCATACCGCCGTGAAGTTATGCAAAACATTTTGTTTTACGTGATATTGGAACGTGAGTGAAGCAGGCCTACATAAAGGTAAATAACATTTTGGCATTCAAATACATCGCGAATACAGAAACATTTGATTTCGTGTCGAACGAGAGACCCAACATTGGTTTCAGTTTTAGCCTAAATTAATTCATTTTGGTTTGTCGTTATTTTTAATTCCTGTTCTTTTCTAAATAGCCTACTGTTAATTGAAAGGATTTGTTGTGGAGTGAGGGGAACTAAAATAGCCTAGTTATGTTTACAGTGTTTATTATAATGTTTGTAATTCGCATCGGCCTATTTCTGAATGAAATAATAAAATGTGACTTATTCTTTTTTTCTCTCTATCCCTTTAAAAAACTTTTTTTTTTTTTTACGCGTAGCTTATTTTAACCATGCAGCAAACCTTTTAAAATATTTTGATAAATTACTGGGAAAAAAAACTAATAAATAAGTGACTTTAAACAGTTTAACTGATTGTATTAATCGGTCAAACTTCTAAACTACTGTGTTTACAGCAAGATGTTAAATGAATTTAGTATTTTGACAAGACGAATAATATTATAATAGGCCATTTTTGTACAACCTAAAAAAAAAAAAAATCCTCTGCCACACATTCCTATTGTGTTGTAAAGTTTAAACGAATTGTATACTGAGTATCCTGACACGGGGAATAAAAATACAAATTTTGTCCTACTGTGTTGGCAGCAAAATATTTTGTGGTCAATAAAAGACTCTTGACAAGACGAATAAAACAAATACAATTTTGTGCAAACTACACTTTTATTTGTTAGCCTATCTCTCTTTCTTTCAGTAAAGGGAATTTAAATGTGTGATTCTGGAAACGAGATCTAAATTTAGCGGGAACGGTCGGGTCGTGAAGAAAATTATTCAAAGCGGACAGCGGGTGAACAAAGACTGAATATATTGCAGGATCGGGTGGGTGCGGGATATAACCTCGTGGGCGCGGGACTTAAAAAACAGTCCCGCGCAGACCTCTAACATGGAGCTCCTCCATACTTAATGGGGCCTCCAAAGATTCTTTATCCATCTGTGAGATCCGAGGCAATTCCAATTTATCTAAATAATGCTTACAAATTGGTTCATCAAAATCTGTTTCGGCTTTATACAGATTTGTGTAAAAACCTTTAAATATGTAATTAATTGCCACAGGGTTCGTGGTGACCTGATCATCCGATGATTTTATTGCGCTAATATATGCCTTATCAGTGTTTCCCACAGGATTTTGTGAGACTGTGGTGGGTGGACCTCAGTCCCTCTAGGGGGCATGCCCCCCCGTAAGAAAATTTTGTGCATTTTAAAGTTAAATTCATCTATGTGGTGCACTTTGAGAGTTCAAAATTAAGATCTCCAACACCGGTTCAGTGTGCAAACTTAAAAGCTGGTGAATTGACTTGCACTTGAGGTTTAAAGGGGGACTCAATGCTCTTTTTAGTTGTGATATAGTGTCTCAGTCTAAATTACACTCACACCGGTGAATTTGGAAGCCAAACAAAATTAGAATATAATAATAATAATAATAATAATGTTATATTATTATTCCTATGACAGTAATAGCCATATATTGGAAAACAATTACACTGTAAAATAAATGAAAATGAATATTTCACAGGTATATTATTTGACCTTATTCTACAGTAGGGAAATTAAAATACTTTTGTCCTAATTTACACATGTGCAAGCAGGGCCTAAATCTAACTTTTTGCCACATCTGCCATTTTAATCACAATACAAACAACATTTTCTGGTGACTTGAGAAAATCTACCAGCCACAAATATTTTTTCCTGGCCATTAAACTGTTTTTGCAGTTGCTGCTACTACAACTACTAAACTTATTTAATAAAAATGCCATTTGAAATTAGAACCAACCACTGCATTTTAAATCACAAAACAAACAATCAGTCCCTCCAGGATTTTGCGATTGTTGATTATACATGAGATAAAAATCTGAAGATTTCTTTTGAAAGCAGTTCAATCATGTATGACATTACACAACCTACCAAACCTCACACTGCAGTTACAAAAGAACAAACAATCAGACAAGCCCTGGTTCTGATTTGTAGTTTTGCACACCTCTGGCAACAATTGCTAGTGCATTATACAGTCACAGCTAAAAACACTGCATGGAGAAAGAGCTGATTCTGCAGCTGAAGGTTATAACTTCACTCCGAGCGTACCTGACTGTATTTCCCGTCTTTAATGTCCTTCTGTCTGTTCAGAAACCAGTCAGGGATTTTGTACTGGCGAGGATTCTGCATAATGGTCACCACCCTCTCCACCTGTCAATCAATCAATCACAGCTCAGATAAACATTCGTGTAAACACCCATAAAGAGTCACACACAATATTACACTTAAAATCACATCCCATTTTCATTTGAGACTTTTCACAATATGGTTCAAAATAACTGATATGGTCTTGTTTGTATGTCGAAAGCAAAATGTCAATTGTACCACATTTCAGAGTGTTCTCCAGTGACTTATTTTATTATGATTCTTCAGTTTTTATAAAGAACAACAATACAGCTGTTAACTTAATTTCTGGCAATATTGTCAGCTTGACTGCACAGACACAACTGGAAGAGAGCTGAACTGGCTTTAGCTGGAAAATGACTCTGTTATTGTCCTCTTGCATTATTGACAAACTATTTTCCTGTTGACACTATAAAGGTGATAAATAATATAAATAAAGTATTTATATAAATACAAATAAAGGTCTTGACTAAAGCTGAGCAACAGTTCTGTGACTGATTTTTATTGCAAAGTAAAAGCTCTGTCTGCTCGGTTGTTTACAGGTGAATGTGTGTTTTAGAAGTGTTTGCCTGCTGAAGATGAAGAGTGAAGAGCAATCGCACCTCATCCTCAGTGAGTTCTCCAGCTCGCTTGGTCAGATCGATGTCTGCTTTCCTCAGCACCACATGAGCATACCGTCGACCCACCCCCTGCAGAGCACACAATCAGAAGAGTGCATTCAGAACACACACACTTTTTTTTTTTTCCCGGCCCACACACACACACTTAAACACTCTCTCACACACAAAATCACCCTGCAGAGCACACAATCAGCAGTGCGCATTCAGAACACACTAGGGTTGTGACGGTGAGGAAATTTTCCCACCGGTTAATTGAAGTGTGACAACCAGTATTACCGGTGTACAATACCGGTATCACCATGGTGGGGGGGTCGTTTGAGTTTTCCCTCTTTTCCACGATTTCCTTCGGTTTTAAATAGCCTGTAAGCGCCGTGCACGTTTTACTTTCACTATCAAATTAGCGGCAATTCAGCGTCAAGCTGTTGTTTGCTTTTAGTTCGTTTGAGTTTTCCCTCTTTCCCTCACTTTCCTTTGCTTAAATAGCTTATAAAAAGCACCGTGCCCTTTTTACTTTCATTTTTAAATTAGCGGCAATTTGGCATCAATTCAATTCAAGCAACAACAAAATATAATGTAGAACATAGAACTTTTATTAACAAAACGAAAACAAATACACCATGCTATATGCCTAATATAAAATAACAAATAACTTAGTTTAAATAGGTATACAAAACTAAAAATCAGTAAAGAATGAGGAATTTTGTTTTATTAGCAAAACGAGTAAGAAAGTTGAGGCACGGACGGCATATACCTTGATGTAAAATAATGGGGGAAAAAATACACAGTTTAAATAAAATAAAATCAGCAAATACTGTGGAACCAAATAAACGAGAAACGAATGTTTATCACTTAAATTAATGGCAGAAGTCAACAGGCTTTTCAAAATCCAAAATATTTTTAAAAAGGTGCTTTTACATTTCGTTTTGAAACTCTTCTGCCATTGTGTTGTCTGTCTCACCTCACTCTTCTTGTCAGTCGGCTCGACTCACTCTGCTCACGTGATAAATTAAATCTGATCTGTGATGCGCGACTGTCCTTCAGTGTGCTGCATTGAGCAGCCGCGTTCAGTTTTAATTGTAGTGTTCTCTAACATTTGTATTACTATATAAAAATTAATCATCAAAACGACGGTGGGGGACGGTGCCGCGGTGGGCAAGTGACGTAACTGGTGTTGTGACTTAACACCGGTATCACCGCCAACACCGTCTATCGCAACAAGCCTAGAACACGCACACTCTTACAGACAGACACACACACACACACACACACACACACACACACACACACAGCAGAGCACAGAGCGTTCAAAACACACACACACACTCACTCAAACACACACACACAGATGTTTGTTTTGCTATCTTAGGGTGTTTTCACACCTACTTCATTTGAGCCCTGCAGACGCTCTCGGAGTGGTTCAGCTCGTGTATGCGAACAAGCAAGTGATCTCAGACCCCCCTAAAAGGACCCAAAAGCGAACCGTACTCAGACCACCTCCCGAGGTTCGTTTGTGGTTCAATTTCCTCGTGATTTGTGAAAGCAATGAGGTCCCCATGCATTTTTGTATGAACATAATGCTTGAGGTTTTGCAGTTAAATACTATTTTATTATTATTAATTGATGTCATTTCAGACGTTCAATCCCTTATTATATTGTTCAAAAATAAATAGGCCAAAATAAGTAAATAAATAAACCAACTGTTAAAATTGTCGTCATTTATGTAATCTGCAGCTAACTGTGCATTCAATTGTTTAATGCATACATAGTCAAGTATTCTCGTCATGACGGAGGCAAAGAACCACCTGATGCACAGCGAAGACCTAGCATTCTGCCCGCTTTAAATCAGACACAGAGATAAAGTAATGCTGTTATGATCATGTGTATTTGAATGCATGAATTATTTATTTAAATTAATTATCGAGAGAGAAAGATGAAAGCTGTGTGTGTGAATTGTCTGTGCGTCTCATTCTGCAAAAGTGAAGCTACTTCAAAACATCAATTTTTACCCCCTAGCTGCTGAGAAATATTATGTAGCGATTCCATATCGAAGCTACTATATTAATAATCAGGGATTGCCAGCTCTTCCTCACACCCTGTCCACTTCATCTTCATCACTGCTGCACAGAAAGCTGGACTCGGAGTTCTTATGAAGTTGTGGTGTGAACAAGAAAGGGTCTGAGATCATTTCAGTGCTGAAGAGGACCAAGAAAAGAACTGGGTTCTCTTTTGAGTCCACTATTTTGTGAACACCAAAAGGACTGAGGTCGCTTTTGGCTGGTTCCCTTTCTAGTTCACTTTAAGTGATCTGGGTTTGGTTCCTTTAAAACAAACTATGTGAAAACACCCTTATAGTGAGGCCATTGCATTGACTTCCATTTATTTTCTATCAGGTTAATGATATTTTCTATCCCCTAACCCAACCCCTAAACCTACCCATCACATAAACATCTGCAGAACACTAGATTTACATCAAAACATCTTTTGGCTGATTGATAAGCCTTTTTAAATAGTGAGGACCAGTCAAATGTCGTCACTAGTGGATTGTCATGATCTTTCACTATATAATGGAGGCCATTTCGTACTCACAAGTACAGTTAAACATTACACACAGTTTACAGCACTCACCTTGATGGCGGTGATGGCAAACGCGATTTTGCGTCTTCCGTCAATGTTCGTGTTGAGAACACGCAGAATGTGCTGGAACTTCTCTGGAATGACGAGCGACTGAGAACACACACACACACACAGGGTCAACACAGCAAAACACACACACACACACAGGGTCAACACAGCAACACACACACACACAGTGTCAACACAGCAACACACACACACAGGGTCAACACAGCAACACACACACACAGGGTCAACACAGCAACACACACACACAGGGTCAACACAGCAACACACACACACACAGGGTCAACACAGCAACACACACACACACAGGGTCAACACAGCAAAACACACACACAGTGTCAACACAGCAACACACACACACACACAGTGTCAACACAGCAACACACACACACACACACAGGGTCAACACAGCAACACACACACACACACACAGGGTCAACACAGCAACACACACACACACACAGGGTCAACACAGCAACACACACACACAGGGTCAACACAGCAACACACACACACAGGGTCAACACAGCAACACACACACAGGGTCAACACAGCAACACACACACAGGGTCAACACAGCAACACACACACAGGGTCAACACAGCAACACACAAGAGTCACACACACAGGGTCAACACAGCAACACACACACACAGGGTCAACACAGCAACACACACACACACACACAGGGGCAACACACACACACACACACACACACACACACAGGGTCAACACAGCAACACACACACACACAGGGTCAACACAGCAACACACACACACACAGGGTCAACACAGCAACACACACACACACAGGGTCAACACAGCAACACACACACACAGGGTCAACACAGCAACACACACACACAGTGTCAACACAGCAACACACACACACAGTGTCAACACAGCAACACACACACACAGGGTCAACACAGCAACACACACACACAGGGTCAACACAGCAACACACACACACAGGGTCAACACAGCAACACACACACACAGGGTCAACACAGCAACACACACACAGGGTCAACACAGCAACACACACACAGGGTCAACACAGCAACACACACACAGGGTCAACACAGCAACAGGCACACACAGGGTCAACACAGCAACACACACACAGGGTCAACACAGCAACACACACACAGGGTCAACACAGCAACACACACACACAGGGTCAACACAGCAACACACACACAGGGTCAACACAGCAACACACACACAGGGTCAACACAGCAACACACACACAGGGTCAACACAGCAACACACACACAGGGTCAACACAGCAACACACACACAGGGTCAACACAGCAACACACACACACAGGGTCAACACAGCAACACACACACAGGGTCACACACAGGGCAACACACACACAGGGTCAACACAGCAACACACACACACACAGGGTCAACACAGCAACACACACACACACAGGGGCAACACACAGGGGCAACACACACACACACAGGGTCAACACACAACACACACACACAGGGTCAACACAGAAACAACACACACACACAGGGTCAACACAGCAACACACACACAGGGTCAACACAGCAACACACACACACACAGGGGTCAACACACACACACACACACACACACACACAGGGTCAACACAGCAACACACACACACACAGGGTCAACACAGCAACACACACACACAGGGTCAACACAGCAAACACACACACAGGGTCAACACAGCAACACACACACACAGGGTCAACACAGCAACACACACACACACAGGGTCAACACAGCAAACACACACACAGGGTCAACACAGCAACACACACACACACAGGGTCAACACAGCAACACACACACACACAGGGTCAACACAGCAACACACACACAGGGTCAACACAGCAACACACACACAGGGTCAACACACACACACACACACAGGGTCAACACAGCAACACACACACACAGGGTCAACACAGCAAACACACACACAGGGTCAACACAGCAACACACACACACAGGGTCAACACAGCAACACACACACACAGGGTCAACACAGCAAACACACACACAGGGTCAACACAGCAACACACACACACACACACAGGGTCAACACAGCAACACACACACACACACACAGGGTCAACACAGCAACACACACACGGGTTAACACAGCAGCAACACCAGTCAACACACACACACACACAGGGTCAACACAGCAACACACACACAGGGTCAACACAGCAACACACACACAGGGTCAACACAGCAACACACACACAGGGTCAACACAGCAACACACACAGGGTCAACACAGCAACACACACACAGGGTCAACACAGCAACACACACACAGGGTCAACACAGCAACACACACACAGGGTCAACACAGCAACACACACACAGGGTCAACACAGCAACACACACACAGGGTCAACACAGCAACACACACACAGGGTCAACACAGCAACACACACACAGGGTCAACACAGCAACACACACACACACAGGGTCAACACAGCAACACACACACACACAGGGGCAACACACAGGGGCAACACACACACACACACACACACACACACACACACAGGGTCAACACAGCAACACACACACACAGGGTCAACACAGCAACACACACACAGGGTCAACACAGCAACACACACACACACAGGGGCAACACACACACACACACACACACACACACAGGGTCAACACAGCAACACACACACACACAGGGTCAACACAGCAACACACACACAGGGTCAACACAGCAACACACACACAGGGTCAACACAGCAACACACACACACACAGGGTCAACACAGCAACACACACACACACAGGGTCAACACAGCAACACACACACAGGGTCAACACAGCAACACACACACACAGGGTCAACACAGCAACACACACACACAGGGTCAACACAGCAACACACACACAGGGTCAACACAGCAACACACACACAGGGTCAACACAGCAACACACACACAGGGTCAACACAGCAACACACACACACAGGGTCAACACAGCAACACACACACAGGGTCAACACAGCAACACACACACAGGGTCAACACAGCAACACACACACAGGGTCAACACAGCAACACACACACAGGGTCAACACAGCAACACACACAGAGTCACACACACAGGGTCAACACAGCAACACACACACACACACACACACACACACACAAGCAGCACGGGTTAAACGCGCAGAACGCTAGTTACTGTAATACACTAGAGGCTAGCGGGTCAACAACTGACCGACTACAACTACACACTAACTAGAGTTCCGCGATTTCTGGCCTAAACTAAACAAACAACGTTAACATATGTTTATAATTAGTTACATTTTTACATGTGTATACATACTCTGGTGCGTTTTGTATACTCAACCCGGCGCGGACTGAGCACGGGTTTTGTCAGCCATTTAACGTAAACTCTATACTGTAAACCTAAACTTTTCACTCAAATATATTCTAGATCTACTAAAATCATAGGATGTTAAAACAGTGCTGCCATACACACACAAATAAGCGCGATGTTGCGAGATTTTGACTACAATCTTGAGAAATTAATTTCGTGCCTACCATCTTGTTCGCTGGTTCCGCGCAAAGAGGAAGTGATCACGATCTCGCGATAATTTCAACACTGGACGCGCGAACTCGACAGGAAGTTCCGTCAAGATGAAAACGTCCGGTGGGACTAAAACAAGTCAAGGAACACGCAAAAAAACAAAACAAAAAAAAACACAAAAAAAAAAACACGCAGCAACATCGAAAGCTGCCGCATCCGAAACCACCTACTCAATGAGTAGGTACTTAATTTCAATAAGTACTTACTTAACGAGCGCTAAAAGAGTACGTACTTTTCAGCCAAATCTCGTTGAGTATGAATGCGATCCGCCATGTTTACGTTATCATGTGATCTATGACGTTATAACAAGCGCAAAAACAAACTTAAAAGTTATGAGCGACAGGCTTAATTAATCTATCTGTAAATATTTTGATGTTGATGAAATTTGCTCATTTTGTGGTCTTGTTGAAGAAACAGCTGCCCTTATGATTGTAGTATAACCAATACATTTTGGGTTGATTTAAGTTTTTATATTTTTAACTGTACTAATATAACCCACAGTTTAATCCTTAAAGATATTATTTTTTATTACGAAAAACTAAAATCGTTATCTCTTAAATGTTATTTTCTTAATTTTATGTGCAAAATTGTTCACCCACACGCAAAACTGGCTTAAAACTCCTGTTTTCTTATTTTTCTTGTTGAATCTCTCGTTTCATCCCTGAGGCTTATAAATAACAAAAACAAATGCAATTTTAATGCATAATGTTTATATGAATTGTATGATTGTTCAAAGATATTTAATCTTTTTTCCCGTGTATATAATCTCATCGTATATGCAAACCCATTATAGTTATGTTTTCTGTTGTTTTTTTGTCATTATGATTGTTCATTGTTAAAGATACTACCATCTTTCACTGAGCTTGTATGTTCTGCAGTAATAATAATAAATAATAAAAAGAAAATAAGAGCGACAGGCGCACAAACACCTCATAGCATCAATAAATCCACAACCCTACCTAGTACAGTTTTCCTCCATGTTTGTAATATCTGCACAAAGGAGACGTCGATCAGCTGCTCAAAGATCTTACCTTTGGAGAAGACTGTTGATTTTACACTCGAAAAATGTAAGTATTACTACTTAGAATTAAGTTTTCCTCAGAATGCATTGGTAGCCCAACACTTATGAACAATAATAATGATAAATGCTGACCAATAATTAATTCTGCTTTTTAGTAAAACAAGCAAAATGTAATTAGCTTTTTCATATGCCATAGCTATGCATGACTACACATATGTTAATGAAACAATTATATTTTATTTACTGACAACAACAGGAAACATGAACAAATGAGTAAAATGTAAATAAAAGTAACCATGACAATACATAAGTCAACAACACATAAAACAAAGCTTTATTCAAACATACTGTTTTAACAATCAAGTATTTACATGCAGTGAACCCACATCCTACTGCCATCTCAACACAGCTGAGCCAGTTCTGCAGCTGACCACCGTGTCCACCTTTACCTGTCTCTGCTGTCCATCACGACCCACACTGCTGCAGTCAGACTGAATCTGATCATGGATGGGAAACGGACACCTGAGTACACAGAGAGGATGAGGAAGACCATGATGACGCCCCTGAACCACACAATCTTGAATCAAGAGCAGGAGAACATGTGTGGGACAATCTGGCTCCTGCTGTGTCTGCTCCAAACATCTGTTTGCCTGCTCTCCATGAGGACAACTACCTGTAAAACAATTACACAGAGTAAAAAAAATACATCTCACGTTGTCAGCAGAAGGTTGCTGGATCGATCTCTGCAGTCATCACCATCAGTGTGTCCTTCAGCAGGGCTCTTTACTCCAGGTTGCTCCAAGGGGATTGGGGTCCCTGTAATAAGAGCACTGTAAGTCACTTCGGATAAAAGTGTCTGCCAAATGCATAATTGTAAATTTAAAGAAAAATTAAATTAAAATGTAAATGTTTTTTGCAGCTCAATTAAAAGCTGCTTGTTTCTTAAATATTATTTCTTCAAGGTACTACTATAATATAAATGTTTACATATATTTCATACAATTTCTATTTGGAGCTTTCAAGGGTTAGTTCACCAAAAACATATAAATTCAGTCATTACTTACTCGTATCCACGCTGTTCAGTCCTTGTGTGTGTGTGTGTGTGTGTGTGTGTGTGTGTGTGTTTCCAAACACAAAAGGTAATTTTCAAGTTTGTCCTGCTGGTTTCTGTTCATACTATATCAGTCAATAGAGCCTGACTTTCAGAAGCTTCATGACATTATATGATGATGCTTTTGAAGCTTCTGAAACTCAGGCTTCATTGATTGATTTCATTTAATTTAATGTATTTATATAGCACAAATAAACACAACAGGAGTTGACCACTGTGCTTTACAGAGTATAAAACTAAAATACAAGATAAAAAAGAAAGAAAGCAGTAAAACATAATAAACATAAAACATCATTAAGAACTGCTAAATGCTCTGGCCAGAAGATAAGATTTTAACTTTGATTTAAACTCATGTACAAAGGACAGGGATCTCAGATAAAAAGGAAGACTATTCCAGAGCCTAGGTCCAACAACGGCAAATGCACGACCCCCTCTTGACTTCAGTCATGTTCGGGGCTGAGATAGAGAGTAACTGTTTGTGGACCGTAGACACCTGCCTGATGTATTCAGATTTAAAAGTTCAGACAGTTACGAGGGTGCAAGACCATTTAGAGATTTAAAAACAAACATCAATATTTTGAAATCAACTCTATGACGTACCGGCAGCCAATTTAGAGCCATTAAAATAGGAGCAATATGTTGATGTTTGCGGACTCCCGTTAAAAATCTGGCTGCAGCATTTTGAACCATTTGAAGCCTTGTAAAAGAGGACTGGGAAATTCCAGCATATAAAGAATTACAATAGTCCATTCGAGATAAAACGACTGATGTTGTATGAACAGAAACCAGCAGGACAAACTTGACCAAAATCACATCCTCAATTTCTTTTGGTCTTTCTCTAGATGCTCTCGCTGGCTCTGGGCTCACTGAGGATAAAGAGACCACAGTAACATCCAGCGCAGTTGAGGCAGTAAGGGCAGGTGGAGTGATGGAGCGTCTCATCTATGGCACTGGATCATTTCCAGGATGCAGCTGTGGACTTCTCCATCCTCACTGCTCACAGCAGCCTGCAGACATTTCAGATCCTGCAAAGATGCACAAACACAATAGAAAAGCAGTCATTTTAACAGCACAATGTCATTTGATTTCTGTATTAGAAGTAACAAAATGATTTCTTACTTTATATTTTTGTTTTCCTTTTTTTCCCACAAATACCGCTGTCACCTGCTCCACCACAAAAGCTCTGCATCAAATGTACAGCAATCAAGAATCAGAAAAGTGCTGTAATAGTTTGAAATTACAATAATTAAAATAAACTACAACTTAAGATTTAAAAGATGTTTTATTGATGTTAGTAGTATACTCACTGACAGCCTTTGATGGCAGCATTCCTTCATCAATCACTCTGCACCGGATAAACACACGTGTGTCTCATCTGTCCCTGTAACATCCAGACAAGATTCAGTCACCTCTGTGATTTATCTGCTCAATACTGCATTTACATGTTGAGGTAGCTGCTGATGTGTTAACTCGCTTTTTATCCAACACAAATGCTCCTCAGTTTATCAACAATACTAATGGACAAATTAGCTTATGGTTAGCTACTCCATGTAGATTTATTCACATTACTTACATTACTCTAAAGCAGTGTTGAACAGTGAATTCTACATAACAGCACACATAACGTTACATCACTCACTCAGATGTATGTTCATGTTGTGATGTGCTCATCTGTAATTCTTTTAGAATATTTTCCTGTCTCATATTAAATAAACATTTAGTAATCGTCTTTAAGATGTATGGTTTAAATGCACTTTGGAGACGTGCGTGTGTTTACTGGAGGTCTGGAGCTCCCCTGTTCACTATAGGCTACATAATAAAACATGTTTTTACAGCAAAATCATAAATATCCTGATATATACAATTGCACAGTTTACTCTAGCTCAACAAAAGCGATTTTAACACATATAACCGTGTTTTTGATTTATAATACTCACATTTGTAAACAGCCTCATCGCTGTTCTCCATCACGTTTGATGATGATTTATTGATCTCCCGTTGCCTCCTGGGATAGAAAAGTCCATCGGATGAACACTTCCGAATCTGGGCAGAAGCATCCGGGAACTTCTCGACTTCTCTTTTAAGAATACTGAGGTTTCGGACATACTTATTCGCTGGCTTACTGCTTTTCCCCTACTATATAGTAGGCAGTGTTGGGCACGTTACTTTAAAAAAGTAATTAGTTATAGTTACTAGTTACTTCTCACAAATAGTAACTGAGTTAGTAACTGAGTTACATCATTATAAAAGTAACTAATTACTAGGGAAAGTAATTATTGCGTTACTTTAAAAAAGAAAAATCAAATGTCAAATAACTTGGATGCCCCAATATTAAATATGTTAAATGAATGAAATGGACACTAAATAGAATAAATTATTATTATAAAACATTGTACATTAATCAACACTATTTATCTACTGACACTTAGCATCAGTTAGTCAATCATTATAATATGATATTATGATAATTTAGCATTATATGATGATAGATCTTTAGTAATTAGAATAACCAAGTATGAATTCATATTTGTCATGTTGACTGAACTTAGGACTGGTGGTGGTGCTTAAGATATTGTTTGTCATTTAGTGTTTCTATAAAAAAAGGAGGGAAAAAATTGTTAAGATAACAAAACTACTACGAATTATACCACTAATAACAATATAAAACACTAAGGATAAATGAGCTGCTGGGTTCATGATTATTAATCACGTAGTCTGCGTTCGCTCGAATTGATTCGCTGAAATCAAAACAGGGATGATAATAGGTGAGCGCCGGCCAATGAGATTGTCGTTTGCGCATTAGCTCCGCCCACTAGCGGAGTTCTTAAAAACTGAAGAATTCCAAAGGAACTTCCTTAGTTTGACAGGAAAATACAACAAAGAATATCGTTTACATGTAGCGCGTCAATTCTGCATGTTATGAAAGACTCTCTTGCTCTGTATCTTTTTCTGCGCGCGCGCTCTGTGTGTGTGTGTGTGTGTGTGTGTGTGTGTGTGTGTGTGAGAGACAAAGCTACGGCGAGCCGTGCTCTTCACACTAGAGTTTACGGTACGTCAAATACAGCTACACTGCGCATCCATTCAGATGAACTGAAAAAATAAAATGATAATAATGTTATAATAAATTATAGTAACGCCGCATTTTATTGTCAGTAACGGTAACGGCGTTGTAACGGGGGAAACAGTAATTAGTTTGATTACTCGTTACTGAAAACAATAATGCAGTTCAGGGCCGTGCAGAGACCTTTGGAGGGGCAGGTGCTCAAAGTATAAAAGGGGCACATGGAACACGGCTTTTAATAGGGCTGTGCTCCTTGCTGATATGTGTATCGAAATGGATGCTTCTGTATTGATACAGCAGCAAATGCCATGACGCAGGTTTGAAAAAGAAACACAGAACAGAAAAGACCATTTTAAGTTTAAATGTTAAAGACATTTTTTGCACCTCTTAAGTACTCTGGAATTATATTATTATTATTATTGTTGTTATTGTGTTTACAGGGTATGGTGGTTTTGCTGTTGTAAACACTACTGTTGTTGTTGTAGAAAAAAATATTCCTGTCTTATTTAAAATAGAATTCTATTATAATCCTGTTCTGAATGTATTCATTTTTTTTTAATGATAATGATTATAAAAACAGGATTGATAAGTATAATTCGGAGGACAAATAAAAAAAAAAATGTTTATACTGAGAAAATCAGTATAAGCCTGTTTTACCAGTGTTGTGATAATTATTTTTAAGGCACTCTACGTTTTTTTATATAAATACTGTAATAATAATTGTTCAAAGTATGAATAGTTTTTAGTAAGATAACATTAAAAAAAACAAGGCACCTCGAAGCGCTTTAAACTTTTCCCAATTAAACAGCAGGAACGAAAGAGAACAAGCACCTTTGTTTGAATTGCTGTGTGTAGAACTACGTTAGCTGCATTTTTAATATTAATTTTAATAAATGTACATTTGTCCCCGGCACTTTATTCAAGCTCGAGCAGGTGTTTTCACATAGAGGTTTCTAGATTTAAATCTAGATTTAAATTAAAGAGACATGACCTGACGTTTTATTCGTATCCAAAATGAGGAGATATGAATATCAGGAGAGCTGAACACTCGTGCAGTGCATGTTTCATTCATACTCGAAGCCAGAGGGCGCTCTCGCGCAGAAACTTTTGACATGCATATGGACAAACTCACACTGCTATCGCTGTAGCTGAGCTGAATAAAAAGCAGAAACGTTTTTACTGATGAAACGTGAAGACAATAAAAGATTGCGAAAATATATGGTTTATGTGTGTTTTTCCAAGTTATCTTCAGGTAATAAATAAATAAATATACTATATGAAAAATGCAGTAGCCTACTGATTGACATATCATTTAGTATAGAAACTATAAAATATATTTCCTGAATTATTCTGTGATAAAATGGGAAAAGGGTGTTCGTAGTAGCCTTTATAAACCAATCATAAAATTGTCATTAGGAAAACATAGAACAAAAATATTGTAGCCCCTTGCTGCAGAGCTAACCTTGCTTCCACAGGCTACACACAGCAATATAACAGCTGTGCATGATCTGTTCACGCCGTTCTCGTCAAATAATAATAATTCAATAATATAAGTTTACAAACACACGCTCTGCTGAGAACTCCACTTACCGGCAGCCGCGGTCGTTATTGAAGGCATCCTAAAGGCGTGTCTGAACGTGAGGGATCTTCCCGGATGAGATCGTCAGGTGAAAGGTCATCATGTGGATAATTTAATTTACCGCTAAACTATTATTAATTAATTTTACTAATAGTTAGACTGGGCAGGCCTTCACAAAAGGGCGTTTAATCACAAAAAAAAAAAAAAAAAAACTTGCCTTGACAAAAGGGCACTTTGGGCATCAAGGGGAAAATGGGCAGGTGCTCAAGCACCCACAGCCCCCCCCTCTGCACGTGCCTGATGCAGTTAGTAACGCCGTTTATTTATAATGCCGTTATTCCCATCACTGATAGTAGGTAAGTAGGCATATTCGGACGCACTTTAAGTAGACGCACATCCGAATGTCGCGAGAATTAATACGTCACCCAGGTAATTCTCGACTACTCTTTTATGAATACTAAGGATTCGGACATACTTATTCGCTCGCCTACTGCTTTTCCCCTACTATATAGTAGAGAAGTAGGCGGTTTCGGATGCAGCCATGGAGAGAACGTGCAAACTCCACACAGAAAGGCATCCTGGCTCATAAAACATGAAAAAAAATAAAAAAAAATAAACGAGTAGAAATGTGAAATTAAAACCTTAATTAACTTCTTGTTTATTGAACTGTTGTAAAAAATCAATATCACATTTGTAATAATGGCAATTTTTGGAGAAAAACGGCACTCTTCATGTGAAATTGATTAACGATATGAAGTGGTATAAATATATACATTTTCTGCCCCCATGTCTTGAATTTGTGATCATTCTAAATGCATTTTAATAGACTGAATCATGCAGTGAAAAAACTCACTCTAAATGCGTATGTGCACTAGTCTAGACTTCATGTAATGAATGCGTGCACTCTGTAGTGGTGTTTTGAATGGTTTTTGCAAAATACTCGATAATGTCAAATAATCGCAATTACGATATTATCGCAGACGAGATATATCGCACACCCCTAGACTGGATGTCTTGAAACTTTAATTGATCTATCGGTAAGCCCCTCCCCTCGAACGCAGGCGAGCCAATGACAGTCGAGTATCAGTTGCAGGAGGAGCGGAACTCAGACATCTTTAGGTTAGATAGATAGAGAAACATTGGGAGATCTGAAGCACTCATCAGTTTGATGGTATTTATGCTACAAAAATGGAAAAACGATGTGCCTTGGGTACTTGTAACACTGATTCCAGGTATCCTGAGAGGATAGGCAATACAATTTATTTTATTACATTTCCTAAACCCAAACAAAACAAAGCAAAATGTCCGTAAACATTCAACTCTAATCCCAATGAAGACAAAAACGTTAATTTTCTTGTTGTCATACACTCATTAAAGGGATAGTTCACTTTGAAATTAAAATTTGGTATCTATCAGCTTACCCCAAGGGCATCCAAGATGTAGGTGTCTTTTTTTCTTCAGTAGATCCGATTTTGATATTTTTAGGTCAAACCGTTCTAGTCTGTCAGTCATATAATGGCAGGTATAGGTCACTGTCTCTACAAGAGGGAAAAAGAACATGCACAGAGAAATCCAAATTAAACAATTCCCCATCGTAACTACACATTGATGGCCTAAGACACGAAACGAGCGGTTTGTGTTACCTCTTGTACACAACCATGTCCAAGTGATCTGACCGCATCCGGTGTGTGTGCGCGCGCTCTGGCTCATGCTGCATTCACATGGGGCGTCGGCGTCAACGCTTGACGGAGGGCGTGTCTGAAGCGTGGTGCTGACGCGCCGTCATAGTTACAACAACCAATCACATACTGCTGTGGTGTTGCATGAATGGGATTGGGTATTTGCATGAGGTGATCTGATTGGCTGACGCCTCCGTTGGCGCTTAAAAAGTTGAAAAGTTTTCAACTTCTGCCGCGAGCAGCGCCAGTGAAGCGACGTGACGGACCCACAATTCAGTTCGGCAACGCTTGACGTCACTCCATTCAAAGTCAACGAGAGGCGTTGACGCCGACGCCCCGTGTGAATGGGGCGTTAGTCTGCGCAAGCGCCAGAAAGGGCCGGAAGTGATCTCTCGCGCGTATACGTCACTCATTGCCAGAGCGCACTCACACACGTCACACACCGGATGCGTGTGCGCACTCAGATCACTTGGACATGGTTGTGTACAAGAGGTAAAGAACGATATAAATACTGTTCGTTTTCTCACACAAACCGCTCGTTTCGTGTCTTAGGCCATCAATGTGTAGTTACGATGGGGAATTGTTTAATTTGGATTTCTCTGTGCATGTTCTTTTTCCCTCTTATAGAGACAGTGACCTATACCTGCCATTATATGACCCACAGACTAGAACGGTTTGACCTAAAAACATCAAAATTAGATCTACTGAAGAAAAAAAGACACCTACATCTTGGATGCCCTTGGGGTAAGCTGATAGATACCAAATTTTAATTTCAAAGTGAACTATCCCTTTAAGTTACAATTTTCAGCTGCTCAAGCCCGTTAATGTTATCTTGTGCTTCAGCAAGGTATCTCTAGCTAAAACTAGCTAACGTTAAAGTTAGTGAGTCTATGCTAAAGTACAAACCTAAATAGCGAACTGTTCTCGCGTCTTGTACAGTGTAGGTAAAAAACACAAAAATGAAGGTCTATACATTCCAGTGCCTTTCCATATTAAACTGGTTAAATGTAAATTAATTTAATCGTACCCTGCGATACCAGGTTTTTTCCTGGGTCAAAAAAGGTCTTCGGTGGTGGCTGATGGTCATCCACACACACACAGTAAACCCTCCCTATGATCTGCAAGCCCTTTATTGACCATAACTAAAATAAATGCAAAGAAACAGCTTGTGATTTTTGCTTATCATACTTATTCATGAAAGAAAAAACAGTCACTGTCAGGGCATATATTAAAACTGGCTTTAATATTTGGTAACACTTTAGAATAAGGTTAATACTTTAGCATCAGTTAACCACTTTAGTTAACATGAACTAAAAATGCTTCTACAGCATTTGTTTGTCTTAGTTAAAGGAGCAGTGTGTAGTTTTTAGCGGCATCTAGCGGTTGAGGTTGCGAATTGCATCCAACGGCTCAGTCCCCCCCTCACCCCTCCCTTTAGAGAAGCTACTTGCCTTGTTCCGGGACCTCGAAATTTACAAGTTAAGCACTGCTTCTTCTCCTCTTTGACCGTTACTGTTCAAAGTATGCGCGCTACAGTTGCACGCGCACTACATTCGGATTTCTTAAAGGGGAAGCGTCGGGACAATACCACATATAGATGTTTGTGTTTCTATGAATTCCTACTCGCATGTAATGCATTTTAACTTATTCAAACATTATGAAATGTCATACTTATTATCTTTGCCTTACTGTAATATTATGAATTTCAGTTATTTGTGTGTATTCGGATAGGCTGCATTTTTATTGAGGGTTACAAGTACACACATGCAGTGTTACTCTTAAAAAGTAATTAATTAACAGAATCAAATACAGAGCCTTGTGAATGTATTCATACCCCTTCATTTTTTTCCACAGTTTGTTATGTTGCTGCCTTATGTTAAACTCCATACACCATATTGACAAAGCAAAAACAGAATCGTCACAACTTCATAAATTAATTAAACGTAAAAAACTCAAATAAGTACATTGCATAAGTGTTCATACCCTTAACTAAATATTTAGCTGAAGTACCTTTACAGCCTCAAATCTTTTTTTTGTTTGATGCGACAAGCTTTGCTCATCATCATTTGGCAATTATCTGCTGTTGTTCTCCTCACCTCTTCACCTCTCAAGCTCCGTCAGGTTGGATGGGGGCAGACGCACATTTTCAGGTTTCTCCAGAAATATTTGATTGGGTTCAAGCCCATGTGGCTGGGCCACTCAAGGACATTCACAGCATTGTGTATAAGCCACTCTTGCTGTGTGTTTAAGTCCATTGTTCTGTTGGAAGGTAAACATTCTGCCCGGTCTGAGGTTCTGTATACTCTGGACTGGGTTTTCTTTAAGGCTATCTCAATATTTTGGTGCATTGAGCTTTTCTTCTATTCTGTCCCTCACTTCCTGCCGCTGAAAAACAGCCCCACAGCATGAAGCTGCTACCAGCACACTTTACTTTAGGGATGGTATTTTGCAGGTGATGAGCAGAGCTGGTTCCCTTCAAACATGATGCTTAGAATTGAGGTTCATCAGACCAGAGAATCTTGTTTCTCAGAGTCTGAGATTCCTTTAGGTGCCTTTTTTTCTTCTTTTGTCTTCACTGAGGAGAAGATTGAGTTTGGTTAACACCACTATAAAAGCCCAGATCAGTGGAGTGTTGTGGTGATGTTTATCCTTCTGTAAGTTTCTCCTATATCTCCACATATGATCATGGAGCTCAACTAGAGTGACCGTCAGGTTCTTTGTCACCATTCTAACCAAAGCCCTTTTCCATCAATTGCTCAGTTTGGCCATGGAGGCCAGCTCTAAGAAGAATCCTGGTTGTTTAAAACTTCTTCCATTAAGGGTAACAGAGACTACATGCTTCTGTGAGCCTTCAATGAAGCAGAACCTCTGTTATGCATTATCAGCTGTTAAGACCTTTCATTAAGTCGTGTGTGCCTTTCCAAATCATACCCATTCAATTGAATTTGCCACAGGTTACCTTCACTCAAAGTCTAGTAACATCAAGCAACATGAATGCTCCTGAGCTAAATTCCAACTGTCCCAGATAAGAGTATGTGTACTTATGCAATGGAATCATTTAAGTTTTTTTATTTTTAATAAATTTGCAAAGATGTTAAAAAACGTTTTTTTTTTTTTTTTTATGCTTTACCATTATAGTGTATGGAGTGTAGATTGATGTGGAAAAAAGTAATTTAAAGCAGTTTAACATAAGGCAGCAACATAAAACGTGAAAACAAATGAAGGGGTATGAATACTTTCGCAAGGCACTGTAAGATCTTACAGGACAAAGTGAGTTTCCATTTAAAAATCACAATGTCCAATTATGATACAAATCAATAAAATATCCTTTAGGAAAAATTTAAATCCCATTAAATAAAACACAATGTCCAATAAGATTCTAAGCATCAAATAAAATCCAACAGGACATAGTAAAATGCCATTAAAATCAATCAGAATGTCCAATAGGATTCTAAGGATCAAATAAATTCCTATAGGACAAAGTGAAATTCCATTAAAATCAATCAGAATATCCAATAGGATTCTAAGCATCAAATAAAATCCAACAGGACATAGTAAAATGCCATTAAAATCAATCAGAATATCCAATAGGATTCTAAGGATCAAATAAAATCCTATAGGACAAAGTGAAATTCCATTAAAATCAATCACAATGTCCAATAGGATTCTAAGAATCCAGTAAGATCCTAAAGGATAAACTGAAATTCCAATAGGATTATTGCACCCAATTCGGGATACCATTTACTTTAAATAGTTAGCCTGCTAGTCATTAAAATTAAGTTAAATGTATTATTGCTTTGAGACAAGTGAAATATAATAAAAGAAAAGTACATATTTTAAACTACTCAGTAATTAAAATATGCAGTGCTTACAAAATATGTAATCAGTTGATTAATTTGTTTGCAAACGTTTGAAATTGCGGGTTAAAAATGGCGCAGACAAAACAAAAGAACTTGAGCGCGTATTGTAGCATCAACAGTTAGCCTATAATATGGTTACAAATTAGAGGAAGTTCAAATCAGGAAATCAGTGCGAGAGAGAGAGAGAGGAAGTAAGGCTGCTCTTGCTTTAGGCGTTATGGTTTCGATATTAAACGCGAACAGTACACGTTTATGCAGTTTATAAGTTACACGGAAATCAGACACTTTTTGGCGGCGTTTGTTTGGACTTTCTCCAAATTTCCCTCCCACTGTCAAATTCATAGCTCGAAGGGGAAAAGTTGCACACAATTTGAAACTGTTGAAGGCACAGCAGAAGTGAGCTCGGAGGAAAGGCGACAGGAACAGAAGACACTCATTTCTTGAGCTGTAGCTCGGTGTTGAAGTGCCGCAGCGAGTCCAGCATGAGTGAGGAGAGAACTGAGGTGGAGCTCTTCGTGAAGGTCAGTTTCCCTGCAGGCTGCTGCACAATCAGGCCACTACTCAGGACTAATGCAGTTGTAGCCAATCCAATAACTTCACACAATGCAATAAACGTTGCATTACAAATGTAATAAAATGTTTGTATTGTAGTAATTGGCTCAAACATGATAAAATCATGAGCATATAATGTAATAACATTTTTAAATTATGACATTACCTTATGAAACCACCAAAAAATGTTAGCATTTTGTGAAAAAAACTATAAATAGAAAAAGGCAGTTTTCCTTTAATCGAATGTATTTTTAAACTACCTATAAAAAAAATCCACCAGATTTAAATATTCATGCATTTATTATGACTATGTTTATTGTTGTTGATAATGTTATTATTATGTATTTTATTATTTCAGGTTTATTTGACAGGGTCAATGTACTTCAATAATACATAAATGTACAATGTGCCAGAATTAGCCAGAAGGCTATTTTGCAGTCCCTGGACTGATGGTACAATTGTCACCCTAAAAATATAAAATAAATAATCTATGTATTTTATAGTACATTCATACTCCAAAATACATATAAATGTTATTAGTAGTAATAGTATTACAGTCAAGTCACCTTTATTTATATAGCACTTTATACAGTACAGATTGATTTAAAGCAGCTTTAGAGCGATAAACAGGAAAGTAAGATGTTGGGCCGCCATGTGCTGCCAGCACAGCTTCAGTACCGTTCTTCCACGAGATATTCTTGCGTTTTGTGTTTGATGATGGTAGTGGAGAGCGCTGTGTCACACCTCAGTCCAAAATCTCCTGTATAGGCATTCAACTGGGTTGCGATCTGGTCACTGCAAAGATAATTTTTATACTTAAAGCATTCTGTGACCCCTCATACCTATGGATGGGGGCATTGTCATTCTGGAAGAGACCACTCCTATCAGGACAGAAATGTCTCATCATATGAAAACCGTTTTCACCCAGAACAACTTTTAAATATACGCATGTATAAAGAGTACATACAGTATGCAGTATAAAGAGTCAGAGAGTAGCACAATGTCACAACTTAAAGCAAAAGATAAAAAGTCCCCTTTTAACACCAATAATTTAAATAACTAAAATAATATTAACAAAACTAATAACAGATTCAAACAGCAGCAAATTAAAAAAATAAATAAATCCACAAACTGAAAGATGCATTAACGGTACACATATCGTATCATCTCATGTGGGCCTAAGCTGTTTCCACCATGGGAAGATGAAACGAAACAGTTTGTGTTGTTACGTTAGGTTTACTGCAGGACGATTTGGCTAGTAGTTTAAAGAAAAAAAAGTGGCCAGAAAAAAAATTTCAACTACACATTACTTGTTTGTTTTAATCCAGTGCATAAAACGTCAAATCTGATTTGGGGCCATAGCAAATTAAAATGATGGTGCATGTCAAATCCACAAAATTTGTGCAATTTTTATGAACCTCTTTGACTTCCCAATATAGCCTAATGTGCTCATCATTTTTGTTGATAAAATTATTAACTTATTATTAAGTAAACACTGTTCCACATATACTATAAGTTGCTACCATGTGTTTATAATGTAAAGTGTTTTATAAAATAATCTATTAAATGTGAAAAACATTTTATTGTGAGCTCATATTATAAACCAAAGCTCTTGATTTAAATAAATTCTGAGAAAATTATACAATTTTGAACATTTCATTGCACTAATAATACTTTATGCTTTGTTATTATAAAGTGCTATAGAATGAGTTATTAATTTATTGATTGTAAAATAAAAAGTGAATAAATCCAATAGTCATTAAAATAGATTTGTTTACAGTTGATTTATTCCTTTATTCCTTCATTTTTATGTCCTAATATGCAATATATTTTCAATGTTGTCAATCTACAAGCTCATTATTCAGTTGACAAGTCCCAATGAAGTGGCTTGATAAGAGCAGTTTTTTTATGTAGCATTTATAAATAAAATGCGGAGGTTGTCTAACAGTTCACAATGTTTGATATCTTCTATAGTGGTTTAAAATACAATATTTTAAAGACCACAGTCAGCAGTGCAGCTTGTGCGGTCATGTGAGTGAGGTTTACCTGAACAGCTCCTCCATTACACTCGTCCCTCCTAAACCTCATGCCCATCCAGGTCATGGCTAGTGGTTGGCCTATATATATATCGGCCCATATCTGTAATTTTAACTGTTTGGTCAATAAGCATCAGACTTGTATTTTAGCAGTGCTGAGAATATCAGCGCCTGAATGCAGTCCCATTCTCAGTCTCAATTAGTTCACTGTATTTGTTTAGCAGTTCTGTCTAATAAATCTGATGGGGGAAAAAAACATGGGTGCTAGAAAGCCCCCTAATTAATAATAATAATAATAATAAAATAAAAAAAACACATACACTTTATACAAAATCAGAAAAAATGTACACAGCTTCATCTTTTTCAAAGGTTTTCACCACCTGCTCTTAATGCATTATGATGCTTGTTTGAGCATGAATGTTTGCGCATTTTGTGACAGTTGCGTTTGAGTCCCTCAGTTGTCCTCAGTGTGTATAGATGGATCTCAAAGTCATACAGTCACAGCTGGAAAGGGTTTGAATAAACAGAAGATGCTGGAAAACCAAAGTGTGTGCAGGACCTGGAGGATTTTCCTAAAGAACAGCGAGCCAGACAAACAAGAAACTCATGAACAACTCTCACAAAACATAAAAACAGTCATGGATCATCCAGATAATGACAAACACTGTTAAGAAACAAGCATATGTAAACTTTTTATAAGGGTGAACAGTTATAAATAAACAGTTATATTTATATATAATAAATATTAAAAAGTTATAGACGTTTAAATTTACTGTAAAGAAAATGTATTATACTATTTTTATTTTATTTTATATAAAATACATATTTTAAAAAATTGTTAAAAATCCAAAATTGCTATAAAATTAAAGCCATCTGTCTACATAAGTTGTGTTCCAAATTTGAAGTTGATATAAAAAAAAAATGCTATTTTGTTAAGGCGTTATACCAAAAACAGCCGCCGGGTGCCATTCAAATGCCATTGAATTTTTTTTGATGCATTTCTGTCACAAATCTATCAATTTCTCTCTCAATATTACATCTATAACAAAATTCTATGGTAACACAATGTCCGATTTCAAAATGGTTTTCACGGGATGAATTTTGAGATTTTCAAATGGTATATAACTTACGATGATTGCTAAAACATGTGATAGGGAAAAAGGCAAGGAAATAAAGACTTTGTGACAAAGGTCAGAACTCCTGTTATGATGTAGATTTATCATAGACTCTTGGTGCACTCTTGTCATAAATTAATCTATTACTGTTCCTACATAATTTGTAACAACATAAAATTGTAATATATTTATTTAGGAGACTTAGACCTTTCCAATGATATATAGTTTGTCATGATAACATTAGGATTTAATTGTAATATAGTGAAGTAAACTTAGGTGTCCCGTATACGGGACAGTGACAGTTAAAACATGTTCAAGTAATGTGTTTCAAATTACCTTGTTACTTCAACTTATCGGATTCCTAAAATTGTCCTCAACTTTTTTGAACTGTTACAGGTGTCAAAATCTTTCAAAAGCAATGCAGCTGATTAGCCAAAACACGAAGTGTGTCTTTATACTGTTTTTGTTTGAATGCATGTCAGAGTAAATTTACAGATCGCTCTTAATACTCGACGGCACTAATTATTCAGACTGCAAACTCACATTCACAGTTTGGGTACAATATGATTCCTTGCTGTGGCTGGTTGCTGTTCACAAAAACAAAACTCATGTACTTTTTTGTGGTTGTGTGTAAGCATGATTTGGGGCTGCACAGTCTTTCAAAAAGCTGCAGTGATCCTCTGTGTGTGTGTGTGTGTGTGTGTGTGTGTGTGTGTAGGCAGGAAGCGATGGTCAGAGCATTGGGAACTGCCCGTTCTCTCAGCGGCTCTTCATGGTCCTGTGGCTGAAAGGCGTGACCTTTAATGTGACCACCGTGGATATGAAGAGGTGGGTGTTTCTGTGCATTCATAAATCTAATGCAGTTCCATACAGTAAGTGTATAAACTCAAGTAAGTGTAACATAGAATGTTACTGATTCAGACCAGTAGTATGCTACATTGTGGACACTGTATTACAAAAATAAAAACTGGAAAATGGAAGGTCAAGTTAAGCGCATTGCATTGTGGGATCCCCAACAGTGCGTTTTCAGAGCACTGCACAGTATGCATGTAGCATTTTGCAAAAGTAGCATCTGTAAAACAAGTGGTGTGCTATTCCTCTTTCTCCGTTTTGTGAGTAGGAAGCCAGTCATTCTTAAAGATCTGGCTCCTGGGGCTCAGCCTCCTTTCCTGCTGTACGGTACAGAGGTGAAGACGGACACCAACAAGATAGAAGAGTTCCTGGAGGAAACCCTCTGCCCTCCTAAGTAACTCTCTTCATTAAGCCTTTTCACACAGTAATACCAGTAAATTGCCATAAAATTACCGGAACGACTTTACCAGTAAATTCAAAAATGTGCTGTTCACACAGGTAACAACGTACCGTCTTTTTTCCGGAAAAGCACCATTCACACACAGGTTTCAAATTACCGGTAAATTCTGTGACATCATTAACCAGAAACGACCTCTTAACGGCTGTGCCTCCCGGTGTTGTGTTTGTAAACATGAAGGGGTATACATGGTCAGTGTTTTTGTTGATGTTTTCATTTTTGTATCAAACGTTCACATTCACGCAGCGATTTTGGCCCAGAGACATCCATTACAAGACTTCAAAGCAAACTACACAGAGCGGTCAGTGTTGCCAGATTGGATGGACGATTCCCAGCCCAAAAGCTCACAAAAACCCGTCCAAAACTTTAACTGTCAAAATAATGTGATATAATGCAAATCAAGGTTGATAAGAGCCATGTTTAACTCCTTATAATGAAATAATGATGGCAAAATATAAATTATAATGCTAGATACATTTCCCATGGATCAAATCTAGTGATTGCTGCCGCGACGTCAACATCAGCACCAGTCTCTTTGCAGCGTGCGTGTGTGGACCCGCCCAATCTGGCAACACTGCACACTGCGTGGAGTAAATGCGCCGAATGTTATGATTGGCCCAGAGCCACGGCTCTGGATTGGCCCAGAGTACACGTCTTACATCACCACTTGTACGTCCTCATACCGGTAATCTTCATTCTGCGTTCACACACAGCATCATTTTCCGGAAAAGTCTGTATGTGTGAAATGGCTTAATAACACATGCTTTATTTCCCAGCCATTTCACACATACAGACTTTTCCGGAAAATTACCAGTAAATTGCCGTAAAGAGATCATGTGTGAACAGGACCTTTTCAAAAATACCGGTAAATTCGTTCCGGCAATTTACCGGTATGAGAAGTTGTAACATTACCAGTAAATTGCCGGAATGATGCTGTGTGTGAACGCAGAATGAAGATTACTGGTATGAGGACGTACAAGTGGTGATGTAAGACGTAAGACGTGTACTCTGGGCCAATCCAGAGCCGTTGAAATTCAAAAATTCAGCGGCTCTGGGCCAATCATAACATTCGGCGCATTTACTCCACGCAGTGTGCAGTGTTGCCAGATTGGGCGGGTTCACACACGCACGCTGCAAAGAGACTGGTGCTGATGTTGACGTCACGGCAGCACTTTTAGCCAATCACTAGATTTGATCCATGGGAAATGTATCTAGCATTATAATTTATATTTTGCCATCATTATTTCATTATAAGGAGTTAATGGCTCTTATCAACCTTGATTTACATTATATCACATTATTTTGACAGTTAAAGTTTTGGACGGGTTTTTGTGAGCTTTTGGGCTGGGAATCGTCCATCCAATCTGGCAACACTGACCGCTCTGTGTAGTTTGCTTTGAAGTCTTGTAATGGATGTCTCTGGGCCAAAATCGCTGCGTGAATGTGAACGTTTGATACAAAAATGAAAACATCAACAAAAACACTGACCACGTATACCCCTTCATGTTTACAAACACAACACCGGGAGGCACAGCCGTTAAGAGGTCGTTTCTGGTTAATGATGTCACAGAATTTACCGGTAATTTGAAACCTATGTGTGAATGGTGCTTTTCCGGAAAAAAGACGGAACATTGTTACCTGTGTGAACGGCACATTTTTGAATTTACTGGTAAAGTCGTTCCGGTAATTTTATGGCAATTTACTGGTATTACTGTGTGAAAGGGCTAGTGTTTGTATTCCGTTCCTACATTTCACAACCGTTACGTTTATCCATATCCATTTGTCCTCCTCCTCTTCATCTCTCTATCCACCACAGATATCCACGGCTGGCAGCTCGCAATCCTGAATCTAACACCGCAGGTCTGGATGTGTTCTCAAAATTCTCCGCCTACATTAAGAATTCAAACCCGCAAATGAACGACAGTGAGTGCAAAAATGCTGCTAACTGCTTTCATTATTTTAGATTTGTTAAAAAGATTATTAAGTGGTCGAACCCACACCTGAGGTCTTGGCCATTGAGAGCACATGTATGCAACAGTGTGCAAGACTGTCCAAGGTCTGAAAAGCTCAGTGCCCTTAATCCACTAAATCCACACACATTTAATTTTGTTTCAGAGGTACTGCAGACACTGCAGAGGTGCTAATATGATGTTGCGCTCTGCAGTCTCCTTTTTAAATACATAATTCAACATGTAATACAAATATTCAATCTACTCAGTTTTACTGCAACAATGCAATCCTGCAGATTTCAAATTTGTGTTTATTTCATTCAGCTAAGAGGTGACAACATGACATGTTGATATTGTATTGGTCACTTATCTTCAAGTGATGTGAATTCACAGCTCAGTTCACAATGTACTGGAAAGCAGCGAAATTCACACGAGTTTTCGTCTCCCAAATTCACATGCATATAAATGGAGGTCAATGGAACAAAAAGTATATTGTGACTGGCCTTGAGTGTGAGTCAACAGGAGAAACTGTTTGATTGGTGATTGAGTTTTGTGCTTGATTGTATTGCATCACATCCCGTTTTTTGTTTCATGTGGACAAATTGCTTTTCGCATTTCACCTGGTTAAGGCCTGTTCACACCAAGACGAATTTAGTGCAATAAATATATTAATTTGAATGAACTGCAGTTAATGTATGTGTTCAGTCCATTTGCATGCTGTCAATGCAACTGGATTTTTTTACAGAGATAAGAGTATGTATGTTTACTAACGATAAGAGTCGACTTGGTGGCGCTCACAAATGGGAAATAAATTGGACCTGGCTCTCTGTACTCTTGTATTTGGTGTAGTTTGATAAACATTATAAAATAAAATAAAAATTAATTAATTAAAAAATTAATGGCTGTTTTAAAACATGCTTATCTTTGTTGATAAGCAGGTGTCAGAAATAGACAAAAAAGAAAAAAGCATCTGTATTATATATTATATAATATATATATATATGTGTGTGTTTCTGCTTTTCCATACTGCCACCTAATATCAGAGTGAAGTGAATTTTCATTCAGCACATCTGCTCTTTTTTTCCA
Organism: Aspiorhynchus laticeps; assembly: GCA_023376895.1. Lineage (NCBI taxonomy): Eukaryota > Metazoa > Chordata > Actinopteri > Cypriniformes > Cyprinidae > Aspiorhynchus > Aspiorhynchus laticeps. The sequence goes on from CM041793.1 coordinate 10,897,723, forward strand.
CATTGTTCTGAACAGATAAATCTCATGTGAATACCAGATCCATGTTGGTGTGAACAAGCCACTGCCATAGAAAATTATGGTTTTATAGGCTTTTATAAATAGAACAAGCCCCTACTCGAACAGGAAATACAAAGTACGTCATCACAGGAAAAGGAAATTGCGCTTGTCAGGTCATTTTGTGGGTACTTGTTTAAACGAAGCTGTACGAACCGTTTGCTTGTGCAGATCTGGAGAAGGGTTTGCTGAAGGCCCTGAAGAAGCTGGATGACTACCTGAGCTCTCCTCTGCCAGACGAGATCGACGAGAACAGCGCTGACGATGTCACTTCCTCCTCCCGCCCCTTCCTGGATGGTCAGGAGCTCACTCTGGCCGACTGCAACCTGCTGCCCAAGCTCCACATCGTCAAAGTGAGACAGACAGCCAGCAGACCGACGCTTAAGCAAAAGAGTTGACGAATGCAATGCTCAGCTTCTCTTTTCTGGCTCTCAGGTGGTGTGTCAGAAGTTTCGAGGTTTCTCCATCCCTCGCTCGCTGACGTCTCTGTGGCGATACCTGGATGCGGCTTATGCCCGAGAGGAGTTCTCCTCCACCTGTCCCAGCGATGAGGAGATACACGTGGCCTACTCCTCCGTCGTGAAGGCGCTCAAATAGAAAGAAGAAGGAAACACACACACACACACAATCACACACTCATGTGCGTTATTACCAATTCTCTTTCCAGATTGTCCTAGTGTTTCAGTTGGTTCCTGTATGTTCCTGAGATTGTTTGCACTGGCTGAGGTCTCACTTTTCAACTAAACGTGGTCTTATGCTGCCTTCACATGCTCTCAGAATTAGCGCAAATATGAGTTTCCTAGAAAAAAAGTGTGCATGAATGCCATTTGATGTCGTGTTTACCAGTGGGAAGTTCGGAAATAATTTTGATACCCAAATTCCCAAGATGGGCGGGCCTCAAACTTTAAACATGGCAGATGGGAGAAGGATTTCTGCTGTGTTTGCTTTATTAGTAGTTTTTCCCACAACAGCTTCATTGCCTTGTCTTGTCGTTAAAGTAATAGGTTATTTAAATATGAATAATTCTTTGAGACATATTGTATATTTTATACACAGCGAAAATAGCATGTGTTTCACCAATATTCCAGAATAGAATAGAATATCTAGACTAGATAGTGCGGTAAAACTATACAGTGGGATGTATGGTTGAAAAATATTACCCTTTTAGTCCCTTTAAGCAACCTTTACTTGTATGTGAATGTTAATGTGATTATAAACAATAGCATCCTCAATTCTTTTTGACAACAAAGCACCTGAACACAACAAGCTGGTAATCACGACTTAAGAAGTGTGAATTATTGAATTTCCGATAGCACGTGAAGGCAACATTATAGTTCATATTTCTTTAAAGCAGCTGAACTGCAAGGTCAAGGTCATTTCTGTTGTTATACATATCGGCAGCCTGCAGTGATAGGTTACAAAATATCATCAAATGTTTTACAGGCAGCAATAGTGGTTGTTTTTCAGTATTTTTCACTGGTTTATGGACGAGTGCATTGCTAGCAGTTACAAACAGGATGCTGTTGCCTCATTCCTCCCATTACTGTCCCTCCCTCTCGCTGTGTCATAGAGTCTGTAATGACAGCTTTTCGCTCACGGCTGCTTTGGTCGCGTACATTTCATAAACTGATTTTCAAGCTGCTCTTTACATTCCATTGACTGATATGTTACAAAATCATGAATGTATCATAAAAGTACTCCATAGGAATCGTGTGTAAAGTTTCATACATTATGTGAGAAGTAAAAACCTTGAAAATCTTTTCGATCAGTTAATGGCCCCAATCGACAGTCTCATCTCATAGCTATATGATATGATGTATGTGCAAATTTGAGTCACTAGAATATTCTTCCATCTCTAATTATGACTGTCAATGTCCACATTGAAAACACACTTATTTATTTTTTGGGGAGAGTTATGAAATACATGCACGTTTGTTGTCTTCTGAAAAAGAGGAAACCAGTGACAGTTAAAAACCGCTGACTTTTTTAAGTTGATTCAGCCTGTTTCTAAGATGACCATACCAAGATATTTTTATATATACAGGTGCTGGTCATATAATTAGAATATCATCAAAAAGTTGATTTATTTCACTAATTCCATTCAAAAAGTGAAACTTGTATAATGTATACATTCATTCCACACAGACTGATATATTTCAAGTGTTTATTTCTTTTAATTTTGATGATTATAAGTGACAACTAATGAAAACGCCAAATTCAGTATCTCAGAAAATTAGAATATTGTGAAAAGGTTCAATATTGAAGACAACTGGTGCCACACTCTAATCAGCTAATTAACTCAAAACACCTGCAAAGGCCTTTAAATGGTCTCTCAGTCTAGTTCTGTAGGCTACACAATCATGGGGAAGACTGCTGACTTGACAGTTGTCCAAAAGACGACCATTGACACCTTGCACAAGGAGGGCAAGACACAAAAGGTCATTGCAAAAGAGGCTGGCTGTTCACAGAGCTCTGTGTCCAAGCACATTAATAGAGAGGCGAAGGGAAGGAAAATATGTGGTAGAAAAAAGTGTACAAGCAATAGGGATAACCGCACCCTGGAGAGGATTGTGAAACAAAACCCATTCAAAAATGTGGGGGAGATTCACAAAGAGTGGACTGCAGCTGGAGTCAGTGCTTCAAGAACCACTACGCACAGACGTATGCAAGACATGGGTTTCAGGGTCCATGTCAAGCCACTCTTGAACAACAGACAGCGTCAGAAGCGTCTCGTCTGGGCTAAAGACAAAAAGGACTGGACTGCTGCTGAGTGGTCCAAAGTAATGTTCTCTGATGAAAGTAAATTTTGCATTTCCTTTGGAAAACAGGGTCCCAGAGTCTGGAGGAAGAGAGGAGAGGCACAGAATCCATGTTGCTTGAGGTCCAGTGTAAAGTTTCCACAGTCAGTGATGGTTTGGGGTGTCATGTCATCTGCTGGTGTTGGTCCACTGTGTTTTCTGAGGTCCAAGGTCAACACAGCCGTATACCAGGAAGTTTTGGAGCACTTGATGCTTCCTGCTGCTGACCAACTTTATGAAAATGCAGATTTCATTTTCCAACAGGACTTGGCACCTGCACACAGTGCCAAAGGTACCAGTACCTGGTTTAAGGACCATGGTATCCCTGTTCTTAATTGGCCAGCAAACTCGCCTGACCTTAACCCCATAGAAAATCTATGGGGTATTGTAAAGAGGAAGATGCGATATGCCAGACCCAACAATGCAGAAGAGCTGAAGGCCACTATCAGAGCAACCTGGGCTCTCATAACACCTGAGCAGTGCCACAGACTGATCGACTCCATGCCACGCCGCATTGCTGCAGTAATTCAGGCAAAAGGAGCCCCAACTAAGTATTGAGTGCTGTACATGCTCATACTTTTCATGTTCATACTTTTCAGTTGGCCAAGATTTCTAAAAATCCTTTCTTTGTATTGGTCTTAAGTAATATTCTAATTTTCTGAGATACTGAATTTGGGGTTTTCATTAGTTGTCAGTTATAATCATCAAAATTAAAAGAAATAAACACTTCAAATATATCAGTCTGTGTGGAATGAATGTATACATTATACAAGTTTCACTTTTTGAATGGAATTAGTGAAATAAATCAACTTTTTGATGATATTCTAATTATATGACCAGCACCTGTAGTATCATGCTTTATCCCCGGCCCTCTCCCCGTGCACTTCTGTTTCCACTTCCTCTTAACCACTTAATGGCCATTTCCAAATGTTACTCTGCATTCAAATGGACAACACAACAACAGTGCAAATATTGATTAGTGAGGATTTTATTGATTAGAGGGATGTTACAACAAAGTCATTTTCTTCCTGCATTTATAAAATTGTTATTCAGCAATACAGTTTATAATAAAGTTAAAATAAAAAAATGAAATGCTGAGTAAATTTTTTTCTGATCCTTCATGTTTAGATATTTCAGGTTTAATATAATATATATTGTTTAATTAAATTAATTCAAAGAGTAAAAAAGATTTATTTAAAGAACTTGAAAAATAAGTAAAAGAGGACAAAATATTGTGTTGTGCTCTACAGGAATGGAACAGCCTCTGGAACACAGCATGTTCATATGGAAAAATATGCATTTATGTTTCTATAATTAGTAAAATTGACAAAAAAAGTTACTGTCATTAGTATTTACAGCAAAAATAAAGCAAATTAGCTGTTAGATTTAGCAGATGTGTGGGTTTAACCGTTTATATTTAGAAGAAGAGTTTCAGTATTTTGAGCATACATGACTCATTCTCATGAGTCTTAACTCACTCTGTCTGTCTGTCTGTGCGTGCGTGTGTGTGTGTGTGTGTGTGTGTGTATGTGTGTGTGTGTGGTTGCAGGCACTTCCGTTCAAGCATGACGTCTGCAAGAAAGTGTGTAGATGGACTTACAGTTTCAGTCTTGTGTGCATGTAAAATTTGAGCAGATGCATTGGTTTTAAACAGACGGTGTTGGTATGTCATGGTGTCTCTGAATCTCAGACTTTGCTGATGGTGTAGTAGCATGTAAGAGTAAGAGCTCCTCATCCCAGCTAGAGCAGGAGGGCCAGACCGCAGAGGCTCAGCGCTGCTCCTGTCCAGCGGAGGGAGCTGATGGGCGCAGCAGTGTTGCAGAGATCCATGTCACAGCACTCATTGGTGTAGTTGAAGTGTATTCCTGCTGCATGTTTCTCTCCACTCAGGTCACACTGTAATGGCAGGGCACAGCTCCGCTCGTACAGGACAATGGACACTGACCCTGGACACACACAAACATCACGTCTCAATGCTGAAGCAGGGCGTCCCAATCAAGGGGCTGAGATCACAGTGTGCTTTTCACTATATTTACTATATCACCTGATAGCCCTGCTGAAAAATCAATAGACACCATCACAAAATTTGTAATGGTTTTACTGGTTATAATGGGATTTAATGGAAACTGTAATGGACCCTGTGGGTCTCTATACTGGTAATCTTCTATTGGTGGCTTGTTAAAACCAATAAATCCTAATGGAATATGTCCCAAAACACACTACAGAAAACCATTTTTTTATTGGTTAAATGTTGATGGTTTGTGATGTTTGTAATGGTATTGGTAGTGGAAAACATTAGAATTTTCCTTGATGGTTCTATTGTTTTTGTATTTATCATTGCTGATGCTGTGGTTTTGCACCAACAAAATGTGAAGTTACCAAGGATGAAGTTACCAAACAAAACTGCAAGAGGTCATGCAAAAATATTTCAGCAAACATGAAGCTCAATGCCACATGTAACATTATGTGACACAGTTCCACCAGAACTACACATGGTGTGAATGGGAAATAAGGTGAGAAAAAAACAAAAAAAAATCATGTGACCTCAGCCGTCAGAAGCAGAGCGCGGGCAGAGTTAATGTAGTACTGCAAGCTGCAAGTACTGTGATCGTGGATTTCTTTATGAGTAATGTGAAAAAAAGCTGAAACAAAACTAAAGAAGAGACTCTGTTATTGAACACGCACGCAGTAAAGTGTAATGCACTTATTGTTCCGTACATTTTTTGCTAAAAAATAATTGCTCCGAGTCTTTTTTACAACCAACAAAAAGTATCATTATTGTAGTTCAAAAGGGTAAACGCAAGATGCACTCAAAGCACTCGAGATGCAAAAAAAACTGCGAAGTTGCATTAATCATCCATCACGACCGTGACAGCAAGTAGACTTTTGAAGCTGGAATAATGAATAATGAGTGGATTAAGAAGGCTCTTTCAGTCAGCAAGAGAGAGGAACAGCCTAACATGGATGGAAATGAATTGGCAAGGAGGTGCATCGCAGTCAGGGAGAAGTCTACTAACAGGACAGTAGTTAAGGCAAAATTTTATTTTTATTTTTTCGCAACTTGTTTATTGACTTAATAGCATTTTGCTGTGCAATATGTGCCGATGGTGTGCAGTCGGGTCTGTGTCTTCCCAGCCGGGTTCGGGTCCAACTTTCGAATAATGGTCGGGCCTGGGTAGTACATTTAAGGCATTTCTCGGGTCTGCACGGGTTCGGGTCCCACTTTCAAATAAAATACAGGTACGGTCGGTTCCGTGCAGCACATTTACGGGTATCTTCAGGTTCTGGTACAAATTTTTGGACCTGTGAAGACCTCTATCAGCAAGCAGCATTCACGCCAACTAGCGGCAACCATATGCAATGCCATCAACACTGGATCCTTCCACCTTAGAATTATCACAGATAATTACATTGTAAGACCTTGGGGGAAGGTAGAACGCACACACACCTGAACATAATGGCGAGCCCATCCCTGAGTTCCGATTTCCTGCCATAAAACCTCCTTATCTCAAGAGACGTTGTTAAAACAAGAAGTTGGAGGAGAGCATCTTGAATATGGTTTAAAACAGGACTTCACTTGGTTCTTATCACTTAACCATAACTCGACCGAAACAGGATGAAACATCTGCTTATGGTCCAACAACAAACGTCATGGATCCCCTGATCGTTAACGCATAATTCAATGATTTTTATCAACAAGAATAGACGTTTTTACGACAGACGTTCCAGCTAAGAAAGACCAGATCTCCACAAACGTGACATTCTCATGACCTGGACAGTGACTTTCCTGACCTCCCGTTTCTTTCACATTCCAAACTGAAACACCCCTCAATATCTCTTTTTGGACAAGGAACACCCGAACTGTTATTGACTTTGCTAAAAGGACTCAAAACTTTTATAAAGTGTTCCAAAAAGACAATTAATAATAATCATTGCTGCTATTAGAAGCAAGATATATATATTATAGATACAGACAATAAATATATATTGCTGGTTGTATTTTATGAAATGAAATTAAGCTTTCTGTGTTATTGTAACCAATGATATCTTCTCAATCTGTGACATAACTTTTTCCTGTGTTTAATTCATATGCGTGGTGGTATTATTCAGAATTTAAGATAGTTTAATCTTTGCCTTAACCACGGAGTAGATAAAGTTATTATATGTGTATGCCAAGTACCTGTTGTTTGGTCTTGAATAATAGCTGATTTCACAAACAACAAGTTGGTGTGAATGAAAATTACCCTTAGCACCATAATGTATGATTATAACACATATAGAAATCTGCCAGGATATTTTCTTCATGTGACAAAATAACTAAGCAGATAAATTTACTGCATGGAAAATGAGCCGTGTAGGCGGAGCTCTGCCCTTCAAGAACTATTTCATTGGAAGAGCTTCGAGTGGGAGGAACCGAAATCTCCAGTCTAAAATACTGATTCCCAGCTCTCTCTGCTCTCTGCTCGAAATCGCGCGTTTCTTTGAAACTTGGAGCTACTCCAAACGAGCTCGCAGCCTTAACATCTGGCCGAGTTTGAACATTGAACTAACACTTAGTCAAATCTCTGAAGAAACCGTTGAAAGTCTGAAGCTATGCGAAAGGAACTCAAGAGCGTCAAACAACCCCAGAGCCAACCAAGCAACAACAGAAGGACATCCCCAGAGTGACGTCACGCAACGACGCGCGGAATTCCTACAAGCCACACAGCGTCATTTCAACTTAAAAGCAAGTATCAAACAAAATCTCTATAAAGTGGCTGAACTGGTCGTATCTATCTCTAAAGTAAGGATAATAGAGTTCTCCTCTTGATGATCGACATGGGTAAAATCGTATGGAAATAGCAAAACAGTGCTATATTTTGATCATTCTCAGATTGCAACAATTCATTGCCTATGTTTGTGTGTGTATGTATTTTGTTTTATGTTATTTAGCTTAGTTCATGTATTTTAGTAAGATAGCAAATAAACTCTTGTTTGATTTATAGAGAAGTGCTGTGTTCTGTTGTGAAATATTCAAATCAAACTTTGCCCAGATTATGTTACCTATGCTCATAACTGTCATAAGGTTATTTAAATAATTCTGTATTATTATATCGTGGCCACAAGAATAAACAGAATTTCTCAGATATACTGAAATCTAACAACTCGCTGGACGATTGTTAAATAAGGTATAACATGGACGTTTTGATTAATATCAATTGATCATATCAATATCAGACTTTAAGATTCCCTAAAGCTAAAATAAAGCTTAAACCAAAGCGCTAAATTAAACAATGTAAAAGGGGTAAAATCCTTTACAGAATGGTGGAGAATGTGGGCATCGTGTGATTTGAAAATTCATAATCAGAAATACATGTTGTATTTTGCCTATTTTCTTCCAACCGGACGGAGAAATAGTGTAAATACAGAGAGACAGAGTTTGTTTGTGTTTGTGGTACTGTATGCTTGTGGCAATGCGTTTTGAATGAATTAAAGTGCAACCTTAGTTGTTTGAGAAATGAACTGCAGCAAATAAATTGTCTTGTAAGACAAAAAGTCGCTCTAAAAGCGCAAAAGAGACAAATGAGCGAATTTCCTCATTTCTCTCTTCCATAAGGCCTTAATAGCGTGATCTGGTTTGTGCGTGTTCCACTTCCGGATATGCTATTTAATCTCCCAGCGAGAATATCAGATTAGCTACCTGTTATTTCTCTGCCAATCTTTGAGTGACTGAAAGAGTGAAATCGGACGTGGCACTCGGAAAGAGTGGCCGAAACGCATTCTGGGGAGAATAGTTAATGATTTTGATCGAAGAGAATTGTGTGATGAAAAATCCATGTGTGTTTCTGTCTGTCAGATAGACTGACAAGTGTTAGGTCCGCCGAGGCCTCAATAAACTGTTGTATTAATTAATCTGTAGATTAATTTATCTCTCTCTGAATGAGTTGAGATCGTTAGCGCTATACGAAAGAAAGAATCTAAATAGCTGCTTTTTGATGGTAGTGTGAAAGGCATTGATGTTTCATTGATTATCCGGATCTGTGCATCTGAAATGACAGGTTCCCTGACGTCACCATAGTGACGCGTAACTCAGGAAGTGCACAGGCTCCATCCCCGCACCATTTTGAGCTGCTGTAAACAACAGCCTAACAGCCTTATCTAAGCTAACTGAAGCCAAGGAGTAGCATATTGGAGCTTAGGCAAAGCTAGGTGTATTAGAAGCATAGCGATTAGCACATAGCATTTTGTAGCCGGTGGGTTTGAATGCGTGTGTGTGTGTGCAGTGTGTTTTTGAAGTGTTGATACGGTCAACCCTTCACAGCTGAACTTTAACTCACACTAAACTGTTTACATCAGTTCCTTCTCTCTTTTGAATTCACTCAATTCTCTCTTTAGCATTCACTGATTCTACCTATAACTTCTCATGTGAAAGGACTTTAACAATACCAATTTAAATAAACCATTAATGTGCAAGGCAGCTGATTTTCATAGGAAATGAGACCGGCGATTTCACAGGTGGTTCTAATAAGCATTTGTGTTTAGGTTGTTTTGTTTTGTTTTATATTTAGCAGGTATTAGTTTCATAACTATTGGGGTTTATCATAAATTAACGATGGGTCTTAGCCTCATTGCTTTGATAGGAAGATAATTAATTTAATTATGATTGCGCTCATGATTTTAAGAATCTCATTGGATGAATTGCTATGAAATATTTGAAATTGATAATTTAATTCCATAACTAATCCCAGATGTGAAATTAAATTAATTTCATTAAAGTCATTTCAGTTTCTAATTCCACATAGACTGATTGAGATAATTATGTGTGCTCTGATAATTTAACAGTAACATTAAGATCTTAATTATTAACTAAAACGTTTGATCGTCTGGCCCGGGAATTTTTTTAAATTTCCTTTATAATTAAGACGATACGGATTAATTTGTTCTAATGATTTGAATAACACAAGGAATTAGTAATTGGTCAGGCTTAGGGATACGAAATTAGGGATGTGGAATTTGTAATTTAATTTCATAATTAAATATTTCATAAATATTTCGTAAATAATTATAATCGCACGGCTTGGACCTAAAAGACCTCGACAAGCTCGCCAGGAACATTGGCAAATTCACCCCGAGCATGCCAAATAGCCCAAATGTCCAAGCGTATCTCCAAGATATCGATTTCCATCTGGAAATGCGACCTAACGTTACGGACAAAGATAGACTATATTTACTTCAAACAACATCCAGTTCTGAAGTTCACAGCTTCCTGGACAGGCAGCCTGCTCACACAAAGAATGAATACCAACTGCTCTGAGAAGCCCTCATTAAAGAGTTCTCCGACCCTGAGTCCGAACAAGGCCTCGTGGCTGCCCTGGAGACGAGACAAGGACGTCACGAACCTCCTCAAGCCTACTACAGCCGACTCAGACGGGCATACTTTGGAACTCACAACGAACCTGACATGGAGGATGAACTGAACTTTAAAACTCTCTTCCTACGAAACCTTCATCCATCCGTAAGCCACCATCTTGGCGTTCTCGCATGTCCACGGACAATGAATGCTCAGCAGTTGCGAGACTTGGCGCAGAAAGCCTACGGCAAACAAAAGATGGCCTCAGAAAAAAATGCCAAAACCCCAGCCGTTCTTGACTTCAACACTCAAAGTCAAGGGCTGGTGCTAGAGGGTGCCCAACGCCAAGACAATGCCAAGCCGCCACCCAGGGAGTGGAATGCACCCTCGTCCAACAAAGAACGAGACTCCCACGCTGGTACCTGATCTAAACAGAGGTACGAATGCTGGGATGGACCACGTGGACGTCAACGCTCACCTGGACGCCACTGGGAAAAGACATGGGACCAGTCAAGGCCCCACGAAAGTCATTGGGAGAGATCGTGGAACCAGCCAAGCTCATTTGGAAACTCAAGAAGGAAAAACTCATGGGAATCCAACGGAAACTCCAAGGGAAGACGACAAACTCACCCTGGAGCAACCAGCCCAAGGAATCAATGAAAGAATTCGCAAAGATTCTAAGATGACCGAGCTCAAACTGAACCCACACAGGAACAAGAGACACCACCGTGTTTCGACTCACAAGAACTGATGAAAATGATGATGAAAGAATTCTTCCAACAGAAGGAGGAACATCGGAAATGGGAAAAGAAAGAGAAACCAGATTCACCCTGACTAGCGGCCGGACGAGATGGCAGCGACCAGTTGACACAACCAGCCACAGAGAACAGCACTCCTTCACCTCACTCTCAGAGAACCGTAATCACACTAACTTCAGATGGACACGAAACCCCACCTGAAAACCCAGCAACAGAGTTAGACACTAACTCACCACCTAATGCTCCGAATTACAGCAGCGTCCAACAAACGCCTGCTGACGAAACCCCTCAAGTTCCTGAAAGTGCTGTCTTGGTCATCTGCCACTCCTCCGAAGAACGCCACATCAGCCCTGATATCCTAACTGTTTCCTCCCAAACTCCAGTCCCTCAACTCCTAGGCGATCTCATTGAGAAAGGTATAGCCAGAAAATTCTACCTCTCCATCATCATCGAACGACACATCAGAGTCGAAGCCCTCCTCGATACGTGAGACGACATTACTCTAATGTCTACCGAACTCCTAGAGAAAGTCCAAGAAAGATCAAAGAGGACTAACAGAACCCTCAAACTCCAAAGGTGTGAACTAAACCTTCAAGCAAGTTGATGCTTGCACTCCCACACGGGCCTACAACTAAAACATTTGGCCCCAATTCACCTAACGGTGGGATCGATGGACCTCGTCCATCCCGTATATGTTTCACCACTTAAAACGTATCCACTCCTCATTGGGAAAGATCTGCTTAATCGCTTCAAACCTCTAATAGACTTCAAGCGCCTAAAGATGTGGACACAAGTCCGTGAACCTCTGCCTTGCCAGGCGTTAGACTCCAACGAGTCACAATGTCAAGTCACCGACACCGCCCCTAAGTCACTGATCGATGATGCAGTAGCAAAGCCAGGATCTGGACCAAGCACAAACAGCAAGGACAAGGACCCTCTCCTCTGCTCACTGCAGGAGCCTGAATCAAACGCAGGCCCCCTTCGAATCATGACTGCAATAGATGTCCAAGGCACATCAGTGTCCGACATGGCACTAGCTCCGTGTGGGCAGAGAACTCAGCCATCAGCCTGAAGCTATTCAAAACATTGAAGCAAAGACATCAGTGTCTACCACATGTCACCAAGCACAGCCGCTTCCCTCTCAGTCCTTGGTCGACAAACATGGCCACCTCCAAGATCATCTGCGCTCTGGACATATGATGGAACAACAGACAGCTAACTCACTACTTCCTCGTTGTCTCAGACCTGCCGCATGACATCTACATTGGAGCGGATATCCTGGTCCAGCTCAATGCTTGCATCGATACTGTAAACGACATCATATGGGCTCCCCTGTCACACCAGCTGACAACGTCAGTCAACCTCAAGAACCTCCAATCCGGTCAAACCATGCCAGACGCATGTGCTATGATCACGGAGCAAGAAGCCACAATACCTGCCTACAGCAAGAGTGTCAGCGTCCGCCTCAACATGCGACCTGGCCAAACTCTCAACAGTAAGCTAGGCTTCTTCCTACCTTCCAGGACCTGCCTAAAACTCGGACTGACTCTGGAAGCCACACCTCTCATGGAAGTGTCATCTCGTGCTGTGTATGTGTTGTTCAACAACTGTACGGCCCAAGACATCCACGTTCCTAAAGCCAATCACCTGGGATGGCTCATCAGCCAGGCTTTCCACGACTTTGAACTGATGGTACCTGTCATAGGCCCTATACCCACACAGCTAATGTCAGACGAATACGACGACACCGTAACGTTCACAAAACCCCATGAAGTGATTGCCATCACATCCATTCTGCCGGTGTCCAGAGAAAGCGTCTGCCAATCAGAACTAACAGATGACACTCATCTCGCTGTCTATGCTGTCTCAACACAGCCTGCGACAGAATCACCTACACAGGTGACCATCGGGGCCCAAAGCCCCTCAAATGACCTCACTGCAGAAGAACCCTACGCCGGGTTCAACGCACAAATTCAACAGATCCTGAGTGAGGCAGATGCCCTCCACAATGAAGCGGATCGCCAAGGACTCAAAGAGGTTCTGCACAAATACAAGGACTCTTTCGCAAAGGATTCCCTGGATTGTGGACTGACAAACATCCACAATGTGCGCATCCCGACAAACCCAAATGCGCCACCCACATTTGTGTGACAGTACAAGATTCCAATAGCGTCATACGAGCCAGTGCAAGAGATTGTTGACTCCTTGCTGGAAAAGGGGGTCATCCGGCCCTGTAACAGCACATACTCTTCCAGAACTGGAATTCAACATCTTCCTGAACAAAGCATGCCCTGACACCAGAGCCAGAGGCAACCTTGTCTATGTAGATGACGTTTTGATGAAAAGCTTAAGTGTGGAAGACCACCTCAAAGAAATCAATCACGTCCTAAATCAGCTGACAACGGCAGGAGCCAAGATCGCCCTTCACAAAGGACAGTGGTGCAAAACCAAGGTGAACTATGTCGGATTGCTTGTCGGAAGAAACAGCATCGAGCCACAGTCTAACCGCACCCAAGCAATCCAAAGCATAAAGACGCCGACTAACATCTCTGAGCTGCGAAGCTTTCTGGGAGTGTGCAATTATTCACGACAGTTCATCGAAAACTATGCTGACATCTAACTCTAACTTCCCTCCTGAAAAAGGATGAACCCTTCGTTTGGACGGAAACACAGGACACAGCAATGGGCCAGCTCAAACAGCGCCTGTGCTCTGCTCCGTGCCTTGCCTATCCAGACCCAGAAAAAGAATTCTATCTGGATGCTGGATTCTCCAATCAGTGCCTCAGCGCAGGCCTATACCAGCTCCATGACAAAGACAAACGAGTGGTCGCTTATGCCAGCAAAACGCTGCTTCCCCCAGAATGCAAGTACTCAAACTGCGAAAAGGCTTTTCTTTGCACTGTGTGAGCTATCCAACGTTTCTCTAATTACATTGGTGCACAGAAAGTCATCATCGAGACTTGTCATCAGCCGGTCACCTTCCTAAACAGTCAACGCATCAGAGATGGTGTGGTGACCAATGCACACATAGCTACCTGGCTAATGACACTCCAAGGATGGAACGTTGATGCAAGATATGCCCAAAACTACAAATCCTCACTTGGAAATGGGCTAGCTGCCTGCCAAAACTGTTCAACGGACACACTGCATACTCCAGCGGAACCTAAAGAACCGCCACAACCTCAACTGACGAATCACAGGTACTTCAAGGAGAATGTATGTGAAGGAATGCCCACAGCATATGTCGACGGCTGCTCCTACAACCACAAGGGCAATTTACAAGCTGGAGCGGGAGTGGTCTGGCTCAACAATGACCCCTGCCCACCGCAGCAATTCAACTTAGGCCCTCGCTTATCGCAATATGCTGAAATAGCAGCCATCCTCATCACACTTCAAATGGCGGCATCCCACAACATTAAAGAACTCCTCATCTGTACCGATTCGAACTATGCCCGTCTAAGCTTCACATGCCATTTAGCGGGATGGAAACAGAATGGATTCAAAACGGCTAACAACAAGCCTGTCAAACACCAGGAACTCTTCCAAGCAGGTGATGCCATTGTCACTGAACATGACAGGAAAAAGGTTCGAGGTCATTCGCGTCAACCAGGACAAGACAAAGACTTCAATGACCAAACCGATGCCCTCGCCAAAGCAGGTGCATTACACGGAGAGTCCTGGACATTTCAAGCCCTCCCTCCCAACCCTTCAGTAGCGGCCATAACCCGCCGCCAACACGCCATTGGCGTACAAACCCCCACCTCCTCTCACATTGCCATTTCACCTCAGTTCGCTGCTAACGATCTCCTCACACTCCAAAATGCGGATCGAACACTGCGAACTATGGCAGCTCACATTTCCGACCCCTTAACTAATCCTATTGCCACCTCCGAGCTCCGCACGCTCCACTCAATCAAGCACATGCTGCATCTGAGAGACGGTGTACTCGTGTATGTCCCTGAGCCCCTAACTACGCCAAAGCTCGTAGTCCCTCAGGGCCAAAGGGGGATGATGCTGACACACGCCCACGATGCACCATGCGCAGGACGCCAAGGCCACCTATGAAACACTCAAGCAAGTAGCATACTGGCCTGGCATGCAGCAAGACGTGGCGGAATATGTAAAAGGATGCCTGGTGTGTTGCCAGTTTCAACCGGCAAACCCAAACCACCGAGCCCCACTGCAAAGGAAAGGAATTACTTTCCCCTGGTCGGACCTCCAAATAGACTGGGTAGGACCCCTGCCACGGTCAACGTGAGGTAACAAATACTTCCTCACCGTGGTCTGCGAATTCACGAAGTGGATAGAGTGCCTCCCAGCTCACAATGATACAGCAGAAACAACAGCCTGCCTGTTAATGAACCACATCTTCTCAAGATTTGGACTGCCTTTAAGGGTCAACTCTGACCGCGGAACCCACTTCACCGCCGACATCATGCAGGAAGTGTGGAAACTCCTCGGTGTACAGGCCAAGCTCCATATAAGCCATCACCCAATTTCCTCGGGTCAAGTTGAACGGGCCAATAAAACAGTGGTCAGCATGTTGAAGAAGTATGTGTCCGCCAATCAAAAGGATTGGGATATTAAACTTCCGCTGGTACTGATGGATGCTCGAGCCACCCCTCACCAGTCTACCGGCATACCGCCATTTACATTGATGACAGGGAAAAACATGACGCTACTGCTACACCTGCTGTACCAACCTGGTGACCTGAACCTCGTCACCGCTTATACCACTCACCAATACCTGGAAGAGTTGCATCAACACCTGAGAACGACTTTTGCCTTCGCTCAACAGCAACTACAACGAAGCGTGGAAGGTCGTAAAGCCGACTACGACCAAAAGGCCTCTCACCATGAGTTTAATGTCGGAGACAAAGTGTGGTACTACAGCTTTGCCCAACCAAAGCAGAACACTCCCCATCGCCTGTCAAAAAAGTTCCTACCTCACTGGACAAGACCCCTGTCAATTATAGACAAGCTCTCACCTGTCGCCTACCGAATCAAAATCAGACAAGGGCGCAGCGAGCCAGTCCTTCGATGGGTCCATCGAAACCAGATAAAGAGGCACCAGAGCTCCAGCCGACCGGGAAAGGGGGAAGATCAAACCCACTGACACAGACCGACAATCATATGCTCTACACCACACTAAAGTTGAACGGGCCAATAAAACAGTGGTCAGCATGTTGAAGAAGTATGTGTCCGCCAATCAAAAGGATTGGGATATTAAACTTCCGCTGGTACTGATAGATGCTCGTGCCACCCCTCACCAGTCTAACGGCGTACCCCCGTTCACATTGATGACAGGGAAAAACATGACGCTACTGCTACACCTGCTGTACCAACCTGGTGACCTGAACCTCGTCACCGCTTATACCACTCACCAATACCTGGAAGAGTTGCATCAGCACCTGAGAACGACTTTCGCCTTCGCTCAACAGCAACTACAACGAAGCTTGGAAGGTCGTAAAGCCGACTACGACCAAAAGGCCTCTCACCATGAGTTTAATGTCGGAGACAAAGTGTGGTACTACAGCTTTGCCCAACCAAAGCAGAACACTCCCCATCGACTGTCAAAAAAGTTCCTACCTCACTGGACAGGACCCCTGTCAATTATAGACAAGCTCTCACCTGTCGCCTACCGAATCAAAATCAGACAAGGGCGCAGCGAGCCAGTCCTTCGATGGGTCCATCGAAACCAGATAAAGAGGCACCAGAGCTCCAGCCGACCGGGAAAGGGGGAAGATCAAACCCACTGACACAGACCGACAATCATATGCTCTACACCACACTAACATAATTTCTGTTGTTAGGAAAACATATAGCGACCTTGTTGAAACACAACACTTACACTCTCTCCTCAGCTGCACTTCTAGAGTCAACCTCTAGTAGAGAGGAGTTACTTCACACATGTCGCGACAAAGAAGGAAACAACACGTTGAAACATGGTAAACTAAAGGAATTACATTTATTAAAGTAAGATTAAATTAGGAAAACGGGACAAAAACAGCACAAAGAAGGAAGACGAGCCCCATCACAACTGAAGGGAACTGCTTAAATCTGCCGGCATCAGCTCCAACACAGGTGTAAGTCCTCAGCCATAATGACGTCACTCACCCTAATTCCATCCTGCAAAACAAACAAAGAAAAAACATGCAACCAACCAATATGGAACATACTGGGTTCATAACACCCTCCCCCATAGAAAAGGGTGTCCATTTATGAAACCCAACCTAACCCTTCACCCGATAACCCCCCATACACTGGAGAGCACCCATCACTCTGTCATACTCCCAACATCCTCAGCAACTACGGGCCCTGTAGAAGCAATTTAAGAGAATTAAAGAAGTAAAACAAAACATGGACAAGTCAGCAGCTAAGAGGGGTAAGGAACTCTAGACAATGCGTCTGCCACCACATTGTCAGTCCCTTTGATATGTCGGATATCAAGGGAATATGACTGCAGAAAGAGGCACCAATGAGTCAATCGCTGGTTTGGGCACCTCAAAGAGTGTAAATAAATGAGCGGATTATTGTCTTTGTACACGACCAAGGGGTCCGACACAGATCCCACATACACCTCGAAATTTTGCAGGGCCCAAATCAAAGCTAATGCCTCCTTCTCAATCACTGAATAATTTAACTGATAAGAAGAAAACTTTTTAGAAAAATAGCTAACCGGACGGTGAATGCCTGCATCACCAGCCTGTAACAATACAGCTCCCGCACCCACGTTGCTAGCATCTCCACATAAGCTAAAAGGGCGATCAAATTGGGGAGCTGCTAACACAGGAGCAGAAACGAGCAATGATTTAGCTGCCTCAAAGGCTTCCTGACAGACAGAAGTCCAAACAAAAACTGCTTTCGCTTTCAGCAAATCAGTAAGTGGGGCTACTACGGTAGACAAGTTCCTGCAAAACCCCCGATAATAACCCACTAACCCTAAAAAAACGCATCAACTCCTTCTTCGTTGTAGGAGAAGGAAATTGATCAATGGCCTCAACCTTGGCCCGAACTGGCCGCACACAGCCCTGTCCAACGACCTTACCCAAGTAAGTCACGGTGGCCTTGGCAAACTCACATTTAGCTAAATTTACCGTCAGACCAGCCTCTCCAAAACGAGAAAATAGGTCTGCAATATGACTCAAATGCTGGTCCCATGAATCACTGAAAACTACCACAACATCTAAATAAACCGCGACTCCCTCCAACCCAAAAACAACCCTATTCATAAGTCGCTGAAAGGTTGCAGGAGCATTTCTGAGGCCAAAACTCATGACATTGTAAGAGAATAACCCTTCAGATGTAATGAAGGCAGAAATCTCTTGGGCTCTTTGGGTCAACGGAACCTGCCAATAGCCCTTAAGCAGATCAAATTTACTAACAAATTTCACTGACCCAACTCGATCAACACAATCCTCAATACGAGGGAGTGGAAAGGAGTCTGGCTTAGTTACTTTATTTATTTTCCGATAGTCGGTACAAAAACGGTAGGTTCCATCAGACTTATTTACAAGCAAAGAGGGGGAAGCCCAGCTAGAAAATGAAGGCCGTGCAATGTCGTTATCCAGCATATATTGAACTTCAGCTTTAAGATGCAGAAATTTATTTGGGGACACCCGATAAAAATGTTGGCGAATAGGCTCAGCATCCCCAACATCAATATCGTGCTCCAACCAGTGCGTACGTGAAGGTACATCTCCAAATAAAGAGACATAATTGTTAATAAGAGCAATCAAGTCAGCACATTTACTCTCTGGCAAATGGGCAAACATTTTATGCAAATTTTTAAGAGTCTCTGAATTTTTAAGACGTCCCAACAGTACCGTATCCTCTGGAAAAGACACTCCATCAATTTCTTCCTCCAAAGGAACAGGTGAAGTACTCTCAACAACCAATACAGGCTGAACCTCAGCCTTGGCGTCTAACGGTTTGTGAGAACGGCAATAATAGGGCTTCAACAAATTAATGTGACACAACTGTGTAGACTTCCTTCTATCTGGGGTGGCAATTAGATAGTTTAAATCAGTAATTTGCTTTACCACCACAAAAGGACCTGTATACTGAGCTTGAAATGGTGAGCCCTCCACAGGTAACAAAGCCAACACTTGATCGCCGGGCATCAATTGTCGTTTCTCAGTTCGCCGATCATACAGTGATTTCATATGCCTTTGTGAAAAACACAGTTGTTCTTTTGCCATTTTACCTGCTTCATACAACCTACGCTTAAAGTCATTTACATAACTTATTAAATTTTTAGGTGGTGTACTTTCAGTCCAGTTATCACGGAGCACAGCCAGTGGGCCCCGAACAGTATGCCCAAACACCAAATCATTGGGACTGAACCCAGTACTTTCTTGACATACCTCACATGCTGACAACATCAACCACGGCAATCCCTCCTCCCAATCACCCTCCATCTCCGTAATATACGCACGCAGTAAGGACTTAAGCGTCTGATGGAACCGCTCCAAAACCCCCTGGCTTTGGGCGTGATAAGCGCTAGCTTTATTGTGCTTAATGTGCAGTAGCTTCAAGACCTGAGAAAACAAGTGAGAGGTAAAATTAGAACCTTGATCACTCTGCACAATTTTTGGAATGCCAAAAACGGAAATGAACTGTGTCAGGGCTTTCACCACTGATTTTGCAGTGATCGTACGGAGGGGATAGGCCGCAGGGTACCGAGTCGATGCACACATAACAGTGAGCAAATAAATACTACCTGATTTTGATCTAGGCAACGGGCCTACACAATCAATAATCAGATGCTCAAACGGTGAACTGACAGCAGGAATAGGAAACAATGGTGCAGGTTTGATCTTTTGATTTGGTTTGCCTATTAGTTGACAAGTATGACATGTCTTGATATACTTTGACACATCCTTCTTCAATCTTGGCCAAAAAAAATGACGAAGGATTCGGTCATAGGTTTTTTTAACACCTAGATGGCCTGCAAGTTTATCATGAGAAATCTTCAACACAAGTGACCGATACTTTTCTGGCACTACTACTTGCATTATAGGATCACCAGCAAAGTCATTACCTTGTGGAATCCACTTCCTTACCAACATTCCATCCTGCAAAAAATAACCATGAGCAACATGTCTAATTTCATCAGATGATATCACACCCTCAAAAAGTTTGTAGAGAGAAGAATCAAGTTGCTGCTCCTGTATCAGTTCTGAAAGGGAAACAGAAAATGTTGGTCTAACTACACCTGGATCAGAGGATAACTTTGGTTGTGCAGAGATCATAGATCGAGTTACAGCATATGCTGTAAATACCTCAGGAAAATTCTTATTACTCTCATCAGGACCAGGGAGAGGAAAAGATGAGACTACAGGAGGTGAAAAGATCTCAGGCCAAACCCTGCCTCCTGCCAAATTATTTCCCATTATTATATCCACACCCTCTACTGGCAAAGAGGGACGCACACCAACCACCACCTCTCCACTCACAAGTTGAGATGATAAAATGATTTTGTGTAAAGGGACAGACAAGACATTAAACCCAATTCCTTTAATAAGCACACTAGTACCAGTGTCGCTCAAAAATGAAAATGGCAACACATCCTGCAAAATGAAAGACTCCGATGCTCCCGTGTCCCTTAAGATTGTCACTGGCACTTTTGTCTCTTTACCAACAAATGACACATGCCCATAGGAAATAAAAGGCGCGTAATCTCCATCTTTTATGGAATTCACTGCTGTGGGAAATCCTTCCTCAGACAAGTTAATAGGATCTAACACGGGTGCCACAAGGACAGCTGGTTTAACACGAGGAGCCTTTCCCCATCTACTCTTAGATTTTAGTACAGGGCACTCATTTTTCCAGTGGCCTTTACCACGACAGTAATTACAGATCAGAGATGAATTTCTAGTAGTACGATCTATTTTATCCTCAAACAATTCATCCCTTTTCCGAAACTCAAAACTACTCTTATGTGTCAAAACATAATCATCAGCTAACTCAGCAGCTTTAGCAGCTGTATCAGCTTTCTGCTCATTTATATATGTCGCAATACGAGCAGGAACAGAGTTCTTAAACTGTTCAAGTACAATTAAGTTACTCAACTCTTCAAATGTAGTAACCTCAGATGCCATACACCAGCGATTAAATGCAGTAGTGAGCTCTCTAGCAAACTCAACATGAGCCTCATTAACTCCCCTAGACAAAGTTCTAAATTTCTGTCGGTATGCTTCCGGTACTAACTCATACGCTTTTAAAACTGCAGCCTTAACAATATCATACTCTTTGCAGTCTGACAGTGAAAGCGCAGAATAAACTTCTTGAGCCCTGCCAGTGAGCACACATTGTAAAAGCAGTGTACGTTCTTTACTAGGCCAAGCTCTTGCCTCTGCTATCCGCTCAAACAATATAAAAAAGGTATCTGGATCTCTCTCATTAAATTTAGGAACTAAACGCAAATTACCAGCAGTGTCAAACCTTTGAGAAGCACCCTGAAAAACATCAGCTGAGCCGTTATTTAGTCCACCTTCTCTTATTATGTCCAAACGGTATTTATGCAGCTCAATATTTGTCTGTTCATTTCTAGTTTTTTCACGCTCTACTTCCAATTTCACACTCTCCTGCTCAATCTGTAACAACATTAACCGTTCCTGTTGCTGAAAAGTTAAAGAGCTAACCTGAGGTTTAAGTTGACCGGCAGTAGCTGGCATTTCAACCAATATAGACTCTTCTATCAGTTTCGTTTTAAGTGTTTCTCTAACTGTACCATCCTTTACCCTCCTATCTCCAATTTCAATTCCATAATGATCCGCAATTTTAAATAATTGATCTTTTGTACACCAATCAAGCACAGCCTCGGAAGGAGAACTAATAAAATCTTCAACTAGATTAGACATGCTTCCACCTTAAATATGTTACAAATGGAAGGTGTGTTTTACAAATCCCAGCAGGAGGAAAAACAAAGTTCCCTTTTCCTATCTATAAATAAAAAAACTAACTAACTCATCCCTAATCTTCGTGTGGTTATTGGTGAGGGGTATTTAAGCACCAACTCCCGCTGGTACAAGAAAAGCAACCAGCACACTGGCGACTCACTCGTACCACGGATATGCTCC
The DNA here is from genome assembly GCA_023376895.1 of Aspiorhynchus laticeps. Taxonomy (NCBI): domain Eukaryota; kingdom Metazoa; phylum Chordata; class Actinopteri; order Cypriniformes; family Cyprinidae; genus Aspiorhynchus; species Aspiorhynchus laticeps. The sequence continues at coordinate 10,919,747 of CM041793.1, forward strand.
CGAGACAACTGCTCTACTCACGGTCACCACACAAAAATAAAAAAAAATTATATTAGACCACTCGCTCCAAAAGGGAAAGAGCAGTTACACCTAACAAGGGAACATCAAATACTATTCACAATTCCTCCACAATAGGACTTGCAAAATCACTTACCTTTTCTAATCCGCATAGAGAAACAGCCAACTACGAACATCAACAATCCATTGCATTCCGTCCTTAAAACAACCAAAATCCAACGCGTATTCCTTCAAAATGATGCCTTAAACACCCCAAACAATAGCGCTACACAAAACAATCTTTCTTCCGATTTCCTACCTTCGGTTAATCAGCATGCCGAATTTCCTTGCAAAATAACCGAACGGAAACAAACCAAAGTGCTTTCAAATCATTTCGAAATACAACAGGATTTTCAAAAACTAAAGGACGAGCCCCCATTTGTCACGGCCGGCTCGCAAGCCACGACAAAGAAGGAAACAACACGTTGGAACATGGTAAACTAAAGGAATTACATTTATTAAAGTAAGATTAAATTAGGAAAACGGGACAAAAACAGCACAAGGAAGGAAGACGAGCCCCATCACAACTGAAGGGAACTGCTTAAATCTGCCGGCATCAGCTCCAACACAGGTGTAAGTCCTTAGCCATAATGACGTCACTCACCCTAATTCCATCCTGCAAAACAAACAAACAAAAAACAAGCAACCAACCAATATGGAACATACTGGGTTCATAACACATGTGACACTCGTTTGCTGCCTAACCTCATTCGGTGTCCTTGTGCCGCCGTTTCTCGTTTTGTTGTTTCCTTTCACCTGTGTCTCTCTTTGTGTTTTTCCTTCTTCCTCTCTCACTATACTTTCCTCTCCCCTCTAGTCCCCTCATCAGGGAACTCCTTTGACCAATTATTTAAATCCAGGTCCCAAAAGTAAGATTGACTCCCTCTAGGTAGCTCGCCTCTTTCAAAAAGCATCCATCCGGTTTTCCTTTAGATGGCTCGCGTACGTCACTTCGTGGACGGTGCACACCGGACCCCCAAAAATTTTCACCGGGGGTCCGACATGGTCCGCCCATCCGACCCGGACCCCCGACGAGGACTGAGGTGGTTTTGGGGGTCTAACCCCACGGGGGTCCGAACGGAAGACCCCCAAAGCCAAAGGCCACTGAACGCAGTTCAGCCACGCTCCACAGCAGGGCGCCACCACGTCCCACTTCAGGCCTATCGCACAGGGGGTCTCCCCATTCAAATAAGTTGAAAGTGGACGCTTTTCGGGCGGGACCCCCATCCCGCTTACCTGCTATTCGTCCATTTCCCATACGCTTTGGCATGCGGACCCCCGTCCGCTTACCTGCTATTCGTCCATTTCCCATACGCTTTGGCATGCGGACCCCCGTCCCGCTTACCTGCTATTCATCCATTTCCCATACGCTTTGGCATGCGGACCCCAGTCCCGCTTACCTGCTATTCGTCCATTTCCCATACGCTTTGGCATGCGGACCCCAGTCCCGCTTACCTGGTATTCGTCCATTTCCCATACACTTTGGCATGCGGACCCCCGTCCCACTTACCTGCCATTTGTCCATTTCCCATCCAGGTCAGCATGCTGACCACTGCTGACCACTACATGGCCACGCCCCCATCCCACAAACCTACTATTTGTCCACTTACCTACTAAAGTGGCAAAATTACCCCTTGACCACTGCTCACCACTGCCCCGCTGTCGGGACCCCCCCGTCCCACGAACCTACTATTTGTCCGCTTACCTACTAAAGTGTCAGAATGACCCCTTGACCACTGCTGACATGGCCACGCCCCCCCGTCCCACGAACCTACTATTTGTCCGCTTACCTACTAAAGTTACAGAATGATCCACAGATGCTGAAAAGCTTTTGTCCCTGTCAGAAAAAGTCAGTTTATGCAATTTTATGACCAAAGCTTGACAATATGAAAGATGTTAATTTCAAATTATATAAAGTCTATTTGCAATGCTGAAAGGCGTTTCTTTCATGTGTTAGACGTTTTCTGCTCCGCAAGTAAAGTTAGAGCAACTATGCCCAGACAGCTTAGTTTAGCGTTTCTATGAACAGTGAAACTGTGTCAGAGAGAGTACAGGGCAGCTTGTCTCAAAAATGTTGATTTATTGCCCCTCATAAAAATCCCACCCAGTAAGTCCCCCAAATTCCTCCCACCATAACTGGACATCTGGTTTGGACACCTGTTGTACACCCCACCCACCCCCACCGTCTAGATGAGGAGTTGATTATTCAGTCCAGTGTGTTTTTATGACTGTGTGTGGGGGGGGGATCATTGTTATGTGATTTAAACTTTAAATGGTGAAATTGTGTTAAAGGGTTGTTTTTGTAGGGAAAACCATTGTTTGGCAAAGCTAGAAAATAAAACATTAGATACGTTCTATCGTTTGACAGAGTTAAAGAAGAAGTGTTTTATTCACAAAAAAGCATCAAACACTAGAAATTGGTGCCTTATCTTACCGTGTTTGTAAAATAAAAAAATATCAGACCGTTAAGTAAGACCATACGGTTTAAAAGTAAAAAAAGAGTCTTTAAATAAACGAACATCGTTAAAACAAGGCTATCCTGCAGTAGTCAAAATCTCTGTGGTTAGTTACGATAGAAAAAAACGAAAAACCCCCGAGTGTCTAGAGCTGATCCGTCAGACAACCGCGCTCTATCGCTGCCAGACTCCAAATGAGGTTGGAATGCCGGGGAGCCCAAACCACGCCTACGCCCGTCCCCTAACACGTGTGAGACGTTAGCCCCGGATGTAACAACGTGTTTAAAAAGCCGTATTGAGTATGACATAGCAGCACCTAGACACAAAATATTCGCATAGGTTTTACGAAATTGAAAGAAAAAACATAATTATTCTACAACAATGGCCGAGGCACCGTCACCTAAAACTCCAGAGAAGACCATTGAGGGCATTATGGACGATCTCGCACTGGCACCTAGGAAGATGAAACACGGGCCGTGTCTGTCCAGCTTCCTCCATGAACCTTTGGATAATGTTAAGCGAGAGTTTCATTTATCCGGTAAACGCATATGCTGTTACAACTTTGACAAGATCAACAGGGAGGTGAGATTGAGTACCGTGGACAGTGATGAAAGGTTCACCTACGACACCTGCGATGACCCCGAGTTGTTTTTCACCGTAAAAGACTGGAGTTTATTTTACAACTATGTTTGGCGTGATTTAAAAGACGGCTGCGACGATCCTCTATTTATAGGGGAATGGAACGGCATCACCCCTGGAATGTGTTACAGGGTATTAGGGGATCACATTAACAAACACGCCGATGATTACATTTATATACTTTGTAGCGATAGCACCGATGGTCTCCCTGATCGCGTATGGCCAATATCTGAAGAGGAGCACCTCAAATACTATAGTATTAAATTATTGTTTCTCTGGAAAGATGTACCTGCGTTAGAAGATATATTTGGAAAGATCGACAAATTGTTTAAATGGTGCAAAGCATTTGACAGATACAATAGCATAAAGGTGAAATTGTTTCATCCTGAATGGTGCGTGACCAGTAGGAGAGGTGTTCAAGAAAGCACCGCCTACATACTATAACCATTAAATACAACCCCTGCAGGACTCTCAGAGATAATAGACTTCAACAGCTAAAGCCATCAACATGACCCAAGAAAGCATTTCAACATATCCTAGTCTTGTATGCGACGACAACGCAACCGATGCAGGACTGCCTACGGACAACATTACTTGGCTGAACAAACTTTGTACAGAACTGGGTTATCATAACCTAGCATTCTTGACGAAGTACGGACCGCCTCAAACGTCTGATTCTATACCCGTCTCGGGTGCATCAGTCTCGGACACTGTCGACGGGTGCATCGGCGTAACCGGACATAAAAGCATTAAAGCAGTTGTCGGAATCATTCTGGAACATCTGGTTGACAGACGGTTAAAAGATAATTGTTATGGTTGTGAGACGGAACATCCATCCCAAACGCAACATTCATGCCTCTATGAGGCCCCTGCATACTACTTTCTGGGGTGTTTTGAAGAACTGAGGGATAAAGTGTGTAAAATTGATCTGAAACACATTCTGGCCCATACCTTGAAACCGTTCGGGTTATCGCCGCATCTCCAAAGAATTCAGGGGGTTGTCGATGGTGTTCTGTGTGACCTCAGAGATGAGATGTTCATAGTGGGTGGATTGGCCGAACTCAGGACGAAGATTGTGGACGAAACCTGTGAACAAGCTGTTTACGACGCCGTTGACGCCTGGAAGAAAAGCGCACCTGCGGACTCTGACTAACGCGACAACATGGGGAATCTCTGCAACACGAGCTGTCTGACAAAACTCTTATTTAAACAACAAATTAAGAGAGAAATAATACAATTATTGTATAAGATTATCGATGATGAGAGTGATTGTTATGTGAATAATAACCGTTTAATGAAATTAAAAAATCAAATGACTGTGGTACGTCGTATGTCGAACGAGTGGAGTGTTATGACGAGTCAGTGTATTGCAAACGGGTGTGAGGCCCGTACGACTGTTAAAAATATTTTTGAAATTATGCCCGGAACTGAAGAAAGTCTTAAAATAGGCAATATTTTGTGTCTTTGTACTTATGTAACCGATGTATGCGTGATGCTATTGTCCAGAAACGAACCGGCTGATGTGTGTAAAATTATTGATGTATTAGTTGAATATATGATTGAGAAAAATATTGTAATGTGTATGAAATTCCTTCAATATCTAGATGTTGTGTAACCAATCATGCTTGACTATCGCTTCTACAATAAAATCCCCTTGACACTAACAGAGACGTCATTATTTTCTGAAAAAAGCATCGATGTAACATGTCTGAATTAATGAAAAAAGTATACTATAATCCCTCAGATCCTGGATCTTTGGGAGGTAAGGATCGGTTAAAACGCAGCGTGTTACAGGAATACGGCGTAATTCTGAAGGATAGAGAAGTGACGGATTGGCTAGCTGCTCAGGACGCGTATACATTACACAGAAACGCACTTGTCAAATACAAGCATAATAGGGTGATGGTGTACGGGAAAGATGCCCAGTTTCAAGCGGATCTGGTTGATATGTCTGCTTATTCGAAAGAAAACGATAATATAAAATTTTTACTGACATGTATAGATGTTTTCAGCAAGTACGCGTGGGCTCGCCCTTTGAAAAATAAGACAGGGAAGGAGGTTACGAAAGCCTTCGAATCTATACTCAAAGAAAATCGTGTGCCGCAAAAATTACAAACTGATAAAGGCACCGAGTTTAACAAGCATTTCCAGCAACTGATGAAAAAGTATGACATACATCATTTTGCCACGGCAAGCGACGTCAAGGCTTCGGTGGTTGAGCGTTTTAATCGTACGCTTAGGGGTAGAATGACTAGGTTTTTAACAGCCATCAATTCAAAGAGTTATTACAACGTGTTACAAGATCTTATAGATGGATATAATGCGAGCTATCATAAAAGCATTAAAATGAGACCCCTGGACGTTCATAAAGAAAACGAAAAGGATGTGTTTAATAATCTGTACGGAAAGGTGCGTAAAGATGCACCTGTCTTTAAGTATAAAATTGGCGATTGGTTAGGGTATCTAAAGTCAGAAATGTGTTTTCTAAGGGATATGAGCAGAAATACACAGAAGAGTTTTTCACTATAGCGGCATGCGTTCCCCGGAATCCTCCTGTGTACAGATTACAAGACTATGACGGGGATATTATCGAAGGATGTTTTTATGAAAAAGAATTACAAAAAATCATCGTGAATCAAGATAAGTCGTTTAAAATAGAAAAGATTTTAGATCGAAAAAAGAGAGGTAATCAAATATTCTGTCTCGCGAAATGGGTCGGATGGCCGATTAAATTTTCGTCATGGTTGCCGGAACGGTCCATCAAGGATATACAGAAGCCTTAAAGTAACGTCAAGAATGTCATAAGCGTCATTCGTGAAAAATCCACATCATGAGTGAAGATGGATTTTACATCACCCTTCCTTGCAACGCATCAATGGACATATATCCTGACAATCGTATTTCTAATTACAAAACAAGACTAGCCAAAAGTATGAATCTCAAAGGGCGGTGGGAGGTCGGTTTGATCGAAATTTATTATCCTATCAGCTGGTTCGCGTTTAACGCAGAGGACCATTCGTTATTAACACGTTATTGTGTTCATTCGTTATTAACACAAATCCCTCTATACTGGGATATGATGAGAAACAGCACGATGCGGTTGAGGGGGTGATTATGTATATTAAAGAAAAAAATCTTCAAAACATCTCTAAAGTGTATGATACCTTAAAACCTGGCTATTACGAGGATGTGTTGTTTCTGGTTAGAGAAATAAATGCAAATCTACCTCCTAGAGTGACTATAGGCTACGATCACGTCAAAAACAGGATATTTCTAAAAGCACCGTCGAACACCTCTTTAATATTTTTTGGAAAGTTGGCTATTATCTTAAAATCGGGCACACCTCTAGGATCTGTAAAGCAAACGGACAAAAATCATACTGATGACGCACCTGTAGTGACTTATAGCATGTACATATACACGGACATAATTGAATACCAATCAGTCATTGGGGCTCACGTCTCGCTACTGAGAACCGTACATATAGAGGGTTCTTCTAACGACATCGTTAGTGTTAGATTCGATAAGCCGCATTACGCGTCTGTGAATAAATCTGATATTACAGACATATGTATCGAAGTCAAAGACGATCAGAACAAACACGTCCTCTTCACTTACGGTAAAGTTGTGGTTAAACTCCACTTTAGACCTGTGAGATAGATTTTAACGAGACTATAAGACTATGGACCCCGAGCGTTACGTTGCGTACTACCGAAACCAGGCGGGTAATGGGTTACCCGGATATGCCGGTGGGCCTGTCATGTACGGGTCCGGTATAGGTGGTATTTTCAAAGCCCTTTTCAGAACCGCTCTACCCCTGTTGAAAAGAGGTTTTAGTATTGCAAAACCTCATCTAAAAGCTGCAGCGAGAAATATAGCTAGTGACGTTGTAACCAACGCCCTATCGAGAACGTATAACGTTAATAACAACGAGGGTCAAAACGGTAAAGGGTTAATGGTTATGTCACGCGGATCTTTTAAACCACCCGGAATGCGAATGCGTAGGGGGAGTGGCCGTGTGAAGAAAGTTAAACGAACTAGTAAAAAACGCATGGTCGCAAAACGTTCACAACGTACCCGCGCGAAGCGTGTGAAGAAAACTGTCCAGAGGAAAAGGCCTCTCAACAGTAAATTCTAAGCCATGTCTCTATTCCACAACATGTCGGAGGAGTGTATTAAATCCGAATTAGATTTATTTACAGTGCCTATGACCCAGACGTGTATTGAAAAAAACACTTACGTCGAAATACCTCCTCTATCTGCAATAACGGATTCATCGGCGTTAGAATTTTTTATTGCGGGGACGGGTGAAGATTACGTCGATTTAAAAAACACCCTGTTATACACACGGATCAAAATAACAAGGCCAGACGGTACCGATATAGCAGACGGTGTACCCGTCGGCTTAATAAATTACCCCGGAGCATGCATATTCTCGCAGGTGGATGTTTCTCTAGGCGATCGTCTGATAACGCAGAGTTCTAGCACTTACCCTTACAGGTGCTTGACTGAGGCTCTGATAAATTTTGGAAAAGATACCCTCGAAAGCGTCTTTTCAGCAGGATTGTTTTACAGAGATAAAGCCGGACACATGGACGCTACTGATCCCGCGGGAGAAAATACAGGCCTGATGAGACGTGCTGCGTTTACCAATGCCAGCAATGTGGTAGAATTACTGGCCCCCATACATAGCGCCATTTTCTTTCAAGAAAAATTAATGTTGAACGGTGTTGATATAAAAATACGTATGACCAGAGGTAAAGATGAATTTTGTCTGATGCGAGATGACGCTATCGCTTATAAACTCAATATTGTATCCGCATCTCTTTTCGTGAAAAAAGTTACGGTATCACCTGGCGTTCGATTAGGACACGCACAGGCTCTTCTATCAACCACAGCTAAATACCCTATAGAGCGCGTATGTCTCAAGAATTTCTCCATACCGGCTGGTTCTCGCGTGTCTAATCAAGAAAATCTTTTTCTAGGAACGCTACCAAAGTCCATCATTTTAGCAATGACGGAAAATTCCTCTTTTTCTGGGGCTTACAATAAAAACCCCTTTGCTTTTAAACATTTTAACTTGGAATTTATGGCTTTATATCGAGACGGAATCCAAATACCATCCAAACCCCTACAACCTGAATATGAGAACGGATCGGCCGTGAGGGACTTTTATCAACTCGTATTATCTACTGGAAGACATCTTAAAAATAACCCTCTGGCGATAGATCGTCAGGATTTTCTCAACGGTTACACCCTCTATGGATTTAATTTATCACCTGATGAAGATTGTTCCAATCACGTTTCGCTAACTAGATCGGGAAATATTAGACTCGAAGCCCGTTTCAGACAACCGCTCTCACAGTCCATAACCATTATCGTATACGCTATTTTCGATTCGATTGTTGAAATATCCAATCGATGACAGGTGTTGATCGACTATTACTGAGACGCCGAAACAACTAACTGCTGCTATGGATAAAATTACATACGAGACGTATTTTTTAGGTGTACTTCCGTGTCATTACCTCCCCAAAACACCGTTAAAGAATTTACCCGCTATGCTTATTTTTAATTCGGATCCATCAACAGAACCAGGTCAACACTGGGTGGCCGTATACATAAACAAGGACGGCGTTAGTTGTTTTTTCGACAGCTTTGGCAGAGGACCTAAAAATCCGTCTTTTCCAAAGATCGTCCAGGATTTTTTAAAAAAACAATTCCATTCGGGTGCAATATTCTAACAAGCAGATTCAAGATTTCACATCAGATGTTTGTGGTCAGCATTGTGTATTTTCTCTGTATCACATGTCAAAAGGATACGTTTATGAAAATATTGTTAAAATGTATTATGACGATCCGATTAAAAATGATGTCATGGTCGTTCGTTTTGTAAAGAGGCTAAAACCTCGACTCTGCGATGCATTTAATTGTATTCAGTGTGTGCAGATCTGTAAATCTCTGTAATGCACCTAGAACATTTCTATAATTTCATGTTTAATAAATAAAAGGATTTGTAATCACAAAAGGTGTGTGTGTGTGTGTGTGTGTGTGGGTGTGTGGGTGTGTGCTGTATAAATATAAGACAATATCCAGGTAATCAGACATTTTTTTTTTTATTAACAATGTAACGTTAATACAACATAGGCCTATTAATACACATATGCATACATATTTACAAGCAATAATGTTAAAAAGTTAACCACGCGCTAGCATCAAGATCTGGCGAATTAAACACATTTTCAACGGTGTTACCATGTTTTTTACGCATCCGTTTTTTCAACGGAGGTGTAATCTTTGGCGGCATCTGCTGGATGTGTGTGGGTGTTTTCCTTTTAAGAGCTTCGACCGTGCGTTTAACTTGGGTATTGGTTATTGTCGAAAAGGGTATGTTTAAAACGGCAAAAGCATCCAGAAATTCGTTCCAGCCACGAGGTCTGTATTCATCACGAATCGTATGCGGAGCCGTTATACTTTTAACCAAATCCAATACGTGCGACCCACTGATTACGTGTCCTTTAAACACAAACTCTCCAGAAGCTGTCCATGAAGACAGCGACTTGGCATTAGACATTTTATCCAAAATGTATTTGACGTTTTTTAAACTCCTCTGCGGTACGTTGCTTAAGATTTCGCTGACGATCTGGGCCCGTATTTATCAAGCTTCTCAAAGTGCCATTTTAGTCTTAAGTGCTGAGAATTCATGAAATTTACTCCTACTTTCAAACTTAAGTATAAAAGTAAGTTATCAAATTTCTTAAAGCTAAGAATCACTCTTACTCTCGCAGTTATTTAAGACAGCTGGAGAGGTATCTCAAGTGGTTAGGAGTTGCCAGCAGGGGCTTGTGATGGCGCTGAAGAGACAGAGACGTGCGCAAATCTTTCAGGAGAGGAGGAATGTCTTTGAAATGTTTGGCGACGAGCAGTTAATCAAACAAGTTACATTTCCTCAGTTATTCAAAACGAGCAAAGAACATTTACATACCAAAGAACATCATAACTGACTTCAGTCTAGCGTGAGTATTATGCGATCTACACTGTATGATGAATAAATCTCTTACCCCTTATTTACACTGCACGCGACTGCAGCGCGTTACAGCTCCACAGCCACCGGAGCTGATCAGCCGCGCCGTGGCAAGTTTCTGAAGCCGCTCTCTGCGCTGCATCACTAAAGATTAAAGTCTATTTTTGACGGATAATAATAATAATAATCGTCTCGCTGTCGTCAAAGGCATCAGCAACAGTCGATACACTTTACTATCGGCACCCTAAATTAAGTTGTGGTGATGCTTCGTTTCCTTGCCATAATGTGTTCTCTTGAAAAGTCTTTATTGTCAAATGTGTGTTGAATGTAAACTCCTATTAGGAATTTAACCATTCAATGTGAATTTATCTGAGAATATTCTTAATTAAGGAAATCTATTCAGTGATTGGTCCATGCATATATCGTCATCCAAAATCCCGTTTGTGGCACAGCAAAGTGTCGTGAATCATCTCTAAGACTGACACTTAAGATTTAGTCCTACACTTCGCTTAAAGTACGACTGAGACGATTGATAACTAACTTTTAATCGCAGCTTTGAGCCAAGAATTTTTTTCCACTTAAGTCAATTCTTAGCAGCGTTCTTGAGAGTAATTCTTAGAGGCTTGATAAATACGGGCCCTGGTCCTCTCCATAGTCGTTATTAGACGTAGGGTTAACAGGTGCGCTAAGAGCAGGTGCATCAGCATCGTGTTTTGGTATTGTAAGAGTTAAAGTACCGCTCTCCAAATCCCCCTGTTTTACTATAGTTAAAAACCTCTGTAAGACGTTGGAATAAAGTTTAACTTTCCCGTGAGGATCTAAATCAGTCCTTTGTAATATATTTCTTATGGCAATATCCAAATCGTTCTCCACAGTTTGTTGAATTGTCTCGCGAACACCGCCAGCCCTTAATTTATTCAGCTGGTTCTGCGGAATTACATAATGCTTTTCAGCATATTCCATTCCTAATGCTGTCTCGATATTAAACTAGTGATAAAAGGTATAGCCACACTTAACAAGGGTACGAGAAAACCACCTCTCTGATTAATCATCCGTTTTTTTCTCACGACGGTGATCTTTTTACTCGCGGCGTATTTGATCTCATCTTTTCGCTTTTGTTCATCTTCGGTACTGGGTGGTATTAAGAGGTATGGTGCCGTGGAGTACGTTAAGAGCACAACGATAAAATCAGCTGGTCTGATGCCGTCTGTAAAATGACGCGCCGTTGTTTTGGAGATGCCTTATATAATAACTTTAAAAGAGGCAGGTTTTTACAAAGCCTGTCGCTCATTTTCTTTTCTGTATGTACACCACCTGATGATCTGAAAACAGCCCTGATCTGAGACGAAAGCGTTCAGGCGTTTTAGCTTTAAAGTCGATCAAAAGGCATCCGAAGGGTTGATTGGTCGCGTCCTGATAACACTCCATAAAATATTTGGTATTACCGGGAAAAATCTGACGTCCTAAAACCATTATTTGCATCGAGTCTCTGGGGTTCTTGTACAAAATAATATAGTGAGTGTTCAACGTAATAGTTCTACTGACTTTACCTTGAAAAACAAATTCTGCGTTATCAATATAATGGAAAAAGATTTATGATGTACATATTTTGTGAATGCTCTTGAGAGTTTGTCGTTTGAATATGCGGTATCCATTAAATCATCACAAATTAAAATAGATTTCTTATTAGGAGGTAATAAATTTTCATCCGTTAACGATTTTGGAATACCTTCAATAAATTTAATATCAAACAATGACATGAGTTGATCATACAAAGGTTGCCAGCATCCGTATAAAAACACAATATTATCAATTTTTACATCAATCATCTTGTTCGCATTACATAATAAATTCTTTACAAAGACGGTTTTCCCAGAGCCTGAAGGGCTGGAGATCACTGCAGAGAATGGAAATTGGAACCGGAAGTCAAAATCTTCTTCAACATCGTGTAATCCGTACATGCTGTCAATAGCCGTAGGGTAAAGTACTGTAGTCTGGGAGAAGCACACGTTTGTCATAAACCATTTTGAACCGTTTCAACACTGTTCTATTATGCAACGTGAATTTCTTTTTATTACGTACAATGGTCTCAGTACTCAGTGTGAGCAGGGATGTAGTGTCACGTGATGTCACATAAGCAGTACAAAACATATCATGCTTTCTAAGGTAACAACTTGCGCTTTCGCAGAATTAAGCGTCACACCCTTCGCTTTAAGAACCACTTTATTTTTTGCGGTTTTAAAACCGTACGACTTAGGTCCTGTTGCTGCGAATTCCGTGATGTTATCATCAGGATCGAGCTTGTTAGTCAACTCTCCGAGATATGAGCCTGTTTGAGGCATCCATTCCCCTTCTTTCATAGAAAAGATAAGACTGTCGGTATCTACGTAAAAAACCCGTGGACCTAATCTGTCCATAACTTTGTATAACTCCAACCGACCGTATGCTTGTCACAGAATGGCCCTTATTCCTCCGTCACTGATCACGTTCACCTGCACCTGATTAGTCATCATGCACACCTGCTCCTCCTCATCACAGCTCATCACCCGGCTCTACTTAAGCACACTCCTCACTCCAGTCAATGTCTGATCTTAAAGTCACTAAGCTGCCATGACGTTGATCCCTGTGGATTCTACACGAACCTTCACTCTCCAGCGGATTGCTAGCTGAGTATACTTCCCTGTGTTACTTTCCTGAAGATACTTACACTCTGCCTTCCCTCTCACTACCAGATATATCTGTGGACTCAAGAGACTCACGGGCTCTCTAGAATTCCTATCTGCCACTAACCTGCAAAGAGACGGAGATATAGTCATTATCCCAACGCACTGACGACTATACGTCTAGAAACCACTTACCTCACGCAAAGACTCTCACCACTGTTGTCTCACCATCCTGTGAATAAACTCACTGTTTCAACTCACCTTTGTGTCCGGCAGTTTCCGTTACAGAAGATCAGACCATAACCGAAGATGAGGAGGCAGTTAATTTTGGTTCCCCGAAGGGGAGGTTCGGGGCTCGGCAACCTGCCATTTACCTCATCTCAAGCAATTCCGCCTCTCGAAGCGACGATGATGGTTCCGTCGCCCGAGATGGCGGAGATAATTCCGCCGTCGATGGCGAAGATGATGTCGCCGCCCGCGACGAAGATGGTTCCGTCGCCCGCGGCGATGATGCTACCGCCGCCCGCGATTCTGAGGGTTCCGCCGGCCGCGGTGGATTATGGGCTACCGCCCATTATGAGGCAGGAGCTAATGGATGAGGCTATCCCTTCAGAATTCCTTGCTCCTGTCATCTCCCCAGAGGCTGCCCCACGCAAGTGCCCTCCAGTGGCTGCCCCACGCAAGTGCCCTCCAGTGGCTGCCCCACGCAAGTGCCCTCCAGTGGCTGCCCCACGCAAGTGCCCTCCAGTGGCTGCCCCACGCAAGTGCCCTCCAGTGGCTGCCCCACGCAAGTGCCCTCCAGTGGCTGCCCCACGCAAGTGCCCTCCAGTGGCTGCCCCACGCAAGTGCCCTCCAGTGGCTGCCCCACGCAAGTGCCCTCCAGTGGCTGCCCCACGCAAGTGCCCTCCAGTGGCTGCCCCACGCAAGTGCCCTCCAGTGGCTGTTCCTCGCAAGTGCCCTCCAGAGGCTGTTCCTCGCAAGTGCCCTCCAGAGGCTGTTCCTCGCAAGTGCCCTCCAGAGGCTGTTCCTCGCAAGTGCCCTCCAGAGGCTGTTCCTCGCAAGTGCCCTCCAGAGGCTGTTCCTCGCAAGTGCCCTCCAGAGGCTGTTCCTCGCAAGTGCCCTCCAGAGGCTGTTCCTCGCATGACCCTCCAGTGGCTGCACCACGCATGTGCCCTCCAGAGGCTGCACCTCGCATGTGCCCTCCCGTGGCTGCTCCACGCAAGTGCTCTACAGTGGCTGCTCCACGCAAGAGCCGTCCCGAGTTCCCGCTGGTTCAGTCCAGCCGTCCCGAGTTCCCGCTGGTTCAGTCCAGCCGTCCCGAGTTCCCGCTGGTTCAGTCCAGCCGTCCCGAGTTCCCGCTGGTTCAGTCCAGCCGTCCCGAGTTCCCGCTGGTTCAGTCCAGCCGTCCCGAGTTCCCGCTGGTTCAGCCCAGCCGTCCCGAGTTCCCGCTGGTTCAGCCCAGCCGTCCTGAGCACACCCTAGAGCCCGTTCCTCCAGAATGCCCACCAGAGGGGAGCTTCCCCATGAAAATTTTGGGGGGGGGCTATATATCCTCTGCCGGGGTGGCCGGGTCCAGGGCCAAGGCCACGAAGATCCCTGATCCGCCATGGCCTCCTGAACCTCCTGTCCCGCCAGGGCTTCCCGAATTTCCGGTTCCGCCCTGGATGCCTTCCCTGTGTCCATGTCCTCCACCGACATCCAGGGCGCCCACCCCCCCTCCCCGGTATTGTTATTACGTCGCGGGACGCGCCGTCCGGGAGGGGGAGGTAATGTCACAGAATGGCCCTTATTCCTCCGTCACTGATCACGTTCACCTGCACCTGATTAGTCATCATGCACACCTGCTCCTCCTCATCACAGCTCATCACCCGGCTCTACTTAAGCACACTCCTCACTCCAGTCAATGTCTGATCTTAAAGTCACTAAGCTGCCATGACGTTGATCCCTGTGGATTCTACACGAACCTTCACTCTCCAGCGGATTGCTAGCTGAGTATACTTCCCTGTGTTACTTTCCTGAAGATACTTACACTCTGCCTTCCCTCTCACTACCAGATATATCTGTGGACTCAAGAGACTCACGGGCTCTCTAGAATTCCTATCTGCCACTAACCTGCAAAGAGACGGAGATATAGTCATTATCCCAACGCACTGACGACTATACGTCTAGAAACCACTTACCTCACGCAAAGACTCTCACCACTGTTGTCTCACCATCCTGTGAATAAACTCACTGTTTCAACTCACCTTTGTGTCCGGCAGTTTCCGTTACAATGCTGTTGTAAAGGATGCGATGAATATATTAACATCCCTCACAGGGGCTGGGTCGTCTTCATCGTAGCACCACTGTAGCAGGGCTACACTCTCTGACACTAATGAGAAGTGTTTAATGACACGACCGCTTCCAAAGATATGCCGCGCAAAATCTTCAGGATCTGTTAGAAGCTCGGTTGTGGGTAAATTACATCTAAGCGCGAATCGGCCCCAAAGGGAATTTAAGAGGAATTTCATTATAGATCTACGGGGTGGATTAAGGGCTATTTTATCGAGATCTAGTTGAATTCCCTCCTTCTCAAAATACGCGACGGCGTATGCAGCCTTTTCGGAGTCTGACGCTACCTGCGGGGGAAATCCTGAAGCCTCTTGCTTGAATTTGAGAAACGTCTTAACATATGCGCTGAATAAATCGTCTGATGTCTGAGGAAAGTGCCAGACTTCAATAACTTTGACAACCGAATACCCTTTAGCAGCAGCGTGCGAGAGTTCCACGGAAGTCCAAACCCCCGAGATGTATCTTTCTTCATCACAGTGCATGCAGCTCTCCTGAAGGTGCAGCTCTGCGCAGGTGCGACAGAGAGCAAACAATAGTTTCCCCTGTGGTGATTTGAACAGTATAATAGGGTGTAATAGCTTACGTGGAGGCAGTACGGTGCATTTAATAAGACCGAAATACGTATCGATCGGTTCAAAATCTTTTAAAATTATTTCAGGATGCCCAATCGGGTGTGTTTTACGCGCCTGTACGAACGGATAAAGCGAAGTGAAGTCTACATATGAAATGCTCTCATCCTCACTGGCTTTATGGTAAAGTTTTAGGGCATTCGTGCGGCCTCCGAAAAGCGAATCCCTAGGGTTCAGACGTTCTGGTGCATCGTAATTACGCATAAATGCTATGACATCCGTATCGTTTTGTTTGGCCTTTGCCCATTGGCAATCCCACATGGTAAATACTTTGAGATTGTAACTCTTGCGCAAAACATCCAATTTGTTATCAGTCTGTCTTCTGAGCACACCGTAAGGTATTTTTGACACTGGATTTAATTCGCTAGGATTAAAGCGACAGTCACAACCGTGCCAGAAGCAACCCAGGTATTCCAAAGCTACTCTATCACCGTTAAGTTCATAATAGCCATCCACGTAAAAAGACCCAAATTTGACCACCCCGATTTAAAGCGTGCTGGACATCGACATTTTTACTTGCTTTAATATATTCCAACCATTGAATGGACAGTGTAGAATAAGCTTTGCATTGGTTAATGTATATGTTTTTGTGGGTTACGGCTATTGTATCTCTGGGTAGAAAAAGCGTTTTAAACAATTTCATTGCACAACCGGCGAGCGTTACGCAACCAAAGGGGTCCATACTTGTGCATTCGATAAATTCATTTCTGTATTTCATGCAACCTTCTCTCAACAAAACAACATCGTTCTTGCAATACATTCCTAGTTGTTTTTTGAAGTCAAACACCTGTCCTGCCACGCTCTCGTACCAACTGTCAAATTTAGTTTGATCAGAATCAGACATCCTGTTGTATCCGTACAGTTCTTTAGACGGATAAGGTCCTACATAATTTGCATTTTGCAAACGATTAAAATGATGGGGAAAGAATCCCTTTTCGGTCGTGTTTAGGTTTAAAGCCGATGTCATTTTTGATAATTTCATAGGCAAAAAGCTGTAGCTGTCTATATATCGCTGTTTAAATGCCTGATCGTACATATATACGAGTCTATATTCTTGGAATATAATTTTGAGCGCCATCCCTTGCCTTGTAAAATACTCAAGCAATATATAAGAGTCGAAACCTGAAGCGTTGTGTGCTATAAATGTAAATCCCTCAAATTTCGGACGTCTGAAATGCTTAATCAATTTCTCTGCACAATCATCCCCTTCAGCCGTAAACTCCTCACCATTTTGCGTAATGGCACATACGTAGTTTGCTGTATGTCGCCCGTTTTCGTGCATCGTCTCGAAATCATAATAAATATATTTTTCATCATGAACGCTCGGTTTTAAAGGTTGTATGTAGCAACTGTGTTCTTCTTCATCTAGCAGAATCGCGCTGCAATGAGGGCATTTGGATGGGGCGCACACGTGTGTTAACCGTTTATCGGCGGTCCATTTCACTCTATACTGTCTGCAACATTTGTCACAATATTTCACAAGATCGCATCTAGACCTCGCTCCGTCGCTTTGCGGCTGTTTATGCATTTCATTACAAATATCAGATCTGCAATATCTAGCACAGTCCTCACACCGCGTCCATTTCTTAGGGTGTGTGTAACATTGACTTGTATCACATACGTTACATGTAAATTTACAATAATGTAAACATCGATCCTTGAAGCCTTGAAAGCAGTATTCGCATACGTAGCTGTAGCCTAAGAACGCCTTCAAATTTTTTATCAAATTATAATGGCCTTCGTGTAAATATAAATGTACGGTGTTCTTGTGTAGTTCATCTCTAGTTTTATACACTTCCAATTTACCTGAACACGATCTGTGAAAGATTACTATTTTCAAGTCTAGAGCCGTTTCGAATTTAGATACGTCATGAAAGGCTATATTATCTTGCGCTTCGTAACCCAATTCGGTGTGTATTTTACAGGCTATAACATGCAACTCCTGGTCGGGACAATGTGGGTTTAAAAAATGCGCTAGACATATACTGAAACATCTATTGTCTGCTATGTTTTTTGGAACAAAAAGATTCATCTTATTTTTTTGAATGTCCATGTTGTGCGCTAGGTCGGTTAGTTTCCTGCGTGCACCGCCACCATGTCTGTTACGTACCACTGATACGCATAGCTGTAAAGCAGAATCGCATCCCACGTCTGCGTTGCTTTGAACCGCACGTTCGATTTGATCGGCAAATGTGCTAAAGTCGTGATTAGTATCTGGCGTTAGAACGGCATTAATGTGTGTAGGGAGACTCTCGCCCTGCAGAGACACGTTAATAAAACCGTCATCGCCTGCCATTAGCCGTGAAAAATCTACGATCTTGTTCAAAATATCTTGCAAAAAGATATTATAAGCTGCATAGTCATCTGTGGCGATTTCGCGGAAATTTAAAGTTCTGCGTATTTCTAGACCGTTAAATCTAGGTCTTGGTATAATTGTAAAACCACCCACACGTCCTCCATCGGTTATTGACCTATCTATAAAATTACGACTAAGCCCCATATCTGGTGCCATCGGGTCATAATCTGAGGCATCGTTAGAAGCCCCCGCTCCAATCTGTTCATCCGCATTTATATCCATACTCAGATGCTCATGCTGTTCGTCTATGATTTCATGCAATCTTTCGATCATATTAAGTGAATCAGGTTCCAACATTTGTAGCTGTTGGTTAATCAGTTCGCGTAACTGTTCGCAGTTATTTTGAAAGTCCCGTCTAGGTCTTAATGGGCTCTGTTCATCTTCCAGTACATGGTTATGTAAATCATCGTGACATCTTTTACCGTTCATTTTGAAATTTTATTTAAAAAAAAAAGAAATACAAAAATAGTTCAAACGTGTGCAACCCCCTTGAAAACACCACAGTTATTTTTAAAAAACAGAAATACAAAAATAGTTCAAACGTGTGCAACCCCTCCGTTGAAAACAACTGTAGTAACATAAACAGTTAGGACTAAAACAAAAAGACTTACTGCATAAATTCAAAACTTGCAACAATCGCCAATCATAATAAGAAGCAGAAGATAACGTTTGTAAAATGTCATAATACATTCACCAATGAGTAGACACAAATACTAATAAAACAATAATAATAAGAAGGTACAATCATCACCCCACATGTGAAATGTTAACGACATAACCAGCCAAACAACAACGCGTATATACATACAACATATAGGATATATGTATTACGAATAATGTATGTGTGAGTAATACTGAAAAAAAAAAGCTATTCATTACACCGTGAATTATTATTACGGTCTCCTAACTAAACGTTCGTACAACTCAGATAATATTCGTTGCATCAAATTCAGACGTTCTGACATCAAAGATAATGCGTTAATAATAAGACGTTGTTCGGTTCTGTTCTCTAGGAACATCTCCGGTAAACCTGACATAGACTGTTGAAACTGTCTGAGTTCATTATAAACTTGATTGTGGCAACTTCTCCAAAATTCGGCCGCGTGCCGTAAAGCCTCGGTGTGTTGTTGTTGACATGAAATAATATTCCTCAATATCGCTATTACGTCACCTTGTGAGCTGGTTGCGATCTTCTCTGCATCCTGACGTGTTAACGGGCTCCCGGCCAGGTCGAAAACTCTCTCAAAATAACAATTAACTCGGTTCAGAGCTTCGTGATCAAGCCTTCTATTTAAATCACTGCTGCGTATGACATCGCGTGGCATTTCATGATATAACTCCTCATCATCCTCGCTCTCCGTGTCGGAAAAGGATACCTGGTCCCATGCGTTGACCATGGAGTCAGTCCATGCTGCTAACGCACGTTCGTCGTGATCTTGCGCTGTAAAAAGAATAACAATCATTTATTAAATAAAAATCAAACGTGAAATACATTAATGTAATGTCTGTTTTAATACGTACCGTTATTATCCGCGGTTCTTAAACGGCTAGTAGACGGCCTGACGTCTTGCTCCTGTTCGGTAAATCTCATACGTTTCACTCCTTGACCGCAACCGTATTGGGGCTGTGTGCTAGAGTCGTTTGCGGTTGTGAGCGTAGACGCGGCGGCCTGAATTCCTTCATCCGAACACGCGCCGTGGGCGGGGTAGATCTGCGTGACGCTGTCTGGCTCATGACATACCTCAGTTCCCTTTCAGTCGGTCACTCCGAGTCACGTCGGATGACCGACGAAATTGGGATCTCGCCAGAGAGACCAATCCACTTCGAGTGTAACTAAACGAGCCAATGGACATTGGCATGCGATCATTGCATCCAGCTGCCGCTGATCACAGCGTGAGTATAAGAGGCAGCAGGTGCACCGCATCAATTCATCCTTTCGCTTCGGAGCCGAGCGGTGGTGCATCACTACTGCTCTCTTCTTCGGTGTTGCAGAGAGAACGAGAGTGCGGGCGTTACGGCAACAGCAGCGGTGGTCACGGTCTCGCGGCTATCAAGTTCGTGCTGACAAACACACTAGGAGTGTGCGCTGGCCAGCTCCCCTGCGTGCTTCAGCACTGAAAGAGCAAATTTCTCTAAAAGAGCAACACGGGTGATCGCGTCTTTTTAAAGATGTCTTATCACCCGTGCGTTTCTGGGTGTGGTCGGTTTCTGTCGTCTCAGGACGGTCACGATCGCTGCCTCACGTGTCTGGATTCAGCACGCTGAGGAGGCTTTCGTGGATGGTTCATGTTCTTGGGGACATGACCATCTCGGAGTTGCGTAATAGACTCCGCTATGTCAAACATGGCGGAGTCCCTCTGCCGTGATCCGGCGTTCGTCCCGGCGCCCGGGGCGCCGCTGCATCCGGTGGAGTCAGAGATGATCTGAGGATTACGGTCAGGGCTTCCCCAAGAGGAGTCCCTCACCCCTCAAGCGCTCCGCAGCCGGTGGGGTTGCCGTTGGAACGGGCTGGGACCTCTGCAGAGCGGGGTACACCACCCGTTTCCTTCGGTGCTCCCCCTGACGGCCAAATGTCGATCACTGCATTGGAGGGTGAGCTCTCTCTCTCCGGGGATGACGACTCGGCTGCGTTGCCCCCTTCGGGTGTGGTAGCGTTGTCCGAGCCAGACCCAGAGATGATGGCTATGCTTTCCCGGGCCGCCGAGAATGTCGGGCTCGTGTGGAAACCTCCACGCAAGTTCTCAGCGCCCCCCTCCGGTGCCATTCTTTCCGGAAGTGCATGAGGAGCTTACAAGATCGTGGAAGGCACCTTTCACTGCCCGAAACAAATCTTGTGGCTCCTCCGCCCTCACCACCCTCAATGGTGGGGCCGCTTTGGGGTACACGGGCATCCCCTCGGTGGAGCGGTCTGTGCCCATGCAACTGTGTCCAACAGCCGCTACCACCCTGCGGGATGACCCGTGTCTCCCCTCACGGGCCTGTAAGTATTCGTCAGGCCTAACTGGCAGTGCTTATAGAGCCTGTGGGGAGGCGGCTTCTGCCCTCCACGCCATGGCGTTACTGCAGGTCCACCAGGCCAAAGCCCTGAGAGACCTGCCCGAGGGTGGTCACGACCTGGCGGTTCTACATGAGCTGCGTGCTGAGATGGACCTCGCGCTTCGAGCGACGAAGGTGACCGCACAGTCTCTGGGTCGTGCGATGTCCACGCTAGTGGTCCAGGAGCGCCATCTCTGGCTGTGTCTCGCTGACATGAAGGAGCAGGAGAAGGTACAGTTCCTGAATGCTCCCATGTCACAGACCGGCCTCTTCGGCGACGCTGTCGAGAGCTTTGCCCAGCAGTTCTCGGCAGCACAGAAGCAGACTGAGGCGTTCAAACACATCATGTGCCGGAGGAAACCTGCTGCTTCCACCCCGGCTGCAGCCCTCAGCTTACTCGTCGCCGTGGGCACCCCCTGCGGCCGCCATCGCTCCCACGCTGCCGCAGCAGCCTTTCACCAGGCAGCATTGTGGAGCTGGTCGCAGGCAGGACGCCCAGCCCGTCCAGGCCCCCGCCAAACCTGGCGGCAAGCGCAAGTGCAAGAGGCCCTGAGACGGGCGACCCATGGCTCCTGCGGACCATCAGACTCGGCTGCGCGATTCAGTTCGCCCGGCGTCCCCCCAAGTTCAGGGGTGTCCACTTCACTTCAGTGAAAGCTGTTGATGCCCCTGTCCTGTGTGCGGAAATCGCAGTCCTGCTGGCGAAGGATGCGATAGAACCGGTCCCTCCAGCCGATATGAGGTCGGGGGGCAAGACCTTCAGCCCGTGGACAGATCCTTTGTTCCTTCGGGCAGGAGTGCCCCTGGAACAGGTCTCCAGGCATGCTGTGGTATTCACGGATGCCTCGGCCACCGGCTGGGGAGTCACGTACAACGGGCACGCAGTGTCAGGGGTATGGACGGGTCCCCAACTGCGTTGGCATATCAATTGGAGGCTGTCCCCCTCCACCCTTAAAGTTACGTTGCTATTTCATCCCACCATGACCCGTAGAGGGGAGATCGGTGGGGAAACACGATCTGGTTGTCAGGTTTCTTAGGGGGGCTAGGAGGTTAAATCCTCCTAGGCCTCCCTCCTTACCCTCTTGTGATTTGGCATTGGTGCTAAGAGCCCTACAAATTGCCCCCTTTGAGCCTTTGCAATCAGTCGAGTTGAAGTTTATCTCTATGAAAACCCTACTCCTGACTGCGTTGGCCTCGATCAAGAGGGTGGGGGACCTGCAGGCATTTTCGGTCGACGAATCGTGCCTTGAGTTGGGCCGGCTGACTCCAGTGCAACACTGAGACCCCGGCCTGGCTATGTGCCCAAGGTTCCTACCACTCCCTTCAGGGACCAGGTGGTGAACCTGCAAGCGCTGCCCCTGGAGGAGGCAGACCCAGCCCTAGCTTCGCTCTGTCCTGTACGTGCATTGCGACAGTACGTTGATAGAACTCAGAGCTTCAGGACCTCAGAACAGCTCTTTGTTTGTTACGGAGGGCAGCAGAAGGGGAATGCTGTCTCCAAGCAGAGGATGGCCCACTGGACAGTGGACACCATTACCTTGGCTTATGAAGCACAAGGTGTGCCCTGCCTGCTCAGGCTGCGTGCTCACTCCACTAGGGGTGTCGCATCGTCCTGGGCGCTGGCTCGTGGTGCCTCGCTAGCAGACATCTGTAGAGCTGCGGGTTGGGCGACTCCCAACACGTTCGCTAGGTTTTATAGCCTACGTGTCGAACCGGTTTCCTCCTGTGTTCTCACCTCAAACGGGTAGTGGCACTGAGAGGCCTGGCTCAGAGTCGGCTTGCGGCATCCTTACACCTAATTCTCCAGAGAGTTCCTTGACCAGGTAAACCCTGTCGAGTCCTCCAGCACTCCGGCGTCCAGACGTGGCGGAGCGTCCGGCGCCAGGCCTTTTCAGCCAATGAATTCTTGAAATCTGGTGTGAGGCTAGTGCCCATATGAAAGACCCTGCTGGGATCCCATATGTGTATTCCACGGTATGCTTATTAGAGCCGTGTTTTCCCTGGCAGACCACGTTCTGCCATCACTAATGATGCAGCCTAGCCATCTCCGAGACTTCCATGTGCATAGGGCCCTACGGGGTTACTTCACATGAGTAATGTCACTTAACTCCCTCTGGGAGGAGGTGACTCCGCAGTGTGCCTCTTCCAAGTACACTCTTCCAGTGTGACTCTTACTAGTGTTACCCAAGTCCTACTGTTGGGTTGCTCAAGGAACAACAGTAGTTGACCTTCTCTGTGTAGAGCCCGGTCCTATCGTCTGCCTTATAGGAAGGATCAGGAGGCCTACACAGGGCACTGGAAGGGGCAGCTCCTGTGGCACTTTGGTAGGGATCCCAATTTCGTCGGTCATCCGACGTGACTCGGAGTGACCGACTGAAAGGGAACGTCTCGGTTACGTATGTAACCCTCGTTCCCTGAAGGAGGGAACGGAGACATCACGTCCCGTCGCCACAGTCGCTGTACCACCGCTGAGCTGCCGGGTCACCGGCTCGGCTCCTCAGCGAAAGCATGAATTAATGCGGTGCACCTGCTGCCTCTTATACTCACGCTGTGATCAGCGGCAGCTGGATGAAATGATCGCATGCCAATGTCCATTGGCTCGTTTAGTTACACTCGAAGTGGATTGGTCTCTCTGGCGAGATCCCAATTTCGTCGGTCATCTGACGTGACGTCTCCGTTCCCTCCTTCAGGGAACGAGGGTTACATACGTAACCGAGACGTTCTCACAGTAATCTCTATATCTTCTGTAGCTTGCTCATTCACGTTAACATCATGATCGCCTGTTAAAATTAGTAAACACTGTTTATGAACCGTTAAAACTTTCAAAGTGTTAAGAAAAATGATGTCTGTATAACTTACAGTTAATTAACGCGTCATCCTTGTTGGTAACTAGCACGGTTTCATCAACTAGTTAAAATGATAACAAAACATTATTATTATTATTATTATTAGACCTTAAACCTATAGTAGAAAAGACTAAAAACTTACATATTTCCTCCAGGATCTGCTGTAGATCTTCATCAAACTCAATATTCACATATGTGTCTGGAATTGATACGCATTGTTAAACAAATATTAACATATTTATTTAAATAAAATCTATGAAAAAAAAAACACACTCACCATCGTAATTGTCAGCCATCGCTCCTACGTTTATTGCTGTATAACGACTTTGTGCAAAGAAGTTAGAATTTACATATGTGTGCGTTATAACTTTTTACTTTTAAGGTTTCAGAGTGTAGGTGGGGCGTACCCCCGAAACATTTCGTAAAACCTATGGGCCTGATTGGCGTCAGAGAGAGTCCTAATCCCACAAATCTTTAGTAAGTTATAAAACTTGTAACCCATCGACACCTCCCGCGCAATTTATCAAACGCATCCAGCCGACTCTCAACTCCAACAGCTTACTTAACACAGCTGGAGACGATACAGCATCAGGATGAAAACATCTGTTAGATTTTCTTTTACAACTTAAGGCTACTATGTTACCATATCACTTAAACGCAGACGTTTTTTCTTATCTAGGTTCGTTTGAATCCCCTTAGGTTGAAATATCAAAGTAGGCCATCTGTTTATTGTTCAGCCCCCATCTGTTCGAATGAAGTTCTGTAGTAGTCTTTATTATATATCTACATATAAATGAAAATAACGATACTAAGTAAATGTATTAAATTAGAGAAGATTTTTCTACAGCAAAAAATATTTTCTTCCTATACTATATATATATATATATATATATAGTATATATACTATATATATATAACTTTTAACTACAACGCTTGTGTCCTAAAAAAGTTTCAATAGGGACGGCCATCACCTATGCCTTTGCCAGACTACTCCCGGATACAGACGTCACGAAATAGACACAATGGCTGCATCCGAAACCGCCTACTTCTCTACTATATAGTAGGGGAAAAGCAGTAGGCGAGCGAATAAGTATGTCCGAATCCTTAGTATTCATAAAAGAGTAGTCGAGAATTACCTGGGTGACGTATTAATTCTCGCGACATTCGGATGTGCGTCTACTTAAAGTGCGTCCGAATATGCCTACTTACCTACTATATAGTAGGGGAAAAACAGTAAGCCAGCGAATAAGTATGTCCGAAACCTCAGTATTCTTAAAAGAGAAGTCGAGAAGTTCCCGGATGTCCTACTGCTTCTGCCCAGATTCGGAAGTGTTCATCCGATGGACACTTTTCTATGGAGCGATATTTGTGCCAATATTCATCAAACAAATCCAGCATTTTGCAAATAAACACAATCTGCTTTGCAAAGAAAAACTCGACTTTCAAACAAACGCAAACTGATTTGCAAATACAAAACTCTATTTGAGAGTAAATGCAGAGGTATGGACAAATATGTATTGTGTGTTACAACTGTGAGACTCATTTGCCTTTTATGACCAAATGTGACTTGATTTTCTCACAAATGCGTGCAGGCAGATTTTCTCACATGTGTTCAAACTGATTTTCTCACAAATGCAATCCAAACAGCAGATGGCGCTGTTGGTCAATTTACGCAAAACACCGGTTTACCTTTTCAAGGAATACAGCAGACCAACATGAGTGGGGAACAGGTGAGTTTCTGTCTTACTATTTCTATAATTAACCATTTAGCCTAGGTGTTTTCACAAAGCGACCCCACTACAATGTTAGTGAAATTCACAGTAAGTGCTGTAAAGTTGTTAACATGATTGATTAGTTCAAAAATCAGTAGTGACTAGGGCTGGGCCAAAAAAAAATATTTTTCGATTAATCGTTTTTTTTTTAATGATGTCGATTCGATATCGATTCTCAAAAGCCGCGATTCGATCTTTTCCGGTATTTATTTCAGCACGCATTTAAAACAAGATCTGATTAATGTGATTCTTATCATTAGTCTTCTCCACTAGATGTCACCCTTATTTACCTCACGCGATGTTACAACAGAAAGCCTGTCATTCATTCAGTGCTTATCATGGCAGAGATACTGTTAATGAGAACCAAGAACAAAGCCATACGCGTGATTCGTAATGCTCAGGTGAAATGCTATAGTAATATTATAAATCTGTGGAAGCATTTGATATCACGCATAAGGCGCCATGATTTCCTCAATGAATGAATGAATGGCGGATAGTGCGACGCACTGTTTGTTTACTACACACTTACTAATGCGCGGACGACGCTCGCGATGTTTTCATATTCTGCCATCTCACTATATGATGATATTAACAAACTGCTGCTCTGAGAGTCATTTCATTAGCATTTTACAGTTTAATTTGAGAAAACTACCGTCATATCACATAATACACAGCAGCTGCAAGTTCCTCACGGCAACCTGTCAAAATAAAAGTTTAGTTTAATGTCAAGAGCAGACTTAAGGCTCAATGCTACTACTACTAATAAATATTAATAAATCTTTATTTTTAAAGGAATAATCCCATTTGTTTTCTTTTTAATTTTAACAGTAAACCTCTGTTGTGCAGCACTTTGTTTGCCAAAAAATAAAAGGGTTTAATTTTCATTTGATTAGGATAAATTTAATTAATGTTTTATGCCTTCATCTGATTACCAGAAAAATTAAGAATTGTATAGGGCCCTATTATTGTTTAAGAAAGGGCCCTATACAAAAAAGAATAGGTTTAAAATACAGGCCTTTGGTTCTTAATTTCTTTTTATTAATTCACCATTTGTAAACCGATGTTTACTGTTATTTTTTTTTAGAAATATCAATAGCTTTTGTATTAAAACTATATTCACTGAATGTAATCAAAAAATCGAGAATCGAATCAAGAGCTTGTGAATCGAAATCGAATCGGGACATCTGAATCGATACCCTGCCCTAGTAGTAACATTGCTAAACATTTAAGTAGGTAGTCTTTCTCTATAAAAACTGATCCATTCTCTGTACCTCTTATCCTCTGTTGGATCGCAGGATATAGAATATATAGGCTACATAAAATGATACAATTGTTCAACATTCAAAAAAATGAAGGGGTATAACAATAAATTGTCACAATATATTGTAATACTAAAATGCAGATGTATTTTGGATGGCGACAACTGTGTACCAAAAATGAATTTTATTTTTACGTTAGGTCAAGTAAGCTTTATTGTCATTCTGCTATATATGTTGAGACATAGCCTACAGTGGAGAGAAATGTTGTAGGCTGCCTCTGCAGTAAAAGTTTAAACAAGTATAAAACTACACATAGACAACCTACTGAAAGGAGTAGGCTAAACTAATTACAAATAGGCTACTATAATCAAACTAGTTTAAGTTCAGATGAGCTTTATTGTGATTCAGCAATATAAATGTACCGAAATATAATCTAAACATCGATATCCCTTTTGAAAATTAACCATGGTTTTACTAAATAAATTTCATGGTATTTGCAGAAAATCTGTCATTACAGAAATGGTGACCTGCAAAAAAAAAAAAACACATGGTTACCACACTTTTACTATAGTAAAACCAACTTTAATTTTCGTAAGGGATATCATAATTTATCATATTTATGTTTATATATAGCATACAGTAGTTTATATACACACCTTGTACAATATTTAAAACTAAAAGTGGCCTGTCAGGAGATATTTCATATTTCAACCAAAATTTTACTCTGAATACTGGCAGATTTTAGTCTGACAATAGCCTGTTTGGAAAAGTCCAACTCAAAATATGTAGCTTTTTATATATAGCAGAGGAACATTTTAACTCAAGAAGTTAAGAATAAACGGCTACTGTCAGGAATTATATTAGTGACTCTTCAAAATGCAAACGTTCGCCATCTGAGTCACTCCGAGAAGAGTCCTCACTGTCCAGAGTATGTCTTCACCCGTGTAGCGTGCCATCATCCAACGTGCAGAAAAAGAAAGCAGGCTAAATTCTATGATGAAGCTTGACATTTTGATGCCATTTTCAGGGGCATCTACATATTTATCTGGATGACCTCAGATCATTAACATGTGAACAGAGTGCTCAGTGTGAGGCGGGATCACATTACAGGAGAAACTGTACCTCTCCTTACTTTCATACAGATAATATAGGCCTAAACAGAGAATATTTGTTTTCAATTTGAATTGGTTTATTTAAAAGTAGACATGTCAAGCGTTCTATACATATATGTATCATGTATGTGAGGCACATATTCACTGAGATTCAGGTTGTTTTATTAATGTGCCTGTGAAGAAAATTCCCAGAGACGGCAGAGAACGCACCCTGTATGTTTTCTTTATTTTACAAAAGCACATTGTTCTGTTGTTATTAAGACTATACACAAATAAAAGTAGAACCTTTGCAGTTTAAAACTATGCAATACTCATATCTGTATTTTTTTGTTATTTTCGTGGTCATCATGAAAACATGACAAAGCCCTCGGTCTTCGACCCCAAAGATTATTTTCTAATCATTCCATTGTTAAACTCATTCTGAAATACTGGTAAACCACTGTTTATTGAAACGCTGAATTTAGTATTATATCAGCGTGAACTTGATCCTTCTCCCCAATTCACAGGACAAGAGTGACACCAGAAGATAAATACTCATCATTTGCTTAGCTAAAAAATTACATAATTATTTTAGACACAAATGATTGCACAGTGTTATAACATTTAAAAGTTTTAGATATTGCACTAAATAATGTGATTTCAATGGTTTTCAAAAACTTTTTTTGTTAATAATTAATGACCACTTGGGTGATATTACTATATCTGATACTAAATTAAATTGTCTAAGCTTTCGTTTTTGGTACACAATATTGTCACTATCCATAATACATTTGCATTTTAAAATTACTATATATTGTGACACAATATAATGTTATACCCCTGCATTGTTTTGAAAACAAGTGTATCAACATACAGTATGTAGCCTATATATTCTATATCCTGCGATCCAACAGAGGATAAGAGGTACAGAGAATGGATCAGTTTTTATAGAGAAAGACTACCTACTTAAATGTTTAGCAATGTCACTCCTGATTTTTGAAATAATCAATCAAGGTTCAAGGTTCTTGTTTATTTGTCACATACACGATCATACAGGGTATAATCAGTAGTGAAATGTAGGTCAGGACGGGTCCGCTCAATGGACAGTGCAAAAAAAATAAATAAAAGATGATACATAACACAGGAGAGTATATATAAATATAGGTAGGAATAAGATAAAAAAATAAGTAAAAACAATAAAATAAAATAAGGAGTAAAATGTGCAATGAACTAAAATGTGCAATACAGTCTAATGTGGATTTAATAAATATTAATATAACCAGGGATGTGCAAGAGGAATGTGCAAACAGGTTGTACCGGGTATGTACACATAGCAGCAATGTGGATGATGGAGAATGATGGGTGTTACAGTTAATTAAATTGAGTACTGTAGATGTTATGAGACTGAATCTAGGAGCCTGATGGCCTGAGGGTAGAAGCTCCTCCTCAGTCTCTCAGTTTTTGCCAACACGCTTCTGAAGCGCTTGCCAGATGGCAGTGAGATGAAAAGATGGTTACTGGGGTGATTTGAGTCCTTGATTATTTTTACAGCTCTGCTTTTTCAATCATGTTAACAACTTTACAGCACTTACTGTGAATTTCACTAACATTGTAGTGGGGACGCTTTGTGAAAACACCTAGGCTAAATGGTTAATTATAGAAATAGTAAGACAGAAACTCACCTGTTCCCCACTCATGTTGGTCTGCTGTATTCCTTGAAAAGGTAAACAGGTGTTTTGCGTAAATTGACCAACAGCGCCATCTGCTGTTTGGATTGCATTTGTGAGAAAATTAGTTTGAACACATGTGAGAAAATCTGCCTGCACGCATTTGTGAGAAAATCAGTTTGAACACATGTGAGAAAATCTGCCTGCACGCATTTGTGAGAAAATCAAGTCACATTTGGTCATAAAAGGCAAATGAGTCTCACAGTTGTAACACACAATACATATTTGTCCATACCTCTGCATTTACTCTCAAATAGAGTTTTGTATTTGCAAATCAGTTTGCGTTTGTTTGAAAGTCGAGTTTTTTGCAAAGCAGATTGTGTTTATTTGCAAAACGCTGGATTTGTTTGATGAATATTGGCACAAATTTCGCTCCATACTTTTCTATCCCAGGAGGCAACGGGAGATCAATAAATCATCATTAAACGTGATGGAGAACAGCGATGAGGCTGTTTACAAATGTGAGTATTATAAATCAAAAACACGGTTATATGTGTTAAAATCGCTTTTGTTGAGCTACTGTAGAGTAAACTGTTCAATTGTATATATTAGGATATTTATGATTTTGCTGTAAAAACATGTTTTATTATGTAGCCTATTGTGAACAGGGGAGCTCCAGACCTCCAGTAAACACACGCACGTCTCCAAAGTGCATTTAAACCATACATCTTAAAGACGATTACTAAATGTTTATTTAATATGAGACAGGAAAATATTCTAAAAGAATTACAGATGAGCACATCACAACATGAACATACATCTGAGTGAGTGATGTAACGTTATGTGTGCTGTTATGTAGAATTCACTGTTCAACACTGCTTTAGAGTAATGTAAGTAATGTGAATAAATCTACATGGAGTAGCTAACCATAAGCTAATTTGTCCATTAGTATTGTTGATAAACTGAGGAGCATTTGTGTTGGATAAAAAGCGAGTTAACACATCAGCAGCTACCTCAACATGTAAATGCAGTATTGAGCAGATAAATCACAGAGGTGACTGAATCTTGTCTGGATGTTACAGGGACAGATGAGACACACGTGTGTTTATCCGGTGCAGAGTGATTGATGAAGGAATGCTGCCATCAAAGGCTGTCAGTGAGTATACTACTAACATCAATAAAACATCTTTTAAATCTTAAGTTGTAGTTTATTTTAATTATTGTAATTTCAAACGTAGCTATTACAGCACTTTTCTGATTCTTGATTGCTGTACATTTGATGCAGAGCTTTTGTGGTGGAGCAGGTGACAGCGGCATTTGTGGGGAAAAAAGGAAAACAAAAATATAAAGTAAGAAATCATTTTGTTACTTCTAATACTGAAATCAAATGACATTGTGCTGTTAAAATGACTGCTTTTCTATTGTGTTTGTGCATCTTTGCAGGATCTGAAATGTCTGCAGGCTGCTGTGAGCAGTGAGGATGGAGAAGTCCACAGCTGCATCCTGGAAATGATCCAGTGCCATAGATGAGACGCTCCATCACTCCACCTGCCCTTACTGCCTCAACTGCGCTGGATGTTACTGTGGTCTCTTTATCCTCAGTGAGCCCAGAGCCAGCGAGAGCATCTAGAGAAAGACCAAAAGAATTTGAGGATGTGATTTTGGTCAAGTTTGTCCTGCTGGTTTCTGTTCATACAACATCAGTCGTTTTATCTCGAATGGACTATTGTAATTCTTTATATGCTGGAATTTCCCAGTCCTCTTTTACAAGGCTTCAAATGGTTCAAAATGCTGCAGCCAGATTTTTAACGGGAGTCCGCAAACATCAACATATTACTCCTATTTTAATGGCTCTAAATTGGCTGCCGGTATGTCATTGAGTTGATTTCAAAATATTGATGTTTGTTTTTAAATCTCTAAATGGTCTTGCACCCTCGTAACTGTCTGAACTTTTAAATCTGAATACATCAGGCAGGTGTCTACGGTCCACAAACAGTTACTCTCTATCTCAGCCCCGAACATGACTGAAGTCAAGAGGGGGTCGTGCGTTTGCCGTTGTTGGACCTAGGCTCTGGAATAGTCTTCCTTTTTATCTGAGATCCCTGTCCTCTGTACATGAGTTTAAATCAAAGTTAAAATCTTATCTTCTGGCCAGAGCATTTAGCAGTTCTTAATGATGTTTTATATTTATTATGCTTTCTTTCTTTTTTATCTTGTATTTTAGTTTTATACTCTGTAAAGCACAGTGGTCAACTCCTGTTGTGTTTATTTGTGCTATATAAATACATTAAATTAAATGAAATGAAATCAATCAATGAAGCCTGAGTTTCAGAAGCTTCAAAAGCATCATCATATAATGTCATGAAGCTTCTGAAAGTCAGGCTCTATTGACTGATATAGTATGAACAGAAACCAGCAGGACAAACTTGAAAATCACCTTTTGTGTTTGGAAACACACACACACACACAAGGACTGAACAGCGTGGATACGAGTAAGTAATGACTGAATGTATATGTTTTTGGTGAACTAACCCTTGAAAGCTCCAAATAGAAATTGTATGAAATATATGTAAACATTTATATTATAGTAGTACCTTGAAGAAATAATATTTAAGAAACAAGCAGCTTTTAATTGAGCTGCAAAAAACATTTACATTTTAATTAAATTTTTCTTTAAATTTACAATTATGCATTTGGCAGACACTTTTATCCGAAGTGACTTACAGTGCTCTTATTACAGGGACCCCAATCCCCTTGGAGCAACCTGGAGTAAAGAGCCCTGCTGAAGGACACACTGATGGTGACGACTGCAGAGATCGATCCAGCAACCTTCTGCTTACCAGTTCACTACACCACAAAAGTAATGAAGCTATATCAAAAAATAGCTTGTAATTGTAAACATATTAAATGAAATTTAGCAAGAAATGGAATGCTGACAACGTGAGATGTATTTTTTTTATTCTGTGTAATTGTTTTACAGGTAGTTGTCCTCATGGAGAGCAGGCAAACAGATGTTTGGAGCAGACACAGCAGGAGCCAGATTGTCCCACACATGTTCTCCTGCTCTTGATTCAAGATTGTGTGGTTCAGGGGCGTCATCATGGTCTTCCTCATCCTCTCTGTGTACTCAGGTGTCCGTTTCCCATCCATGATCATATTCAGTCTGACTGCAGCAGTGTGGGTCGTGATGGACAGCAGAGACAGGTAAAGGTGGACACGGTGGTCAGCTGCAGAACTGGCTCAGCTGTGTTGAGATGGCAGTAGGATGTGGGTTCACTGCATGTAAATACTTGATTGTTAAAACAGTATGTTTGAATAAAGCTTTGTTTTATGTGTTGTTGACTTGTTTATGTATTGTCATGGTTACTTTTATTTACATTTTACTCATTTGTTCATGTTTCCTGTTGTTGTCAGTAAATAAAATATAATTGTTTCATTAACATATGTGTAGTCATGCATAGCTAAGGCATATGAAAAAGCTAATTACATTTTGCTTGTTTTACTAAAAAGTAGAATTAATTATTGGTCAGCATTTATCATTATTATTGTTCATAAGTGTTGGGCTACCAATGCATTCTGAGGAAAACTTAATTCTAAGTAGTAATACTTACATTTTTCGAGTGTAAAATCAACAGTCTTCTCCAAAGGTAAGATCTTTGAGCAGCTGATCGACGTCTCCTTTGTGCAGATATTACAAACATGGAGGAAAACTGTACTAGGTAGGGTTGTGGATTTATTGATGCTATGAGGTGTTTGTGCGCCTGTCGCTCTTATTTTCTTTTTATTATTTATTATTATTACTGCAGAACATACAAGCTCAGTGAAAGATGGTAGTATCTTTAACAATGAACAATCATAATGACAAAAAAACAACAGAAAACATAACTATAATGGGTTTGCATATACTATGAGATTATATACACGGGAAAAAAGATTAAATATCTTTGAACAATCATACAATTCATATAAACATTATGCATTAAAATTGCATTTGTTTTTGTTATTTATAAGCCTCAGGGATGAAACGAGAGATTCAACAAGAAAAATAAGAAAACAGGAGTTTTAAGCCAGTTTTGCGTGTGGGTGAACAATTTTGCACATAAAATTAAGAAAATAACATTTAAGAGATAACGATTTTAGTTTTTCGTAATAAAAAATAATATCTTTAAGGATTAAACTGTGGGTTATATTAGTACAGTTAAAAATATAAAAACTTAAATCAACCCAAAATGTATTGGTTATACTACAATCATAAGGGCAGCTGTTTCTTCAACAAGACCACAAAATGAGCAAATTTCATCAACATCAAAATATTTACAGATAGATTAATTAAGCCTGTCGCTCATAACTTTTAAGTTTGTTTTTGCGCTTGTTATAACGTCATAGATCACATGATAACGTAAACATGGCGGATCGCATTCATACTCAACGAGATTTGGCTGAAAAGTACGTACTCTTTTAGCGCTCGTTAAGTAAGTACTTATTGAAATTTAAGTACCTACTCATTGAGTAGGCGGTTTCGGATGCAGCCAAAGTCTATGCTTTGATGTACGGGATTTAACTAACCTTCTAACAAAATTTACGATGCCAGACCCCCTCAAAAACTAATTAGATTGCTAATGAGTTACAACGCGTCAGTAATCATAAGGCCAGCCGCCCAGATACATGCTGAGTTGTGATATTTGCATTTCTCTGTTGTCTGTTTCAATTAATAGATAACAGTACAAACCTCACGGGATGGAAAATCAAAGAGAAATCCTGTGTTGATTTTATTACACGGCTCGGTCCTGTTAGATATTTGTATGCGCGTACGTGCGTTTTAACTGTTGTAACATACTAGAAGTTAAGATTGACAAAATCAACGAGTAAAATAAACTTATTAAGTGTGAATAAAACAATACAGAGGTTTAAAAGGACTCTTGCGTAGGTCAGTCTAATTTTTTATAGCACCATCATAGCATGATGTCTTAACTTGACAAAAAACAAAGACCGTTTAAAAGAATAGACGAATTAAGCAAATAAAATAAAATAAAGGCCTGTAAACTAGAGATGTTTGTTTAAAAGGAAAAAAAAACTGTTTTAAAAGTGAGAAGGTTTTCATTAATTAAAGAACTGCTAAAGATTTATTAAAAATAATGTTTGTTCTAATGTTAAAAACATACTTTAATTATTTTAAATCTTTGGTTCGTCTCTCCGCTTCTGTTTAAGCGTGAATAATGAAATAAAATAAAATAAAGAACATTTTTCCTAAGAATTAGAGTTAGAAGTAATCTTGTGTAGGCTATCCTAATTTTAAAGTGAGAAGGTTTTCATTAATTAAAGAACTGGTAAAGATATATTAAAATAACGTTTGTTCTAATGTTAAAAACAATACTTTATTTTAAATCTTTGGTCCGCCTCAGTTTAAGCGTGAATAATGAAATAAAATAAAATAAAGAACATTTTTCCTAAGAATTAGAGTTAGAAGTAATCTTGTGTAGGCTATCCTAATTTTAAAGCGAGAAGGTTTTCATTAATTAAAGAACTGGTAAAGATATATTAAAATAACGTTTGTTCTAATGTTAAAAACAATACTTTATTTTAAATCTTTGGTCCGCCTCTGTTTAAGCGTGAATAATGAAATAAAATAAAATAAAATAAAGAACATTTTTCCTAAGAATTAGAGTTAGAAGTAATCTTGTGTAGGCTATCCTAATTTTAAAGCGAGAAGGTTTTCATTAATTAAAGAACTGGTAAAGATTTATTAAAATAACGTTCGTTCTAATGTTAAAAACAATACTTTATTTTAAATCTTTGGTCCGCCTCTGTTAGGGGACGGCCGTAGGCGTGGTTTGGTCACTCGGGGTTCCAGGACTCATTTGGACTTTGGCTGCGATAGAGAGCGGACGAAGTCTCGGATCAGCGCTAGACACACGGGGCTCTTTGTCTTTACGGTTTTTCTATCGTGACTAACTTGTAACGACAGCCTAGGAGATTTTGACTACTGCAGGATAGCCTTGTTTTAACGATATTCGTTTATTTTTTAAGGCTCTTTTCTACTTTTAAACCGTATGGTCTTTAAACTGTAACACGGTAAGATAAGGCACCGATTTCTAATGTTAACGTATGTGTTTGCTGCTTTTTTTTTTTTTTTTTTTGTGAATAAAACACTTCTTCTTTAACTCTGTCAAACGATAGAAAGAAAACTAATGTTTTATTTTCTAGCTTTGCCAAGCAACGTTTTTCCCTACAACACGTCTTGTAGAGAAGAAAAAACAAATCATTGCACGTCTGGCGTATCAGCTCTAGACACTCGGAGCTTTTTCGGGGGTTTTTCTATCGTAACTAACTTGTCTAACTTGTAACGACAGACAACCACGGAGATTTTGACTACTGCAGGATAGCCTTGTTTAAACGATGTTCGTTTATTTAAAGACTCTTTTTTACTTTTAAACCGTATGGTCTTACTTAACGGTCTGATATTTTTTTATTTTACAAACACGGTAAGATAAGGCACCAATTTCTAGTGTTTGATGCTTTTTTGTGAATAAAACACTTATTCTTTAACTCTGTCAAACGATAGAACGTATCTAATGTTTTATTTTCTAGCTTTGCCAAACAACGTTTTTCCCTACAAGACGTCTTGTAGGTAAAAAACAATCATTGCACGTTTTACACAATGTGAAAAACACACTTTAATAAAAACAACCCTTTAACACAATTTCACCATTTAAAGTTTAAATCACATAACAATGATCCCCCCCACACACACACACAGTCATAAAAACACACTGGACTGAATAATCAACTCCTCATCTAGACGGTGGGGGTGGGTGGGTGTACAACAGGTGTCCAAACCAGATGTCCAGTTATGGTGGGAGGGATTTGGGGGACTTAGTGGGTGGGATTTTTATGAGGGGCAATAAATCAAATTTTTTGAGACAAGCTGCCCTGTACTCTCTCTTGTGTCAGTGGACCTGAGCGAAAGTAAAGAACGTGGGTCCACAGATGCTGAAAAGCTTTTTTCCCTGTAAGAAAAAGTCAGTTTATGCAATTTTAAAAGCAAAGCTTGACAATATGAAAGATGTTAATTTCAAATGATATAAAGTCTATTTGCAATGCAGAAAGGCGTTTCTTTCATGTGTTAGACGTTTTCTGCTCCGCAAGTAAAGTTAGAGCAACTATGCCCAGACAGCTTAGTTTAGCGTTTCTATGAGCAGTGACACTGTGTCAGTGAACCTGAGCGAAAGTAGAGAACGTGGGTCCACAGATGCTGAAAAGCTTTTTTCCCTGTAAGAAAAAGTCAGTTTATGCAATTTTAAAAGCAAAGCTTGACAATATGAAAGAGGGGGGGGGGGTCCAATAGAGGCGGGGTATACGGGCTTTACCTGGGTGTCTTATTGTCTTATGTAGTTTGGGAACTGACTGGATGATGGGGTGGGGTAGTTTTTCCTCTGCTGTGGGGTCTGGTGGGCCGCCCCGGGCTGCCATGGGCCCTGGTCTGGATGGGCCTGGGCCCCCCGCCCTGGGCAGATTTGGGGTAACGGGGGTGCCTATGGGGGTCAGCGGGGGAGCTGGCTCCAGAGGGGGGGGTATTTTGCCCCCTCTGATGTTTTCCTCCCCATCCCTAAGGCTTCACTTCTCCCGCTCCATCACACCAACACATAGGTAGGGTTTTGAGGTGCGGGTGAGTCGCTGGGATGCGGGGGAGGTGGTACTCCTCTGTGTCCTCGTGGCCGCCTGCATCTCAATTACACATTACAGCTTAGACATTCTCATTACTTACTGTCACATGACACATACATATAGGGCCTTGGGGGTGGGCACACTGAATGGCATCCGGAGGGCGGTCTGTTCATTCAGCCTTCCCTCTGGTGCCAGTGCCCACTTCTCAATTTTAAGTTGCACATAGACATTGAGGGCTATAGGGAGGGGACGAGCTGACACAAGCTTGTGGAGGGTGCCCCTCCCCTGTTTTAAAGCACCCCTGTTTTAAAGCACCTTAGAACAACACACACCAACACTACATTTGAGCGGGTGGGGTGAAGCATGGGGTCGTCTTTTTTTTTTTTTCTCACACCCCTGTTCTCTGTTCTCTGTCTGGGGCCGGGGGCTGTGAGGATGAGCTGGCCGCCCGGTCGGGGTCTGGGCTGTTGATTTTCTCTGCTGCTGCGGGGACCGGGGTGGTCTTCCTGTCCCCACGCCGGAGCGAAGGGGGTTCAGCTCCGGGATCGGGCGCTGACTACCCCTCTGGGGGTGGTGGTGCCTGGACCTAGGAGTATAGAGTGCATATGGGGAGTGTGAGTGTGGGTACCTTGTCCATTTTTGTGTGTCTACATGTGGGGCGAAGGTGTGAATATTCGTTTGCGTGCATGAGGGTGGGAACATATGCTTGTGTATATGTGTGCTTGTCGTCTACGTCTATGTGTCAGGTCGGGCCTTAGACTCCGCCTCACTCATCATCTTAGTCGACCTCCACCCCACCACCATGCCCTGCCGGTGGAGGATGCCGCCGGTGCGTTGGTGATTTCTCGCGCCGGGGCAGGATGCTCGGGCGAGCGCCGGCCCGCTCTCGGCGGTCGATTGGCGGGGCCTGGCCCTACTGGCCTTGCTGGGCCCCGATTGTGGGGTGGGGGGCCTTTGGGTCTCCGGGCCCAGGGCCCGGTCCGCCCTGGTGTGGTCGGCTGCCGGTGGAGCCTGCGGTCTTGCCGCCACGGCACCCTGGGGCGCCTACACTGTGGCTGTCGGAGGTCCCGCCTTCGGGCTCTCCTCTGCCCTTTTTTGGGTGGAGGCCGCGGTTGTCCCTGCGGTGGTTCTCCTGGGGGTCCCGTGCCCTGGGGGGCCTCCGGATGTTTGGAGCCCGGGTCTTTTCCGTGCCTGCTTCATGCCTTGCGGGATGGGGCTGTTGTTCCCCACACACACTATTAAACATTTACATGGAGGAACCTTATGAACACAAGCGCGCTCACACACAGGAGTACACTCAAGCATTCACACTGGTGTAAAAACAGGTGCTCACAGACACACATTGTCTTGATCTGCTGTTGCTTCAAAACTTATTTTGTAATATTAGTTATGTGTGCTGCTCAATAACATTTAACATTTAGAATTTATTGTGATTTATACAGATGTTGGTTGTTGCTGCAGTCTCTTTGATGTTGTGTCTTCGGTTGTTTTCTCTTTTTGTCAGCAGGTATTGAAGCAAATTGTCTGTTTTTTTTGTTTTTTTTTCTCTCTCTCTCTATCTATCCCCCATTCTCCTTTTTTTTTCTCTCTCTCTCTTCCCCTTCTTTGTTGACTTTCCCCACAACCTTTTTTTTTTTTTTTTTTTTTTCCTTCTTTCTCTCTCGTTTTCTCTGTCCCCTGGTCTTGTCTGTCACAGTGTGGTTAAGTAAAAGGGTATATAAAATTAAATTAATTAATTAATATAAAAAAAAAAATAAAAAAAAATAATAAAATATATATAAATAAAAAAAAAAATTATAAATATATTTAATTAAAAAAAAAAAAAAAAGAAAAAAGGCTGTGAATGATGATAGTATAGCCATGCATATGTACTGTCATGTGTTATCTGTGCTACTGACAGGCCAAAAAAAAAAAAAAAAAAAAAAAAAAAAAAAAAAAAAAAAAAAAAAAGATGTTGATTTCAAATGATATAAAGTCTATTTGCAATGCAGAAAGGCGTTTCTTTCATGTGTTAGACGCTTTCTGCTCCGCAAGTAAAGTTAGAGCAACTATGCCCAGACAGCTTAGTTTAGCGTTTCTATGAACAGTGAAACTGTGTCAGTGGACCTGAGCGAACGTAGAGAACGTGGGTCCATAGATGCTGAAAAGCTTTTTTCCCTGAAAGAAAAGCTAAATTAAGCTGTC
The DNA here is from genome assembly GCA_023376895.1 of Aspiorhynchus laticeps. Lineage (NCBI taxonomy): Eukaryota > Metazoa > Chordata > Actinopteri > Cypriniformes > Cyprinidae > Aspiorhynchus > Aspiorhynchus laticeps. Next base: position 10,959,422 of record CM041793.1, read on the forward strand.
TGGGCATAGTTGCTCTAACTTTACTTGCGGAGCAGAAAGCGTCTAACACATGAAAGAAACGCCTTTCTGCATTGCAAATAGACTTTATATCATTTGAAATCAACATCTTTCATATTGTCAAGCTTTGGTCATATAATTGCATAAACTGACTTTTTCTGACAGGGACAAAAGCTTTTCAGCATCTGTGTACCCACGTTCTCTACTTTCGCTCAGGACCACTGACACAGTGTCACTGCTCATAGAAACAGTCTGTTAGAGCAATTTTATGACCAAAGCTTGACAATATGAAAGAAGTTAATTTCAAATGATATAAAGTCTATTTGCAATGCAGAAATGCATTTCTTTCATGTGTTAGAAGTTTTCTGCCCCTCAAGTAAAGTTAGAGCAACTATGCCCAGACAGCTTAGTTTCGCGTTTCTATGAACAGTGAAACTGTGTCAGTGGACCTGAGCGAACGTAGAGAACGTGGGTCCATAGATGCTGAAAAGCTTTTTTCCCTGAAAGAAAAGCTAAATTAAGCTGTCTGGGCATAGTTGCTCTAACTTTACTTGCGGAGCAGAAAGCGTCTAACACATGAAAGAAACGCCTTTCTGCATTGCAAATAGACTTTATATCATTTGAAATCAACATCTTTCATATTGTCAAGCTTTGGTCATATAATTGCATAAACTGACTTTTTCTGACAGGGACAAAAGCTTTTCAGCATCTGTGTACCCACGTTCTCTACTTTCGCTCAGGACCACTGACACAGTGTCACTGCTCATAGAAACAGTCTGTTAGAGCAATTTTATGACCAAAGCTTGACAATATGAAAGATGTTAATTTCAAATGATATAAAGTCTATTTGCAATGCAGAAAGGCATTTCTTTCATGTGTTAGAAGTTTTCTGCCCCGCAAGTAAAGTTAGAGAAACTATGCCCAGACAGCTTAGTTTCGCGTTTCTATGAACAGTGAAACTGTGTCAGTGGACCTGAGCGAAAGTAACGTGGGACCACAGATGCTGAAAAGCTTTTTTCCCTGTAAGAAAAAGTCTTTTAGAGCAATTTTATGACCAAACCTTGACAATATGAAAGATGTTAATTTCAAATCATATAAAGTCTATTTGCAATGCAGAAAGGCATTTTTTTCAAGTGTTAGATGTTTTCTGCTCTGCAAGTAAAGTGAGAGCAACTATGCTCAGACAGCTTAGTTTAGCATTCATATGAACAGTGACACTGTGTCAGTGGACCTGAGCGAAAGTAGAGAAAGTGGGTCCACAGATGCTGAAAAACTTTTTTCCCTGTAAGAAAAAGTCAGTTTATGCAATTTTATGACCAAAGCTTGACAATATGAAAGATGTAAATTTAAAATGATATAAAGTCTATTTGCAATGCAGAAAGGCGTTTCTTTCATGTGTTAGACGTTTACTGCTCAGCAAGTAAAGTTAGAGCAACTATGCCCAGACAGCTTAGTTTAGGTTTCTATGAGCAGTGACACTGTGTCAGTGGTCCTGAGTGAAAGTAGAGAACGTGGGTACACAGATGCTGAAAAGCTTTTGTCCCTGTCAGAAAAAGTCAGTTTATGCAATTATATGACCAAAGCTTGACAATATGAAAGATGTTAATTTCAAATGATATAAAGTCTATTTGCAATGCAGAAAGGCGTTTCGTTCATGTGTTAGACGCTTTCTGCTCCGCAAGAAAAGTTAGAGCAACTATGCCCAGACAGCTTAGTTTCGCGCTTCTATGAACAGTGAAACTGTGTCAGTGGACATGAGCGAACGTAGAGAACGTGGGTCCACGGATGCTGAAAAGCTTTTTTCCCTGTAAGAAAAAGTCTTTTAGAGCAATTTTATGACCAAAGCTTGACAATATGAAATATGTTCATTTCAAATGATATAAAGTCTATTTGCAATGCAGAAAGGCATTTCTTTCATGTGTTAGACATTTTCTGCTGCGTAAGTAAAGTTAGAGCAACTATGCTCAGACAGCTTAGTTTAGCGTTTCTATGAACAGCGAAACTGTGTCATTGGTCCTGAGCGAAAGTGGAGAACGTGGGTCCAGAGATGCTGAAAAGCTTTTTTCCCTGTAAGAAAAAGTCAGTTTATGCAATTTTATGACCAAAGCTTGACAATATGAAAGATGTAAATTTCAAATGATATAAAGTCTATTTGCAATGCAGAAAGGCGTTTCTTTCATGTGTTAGACATTTTCTGCTAAGCAAGTAAAGTTAGAGCAACTATGCCCAGACAGCTTAGTTTAGCGTTTCTATGAGCAGTGACAATGTGTCAGTGGTCCTGAGCGAAAGAAGAGAACGTGGGTACAAAGATGCTGAAAAGCTTTTTTTCCCTATAAGAAAAAGTCTGTTAGAGCAATTTTAAAAGCAAAACTTTCCAATATGAAAGATGTAAATTTCAAATGATATAAAGTCTATTTGCAATGCAGAAAGGCGTTTCTTTCATGTGTTAGACATTTTCTGCTGCGTAAGTAAAGTTAGAGCAACTAAGCCCAGACAGCTTAGTTTAGCGTTTCTATGAGCAGTGACAATGTGTCAGTGGACATGAGCGAAAGTAGAGAACGTGGGTACACAGATGCTGATAAGCTTTTGTCCCTGTCAGAAAAAGTCAGTTTATGCAATTATATGACCAAAGCTTGACAATATGAAAGATGTTAATTTCAAATGATATAAAGTCTATTTGCAATGCAGAAAGGCGTTTCGTTCATGTGTTAGACGCTTTCTGCTCCGCAAGAAAAGTTAGAGCAACTATGCCCAGACAGCTTAGTTTCGCGTTTCTATGAACAGTGAAACTGTGTCATTGGTCCTGAGCGAAAGTGGAGAACGTGGGTCCAGAGATGCTGAAAAGCTTTTTTCCCTGTAAGAAAAAGTCAGTTTATGCAATTTTATGACCAAAGCTTGACAATATGAAAGATGTAAATTTCAAATGATATAAAGTCTATTTGCAATGCAGAAAGGCGTTTCTTTCATGTGTTAGACATTTTCTGCTGCGTAAGTAAAGTTAGAGCAACTATGCCCAGACAGCTTAGTTTAGCGTTTCTATGAGCAGTGACAATGTGTCAGTGGTCCTGAGCGAAAGTAGAGAACGTGGGTACACAGATGCTGAAAAGCTTTTGTCCCTGTCAGAAAAAGTCAGTTTATGCAATTATATGACCAAAGCTTGACAATATGAAAGATGTTAATTTCAAATGATATAAAGTCTATTTGCAATGCAGAAAGGCGTTTCTTTCATGTGTTAGACATTTTCTGCTAAGCAAGTAAAGTTAGAGCAACTATGAACAGACAGCTTAGTTTAGCCTTTCTATGAACAGTGAAACTGTGTCAGTGGACCTGAGCGAAAGTAAAGAACGTGGGTCCACAGATGCTGAAAAGCTTTTTTTCCCTATAAGAAAAAGTCTGTTAGAGCAATTTTAAAAGCAAAACTTTCCAATATGAATGATGTAAATTTCAAATGATATAAAGTCTATTTGCAATGCAGAAAGGCGTTTCTTTCATGTGTTAGACATTTTCTGCTAAGCAAGTAAAGTTAGAGCAACTAAGCCCAGACAGCTTAGTTTAGCGTTTCTATGAGCAGTGACAATGTGTCAGTGGTCCTGAGCGAAAGTAGAGAACGTGGGTACACAGATGCTGAAAAGCTTTTGTCCCTGTCAGAAAAAGTCAGTTTATGCAATTATATGACCAAAGCTTGACAATATGAAAGATGTTAATTTCAAATGATATAAAGTCTATTTGCAATGCAGAAAGGCGTTTCGTTCATATGTTAGACGCTTTCTGCTCCGCAAGAAAAGTTAGAGCAACTATGCCCAGACAGCTTAGTTTCGCGCTTCTATGAACAGTGAAACTGTGTCAGTGGACATGAGCGAACGTAGAGAACGTGGTCCACGGATGCTGAAAAGCTTTTTTCCCTGTAAGAAAAAGTCTTTTAGAGCAATTTTATGACCAAAGCTTGACAATATGAAATATGTTCATTTCAAATGATATAAAGTCTATTTGCAATGCAGAAAGGCATTTCTTTCATGTGTTAGACATTTTCTGCTGCGTAAGTAAAGATAGAGCAACTATGCTCAGACAGCTTAGTTTAGCGTTTCTATGAACAGCGAAACTGTGTCATTGGTCCTGAGCGAAAGTGGGGAACGTGGGTCCAGAGATGCTGAAAAGCTTTTTTCCCTGTAAGAAAAAGTCAGTTTATGCAATTTTATGACCAAAGCTTGACAATATGAAAGATGTAAATTTCAAATGATATAAAGTCTATTTGCAATGCAGAAAGGCGTTTCTTTCATGTGTTAGACATTTTCTGCTAAGCAAGTAAAGTTAGAGCAACTATGCCCAGACAGCTTAGTTTAGCGTTTCTATGAGCAGTGACAATGTGTCAGTGGTCCTGAGCGAAAGAAGAGAACGTGGGTACAAAGATGCTGAAAAGCTTTTTTTCCCTATAAGAAAAAGTCAGTTTATGCAATTTTATGACCAAAGCTTGACAATATGAAAGATGTAAATTTCAAATGATATAAAGTCTATTTGCAATGCAGAAAGGCGTTTCTTTCATGTGTTAGACATTTTCTGCTAAGCAAGTAAAGTTAGAGCAACTATGCCCAGACAGCTTAGTTTAGCGTTTCTATGAGCAGTGACAATGTGTCAGTGGTCCTCAGCGAAAGAAGAGAACGTGGGTACAAAGATGCTGAAAAGCTTTTTTCCCTGTAAGAAAAAGTCAGTTCATGCAATTTTATGACCAAAGCTTGACAATATGAAAGATGTTAATTTCAAATGATTTAAAGTCTATTTGCAATGCAAAAATGCGCTTCGTTCATGTGTTAGACGCTTTCTGCTCCGCAAGTAAAGTTAGAGCAACTATGCCCAGACAGCTTAGTTTAGCGTTTCTATGAACAGTGAAACTGTGTCAGTGGACCTGAGCGAAAGTAAAGAACGTGGGTCCACAGATGCTGAAAAGCTTTTTTTCCCTGTAAGAAAAAGTCTGTTAGAGCAATTTTAAAAGCAAAACTTTCCAATATGAAAGATGTAAATTTCAAATGATATAAAGTCTATTTGCAATGCAGAAAGGCGTTTCTTTCATGTGTTAGACGTTTATTGCTCAGCAAGTAAAGTTAGAGCAACTATGCCCAGACAGCTTAGTTTAGCGTTTCTATGAGCAGTGACAATGTGTCAGTGGTCCTGAGTGAAAGAAGAGAACGTGGGTACACAGATGCTGAAAAGCTTTTTTCCCTGTAAGAAAAAGTCAGTTTATGCAATTTTATGACCAAAGCTTGACAATATGAAAGATGTTAATTTCAAATGATATAAAGTCTATTTGCAATGCAGAAAGGCATTTCTTTCAAGTGTTAGATGTTTTCTGCTCTGCAAGTAAAGTGAGAGCATCTATGCTCAGACTGCTTAGTTTAGCATTTCTATGAGCAGTGACACTGTGTCAGTGGTCCTGAGCGAAAGAATAGAACGTGGGTCCACAGATGCTGAAAAGCTTTTTTCCCTGTAAGAAAAAGCAAGTTTATGCAATTTTATGACCAAAGCTTGACAATATGAAAGATGTTAATTTCAAAAGTTATGAAGTCTATTTGCAACGCAGAAAGGCGTTTCTTTCATGAGTTAGACGTTTTCTGCTGCGTAAGTAAAGTTAGAGCAACTATGCCCAGACAGCTTAGTTTAGCATTTCTATGAACAGTGAAACTGTGTCAGTGGACCTGAGCGAAAGTAAAGAACGTGGGTCCACGGATGCTGAAAAGCTTATTTCCCTGTAAGAAAAAGTCTGTTATAGCAATTTTAAGACCAAAACTTTCCAATATGAAAGATGTAAATTTCAAATGATATAAAGTCTATTTGCAATGCAGAAAGGCATTTCTTTCAAGTGTTAGATGTTTTCTGCTCTGCAAGTAAAGTGAGAGCAACTATGCTCAGACAGCTTAGTTTAGCGTTTATATGAACAGTGACACTGTGTCAGTGGACCTGAGCGAAAGTAGAGAAAATGGGTCCACAGATGCTGAAAAGCTTATTTCCCTGTAAGAAAAAGTCTGTTAGAGCAATTTTATGACCAAAGCTTGACAATATGAAAGATGTAAATTTCAAATGATATAAAGTCTATTTGCAATGCAGAAAGGCATTTCTTTAATGTGTTAGACGCTTTCTGCTCTGCAAGTAAAGTGAGAGCAACTATGCTCAGACAGCTTAGTTTAGCGTTTATATGAACAGTGACACTGTGTCAGTGGAACTGAGCGAAAGTAGAGAACGTGGGTCCACAGATGCTGAAAAGCTTTTTTCCCTGTAAGAAAAAGTCAATTCATGCAATTTTATGACCAAAGCTTGACAATATGAAAGATGTTAATTTCAAATGATATAAAGTCTATTTGCAATGCAAAAATGCGTTTCGTTCATGTGTTAGACGTTTATTGCTCAGCAAGTAAAGTTAGAGCAACTATGCCCAGACAGCTTTGTTTAGCGTTTCTATGAGCAGTGACACTGTGTCAGTGGACCTGAGCGAAAGTAGAGAACGTGGTCCACAGATGCTGAAAAGCCTTTTTCCCTGTACGAAAAAGTCTTTTAGAGCAATTTTATGACCAAAGCTTGACAATATGAAAGATGTTAATTTCAAATGATATAAAGTCTATTTGCAATGCAGAAAGGCATTTCTTTCAAGTGTTAGATGTTTTCTGCTCTGCAAGTAAAGTGAGAGCAACTATGCTCAGACAGCTTAGTTTAGCGTTTCTATGAACAGTGAAACTGTGTCATTGGTCCTGAGCGAAAGTGGAGAACGTGGGTCCAGAGATGCTGAAAAGCTTTTTTCCCTGTAAGAAAAAGTCACTTTATGCAATTTTATGACCAAAGCTTGACAATATGAAAGATGTAAATTTCAAATGATATAAAGTCTATTTGCAATGCAGAAAGGCGTTTCTTTCATGTGTTAGACATTTTCTGCTAAGCAAGTAAAGTTAGAGCAACTATGAACAGACAGCTTAGTTTAGCGTTTCTATGAACAGTGAAACTGTGTCAGTGGACCTGAGCGAAAGTAAAGAACGTGGGTCCACAGATGCTGAAAAACTTTTTTTCCCTATAAGAAAAAGTCTGTTAGAGCAATTTTAAAAGCAAAACTTTCCAATATGAAAGATGTAAATTTCAAATGATATAAAGTCTATTTGCAATGCAGAAAGGCGTTTCTTTCATGTGTTAGACATTTTCTGCTGCGTAAGTAAAGTTAGAGCAACTATGCCCAGACAGCTTAGTTTAGCATTTCTATGAGCAGTGACAATGTGTCAGTGGTCCTGAGCGAAAGTAGAGAACGTGGGTACACAGATGCTGAAAAGCTTTTGTCCCTGTCAGAAAAAGTCAGTTTATGCAATTATATGACCAAAGCTTGACAATATGAAAGATGTTAATTTCAAATGATATAAAGTCTATTTGCAATGCAGAAAGGCGTTTCGTTCATGTGTTAGACGCTTTCTGCTCCGCAAGAAAAGTTAGAGCAACTATGCCCAGACAGCTTAGTTTCGCGCTTCTGTGAACAGTGAAACTATGTCAGTGGACATGAGCGAACGTAGAGAACGTGGGTCCACAGATGCTGAAAAGCTTTTTCCCTGTAAGAAAAAGTCTTTTAGAGCAATTTTATGACCAAAGCTTGACAATATGAAATATGTTCATTTCAAATGATATAAAGTCTATTTGCAATGCAGAAAGGCATTTCTTTCATGTGTTAGACATTTTCTGCTGCGTAAGTAAAGTTAGAGCAACTATGCTCAGACAGCTTAGTTTAGCGTTTCTATGAACAGTGAAACTGTGTCATTGGTCCTGAGCGAAAGTGGAGAACGTGGGTCCAGAGATGCTGAAAAGCTTTTTTCCCTGTAAGAAAAAGTCAGTTTATGCAATTTTATGACCAAAGCTTGACAATATGAAAGATGTAAATTTCAAATGATATAAAGTCTATTTGCAATGCAGAAAGGCGTTTCTTTCATGTGTTAGACATTTTCTGCTAAGCAAGTAAAGTTAGAGCAACTATGCCCAGACAGCTTAGTTTAGCGTTTCTATGAGCAGTGACAATGTGTCAGTGGTCCTGAGCGAAAGAAGAGAACGTGGGTACAAAGATGCTGAAAAGCTTTTTTCCCTGTAAGAAAAAGTCAGTTCATGCAATTTTATGACCAAAGCTTGACAATATGAAAGATGTTAATTTCAAATGATTTAAAGTCTATTTGCAATGCAAAAATGCGCTTCGTTCATGTGTTAGACGCTTTCTGCTCCGCAAGTAAAGTTAGAGCAACTATGCCCAGACAGCTTAGTTTAGCGTTTCTATGAACAGTGAAACTGTGTCAGTGGACCTGAGCGAAAGTAAAGAACGTGGGTCCACAGATGCTGAAAAGCTTTTTTTCCTGTAAAAAAAGTCTGTTAGAGCAATTTTAAAAGCAAAACTTTCCAATATGAAAGATGTAAATTTCAAATGATATAGTCTATTTGCAATGCAGAAAGGCGTTTCTTTCATGTGTTAGACGTTTATTGCTCAGCAAGTAAAGTTAGAGCAACTATGCCCAGACAGCTTAGTTTAGCGTTTCTATGAGCAGTGACACTGTGTCAGTGGTCCTGAGTGAAAGAAGAGAACGTGGGTACACAGATGCTGAAAAGCTTTTTTCCCTGTAAGAAAAAGTCAGTTTATGCAATTTTATGACCAAAGCTTGACAATATGAAAGATGTTAATTTCAAATGATATAAAGTCTATTTGCAATGCAGAAAGGCATTTCTTTCAAGTGTTAGATGTTTTCTGCTCTGCAAGTAAAGTGAGAGCATCTATGCTCAGACTGCTTAGTTTAGCTTTCTATGAGCAGTGACACTGTGTCAGTGGTCCTGAGCGAAAGAATAGAACGTGGGTCCACAGATGCTGAAAAGCTTTTTTCCCTGTAAGAAAAAGCAAGTTTATGCAATTTTATGACCAAAGCTTGACAATATGAAAGATGTTAATTTCAAAAGTTATGAAGTCTATTTGCAACGCAGAAAGGCGTTTCTTTCATGAGTTAGACGTTTTCTGCTGCGTAAGTAAAGTTAGAGCAACTATGCCCAGACAGCTTAGTTTAGCATTTCTATGAACAGTGAAACTGTGTCAGTGGACCTGAGCGAAAGTAAAGAACGTGGGTCCACGGATGCTGAAAAGCTTATTTCCCTGTAAGAAAAAGTCTGTTAGAGCAATTTTATGACCAAAGCTTGACAATATGAAAGATGTAAATTTCAAATGATATAAAGTCTATTTGCAATGCAGAAAGGCATTTCTTTCAAGTGTTAGATGTTTTCTGCTCTGCTAGTAAAGTGAGAGCAACTATGCTCAGACAGCTTAGTTTAGCGTTTATATGAACAGTGACACTGTGTCAGTGGACCTGAGCGAAAGTAGAGAAAGTGGGTCCACAGATGCTGAAAAGCTTATTTCCCTGTAAGAAAAAGTCTGTTAGAGCAATTTTATGACCAAAGCTTGACAATATGAAAGATGTTAATTTCAAATGATATAAAGTCTATTTGCAATGCAGAAAGGCATTTCTTTCATGTGTTAGACGCTTTCTGCTCTGCAAGTAAAGTGAGAGCAACTATGCTCAGACAGCTTAGTTTAGCGTTTATATGAACAGTGACACTGTGTCAGTGGAACTGAGCGAAAGTAGAGAACGTGGGTCCACAGATGCTGAAAAGCTTTTTTCCCTGTAAGAAAAAGTCAATTCATGCAATTTTATGACCAAAGCTTGACAATATGAAAGATGTTAATTTCAAATGATATAAAGTCTATTTGCAATGCAAAAATGCGTTTCGTTCATGTGTTAGACGTTTATTGCTCAGCAAGTAAAGTTAGAGCAACTATGCCCAGACAGCTTTGTTTAGCGTTTCTATGAGCAGTGACACTGTGTCAGTGGACCTGAGCGAAAGTAGAGAACTTGGTCCACAGATGCTGAAAAGCCTTTTTCCCTGTACGAAAAAGTCTTTTAGAGCAATTTTATGACCAAAGCTTGACAATATGAAAGATGTTAATTTCAAATGATATAAAGTCTATTTGCAATGCAGAAAGGCATTTCTTTCATGTGTTAGACGCTTTCTGCTCTGCAAGTAAAGTGAGAGCAACTATGCTCAGACAGCTTTGTTTAGCGTTTATATGAACAGTGACACTGTGTCAGTGGACCTGAGCGAAAGTAGAGAAAATGGGTCCACAGATGCTGAAAAGCTTATTTCCCTGTAAGAAAAAGTCTGTTAGAGCAATTTTATGACCAAAGCTTGACAATATGAAAGATGTAAATTTCAAATGATATAAAGTCTATTTGCAATGCAGAAAGGCATTTCTTTCAAGTGTTAGATGTTTTCTGCTCTAAGTAAAGTGAGAGCAACTATGCTCAGACAGCTTATTTTAGCGTTTATATGAACAGTGAACTGTGTCAGTGGACCTGAGCGAAAGTAGAGAAAGTGGGTCCACAGATGCTGAAAAGCTTATTTCCCTGTAAGAAAAAGTCTGTTAGAGCAATTTTATGACCAAAGCTTGACAATATGAAAGATGTTAATTTCAAATGATATAAAGTCTATTTGCAATGCAGAAAGGCATTTCTTTCATGTGTTAGACGCTTTCTGCTCTGCAAGTAAAGTGAGAGCAACTATGCTCAGACAGCTTAGTTTAGCGTTTATATGAACAGTGACACTGTGTCAGTGGAACTGAGCGAAAGTAGAGAACGTGGGTCCACAGATGCTGAAAAGCTTTTTTCCCTGTAAGAAAAAGTCAATTATGCAATTTTATGACCAAAGCTTGACAATATGAAAGATGTTAATTTCAAATGATATAAAGTCTATTTGCAATGCAAAAAGGCGTTTCGTTCATGTGTTAGACGTTTATTGCTCAGCAAGTAAAGTTAGAGCAACTATGCCAGACAGCTTTGTTTAGCGTTTCTATGAGCAGTGACACTGTGTCAGTGGACCTGAGCGAAAGTAGAGAACGTGGTCCACAGATGCTGAAAAGCCTTTTTCCTGTAGAAAAAGTCTTTTAGAGCAATTTTATGACCAAAGCTTGACAATATGAAAGATGTTAATTTCAAATGATATAAAGTCTATTTGCAATGCAGAAAGGCATTTCTTTCATGTGTTAGACGCTTTCTGCTCTGCAAGTAAAGTGAGAGCAACTATGCTCAGACAGCTTTGTTTAGCGTTTATATGAACAGTGACACTGTGTCAGTGGAACTGAGCGAAAGTAGAGAACGTGGGTCCACAGATGCTGAAAAGCTTTTTTCCCTGTAAGAAAACGTCAGTTCATGCAATTTTATGACCAAAGCTTGACAATATGAAAGATGTTAATTTCAAATGATATAAAGTCTATTTGCAATGCAAAAATGCATTTCGTTCATGTGTTAGACGCTTTCTGCTCCGCAAGTAAAGTTAGAGCAACTATGCCCAGACAGCTTAGTTTAGCGTTTCTATGAACAGTGAAACTGTGTCAGTGGACCTGAGCGAAAGTAAAGAACGTGGGTCCACAGATGCTGAAAGGCTTATTTCCCTGTAAGAAAAAGTCTGTTATAGCAATTTTAAGACCAAAACTTTCCAATATGAAAGATGTATATTTCAAATGATATAAAGTCTATTTGCAATGCAGAAAGGCATTTCTTTCAAGTGTTAGATGTTTTTTGTTCTGCAAGTAAAGTGAGAGCAACTATGCTCAGACAGCTTAGTGTAGCGTTTATATGAACAGTGACACTGTGTCAGTGGACCTGAGCGAAATTAGAGAAAATGGGTCCACAGATGCTGAAAAGCTTATTTCCCTGTAAGAAAAAGTCTGTTAGAGCAATTTTATGACCAAAGCTTGACAATATGAAAGATGTAAATTTCAAATGATATAAAGTCTATTTGCAATGCAGAAAGGCGTTTCTTTCATGTGTTAGACATTTTCTGCTGCGTAAGTAAAGTTAGAGCAACTATCCCCAGACAGCTTAGTTTAGCATTTCTATGAACAGTGAAACTGTGTCAGTGGACCTGAGCGAAAGTAAAGAACGTGGGTCCACAGATGCTGAAAAGCTTTTTTTCCCTATAAGAAAAAGTCTGTTAGAGCAATTTTAAAAGCAAAACTTTCCAATATGAAAGATGTAAATTTCAAATGATATAAAGTCTATTTGCAATGCAGAAATGCGTTTCTTTCATGTGTTAGACATTTTCTGCTGCGTAAGTAAAGTTAGAGCAACTATCCCCAGACAGCTTAGTTTAGCGTTTCTATGAGCAGTGACAATGTGTCAGTGGTCCTGAGCGAAAGTAGAGAACGTGGGTACACAGATGCTGAAAAGCTTTTGTCCCTGTCAGAAAAAGTCAGTTTATGCAATTTATGACCAAGCTTGACAATATGAAAGATGTTAATTTCAAATGATATAAAGTCTATTTGCAATGCAGAAAGGCGTTTCGTTCATGTGTTAGACGCTTTCTGCTCCGCAAGAAAAGTTAGAGCAACTATGCCCAGACAGCTTAGTTTGCGTTCTATGAACAGTGAAACTGTGTCAGTGGACTGAGCGAACATAGAGAACGTGGGTCCACGGATGCTGAAAAGCTTTTTTCCCTGTAAGAAAAAGTCTTTTAGAGCAATTTTATGACCAAAGCTTGACAATATGAAATATGTTATTTCAAATGATATAAAGTCTATTTGCAATGCAGAAAGGCATTTCTTTCATGTGTTAGACATTTTCTGCTGCGAAGTAAAGTTAGAGCAACTATGCTCAGACAGCTTAGTTTAGCGTTTCTATGAACAGTGAAACTGTGTCATTGGTCCTGAGCGAAAGTGGAGAACGTGGGTCCAGAGATGCTGAAAAGCTTTTTTCCCTGTAAGAAAAAGTCAGTTTATGCAATTTTATGACCAAAGCTTGACAATATGAAAGATGTAAATTTCAAATGATATAAAGTCTATTTTCAATGCAGAAAGGCGTTTCTTTCATGTGTTAGACATTTTCTGCTAAGCAAGTAAAGTTAGAGCAACTATGCCCAGACAGCTTAGTTTAGCGTTTCTATGAGCAGTGACAATGTGTCAGTGGTCCTGAGCGAATGAAGAGAACGTGGGTACAAAGATGCTGAAAAGCTTTTTTCCCTGTAAGAAAAAGTCAGTTCATGCAATTTTATGACCAAAGCTTGACAATATGAAAGATGTTAATTTCAAATGATTTAAAGTCTATTTGCAATGCAAAAATGCGTTTCGTTCATGTGTTAGACGCTTTCTGCTCCGCAAGTAAAGTTAGAGCAACTATGCCCAGACAGCTTAGTTTAGCGTTTCTATGAATAGTGAAACTGTGTCAGTGGACCTGAGCGAAAGTAACGTGGGACCACAGATGCTGAAAAGCTTTTTTCCCTGTAAGAAAAAGTCTTTTAGAGCAATTTTATGACCAAACCTTGACAATATGAAAGATGTTAATTTCAAATGATATAAAGTCTATTTGCAATGCAGAAAGGCATTTCTTTCAAGTGTTAGATGTTTTCTGCTCTGCAAGTAAAGTGAGAGCAACTATGCTCAGACAGCTTAGTTTAGCATTCATATGAACAGTGACACTGTGTCAGTGGACCTGAGCGAAAGTAGAGAAAGTGGGTCCACAGATGCTGAAAAGCTTTTTTCCCGGTAAGAAGAAGTAAGTTTATGAAATTTTAAAAGCAAAGCTTTACAATAAGAAATATGTTCATTTCAAATAATATAAAGTCTATTTGCAATGCAGAAAGGCATTTCTTTCAAGTGTTAGATGTTTTCTGCTCTGCAAGTAAAGTTAGAGCAACTATGCTCAGACAGCTTAGTTTAGCATTTCTATGAACAGTGAAACTGTGTCAGTGGACCTGAGCGAAAGTGGAGAACGTGGGTCCAGAGATGCTGAAAAACTTTTTTCCCTGTAAGAAAAAGTCAGTTTATGCAATTTTATGACCAAAGCTTGACAATATGAAAGATGTAAATTTCAAATGAGATAAAGTCTATTTGCAATGCAGAAAGGCGTTTCTTTCATGTGTTAGATATTTTCTGCTAAGCAAGTAAAGTTAGAGCAACTATGCCCAGACAGCTTAGTTTAGCGTTTCTATGAGCAGTGACAATGTGTCAGTGGTCCTGAGCGAAAGTAGAGAACGTGGGTACACAGATGCTGAAAAGCTTTTGTCCCTTTCAGAAAAAGTCAGTTTATGCAATTATATGACCAAAGCTTGACAATATGAAAGATGTTAATTTCAAATGATATAAAGTCTATTTGCAATGCAGAAAGGCATTTCTTTCAAGTGTTAGATGTTTTCAGCTCTGCAAGTAAAGTGAGAGCAACTATGCTCAGACAGCTTAGTTTAGCGTTTATATGAACAGTGACACTGTGTCAGTGGACCTGAGCGAAAGTAGAGAAAGTGGGTCCACAGATGCTGAAAAGCTTATTTCCCTGTAAGAAAAAGTCTGTTAGAGCAATTTTATGACCAAAGCTTGACAATATGAAAGATGTTAATTTCAAATGATATAAAGTCTATTTGCAATGCAGAAAGGCATTTCTTTCATGTGTTAGACGCTTTCTGCTCTGCAAGTAAAGTGAGAGCAACTATGCTCAGACAGCTTAGTTTAGCGTTTATATGAACAGTGACACTGTGTCAGTGGAACTGAGCGAAAGTAGAGAACGTGGGTCCACAGATGCTGAAAAGCTTTTTTCCCTGTAAGAAAAAGTCAATTCATGCAATTTTATGACCAAAGCTTGACAATATGAAAGATGTTAATTTCAAATGATATAAAGTCTATTTGCAATGCAGAAAGGCATTTCTTTCATGTGTTAGACGCTTTCTGCTCAGCAAGTAAAGTTAGAGCAACTATGCCCAGACAGCTTAGTTTAGCGTTTCTATGAACAGTGACACTGTGTCAGTGGACCTGAGCGAAAGTAGAGAACGTGGGTCCACAGATGCTGAAAGGCTTATTTCCCTGTAAGAAAAAGTCTGTTATAGCAATTTTAAGACCAAAACTTTCCAATATGAAAGATGTATATTTCAAATGATATAAAGTCTATTTGCAATGCAGAAAGGCATTTCTTTCAAGTGTTAGATGTTTTTTGTTCTGCAAGTAAAGTGAGAGCAACTATGCTCAGACAGCTTAGTGTAGCGTTTATATTAACTGTGACACTGTGTCAGTGGACCTGAGCGAAATTAGAGAAAATGGGTCCACAGATGCTGAAAAGCTTATTTCCCTGTAAGAAAAAGTCTGTTAGAGCAATTTTATGACCAAAGCTTGACAATATGAAAGATGTTAATTTCAAATGATATAAAGTCTATTTGCAATGCAGAAAGGCATTTCTTTCATGTGTTAGACGCTTTCTGCTCTGCAAGTAAAGTGAGAGCAACTATGCTCAGACAGCTTAGTTTAGCGTTTATATGAACAGTGACACTGTGTCAGTGGAACTGAGCGAAAGTAGAGAACGTGGGTCCACAGATGCTGAAAAGCTTTTTTCCCTGTAAGAAAAAGTCAGTTCATGCAATTTTATGACCAAAGCTTGACAATATGAAAGATGTTAATTTCAAATGATATAAAGTCTATTTGCAATGCAAAAATGCATTTCGTTCATGTGTTAGACGTTTATTGCTCAGCAAGTAAAGTTAGAGCAACTATGCCCAGACAGCTTTGTTTAGCGTTTCTATGAGCAGTGACACTGGTCAGTGGACCTGAGCGAAAGTAGAGAACGTGGGTCCACAGATGCTGAAAAGCCTTTTCCCTGTAAGAAAAAGTCGTTTAGAGCAATTTTATGACCAAAGCTTGACAATATGAAAGATGTTAATTTCAAATGATTAAACATTTCTCCTTTCTTTCTTTTGAATTTTTCCCCCCCTTTTTTTTTTTTTTCCCCCCTTTTTTTTTTTTTTTTTCTTTTTTTTTTGGGGGGTTTAAAATTTTAAAAAATAAAAAAAAAAAAAAAAAAAAATTTAAAAAAAAAAAATTAAAAAAATAAAAAAAAAAAAAAAAAAAAATTTTTAATTAAAAAAAAAAAAAAAAAAGGGAAAAATGGGAAAAAAAAAAAAAAAAAAAAAAAAAAAAAAAAAAAAAATTTATTTAAAGAAAAAAAAAAAAAAAAAAAAAAAAAAAAAGGGAATTTAAATTAAAACCTTGCGAAAAGTTTTTCCAAAAGGAAACTTTTCCCGGGGGTTGAAATTCCCAAAAAAAATTTTTTCTAAAAAATTTAACTTTGGGAAGGCTAAACTGGGAAAAATTTAAACAAAAGCTTTTTTTGGAAATAAAATCCTTTTCTTTTAATTTTTTAATTGCAAAACCTTTAAACCAAAAGGGAAAAAGTTTTTTCAAATCTTTTCCCAAAAACCTCTTTTTTTCCCAAACTTTTAAAAATTAATTTAAAAATTTAAATTTTTTGGGCAAAAGCTTTTTAATTGGGGAAAAAGTTTCATTTGCCCAAACCCCGGTTTCTTATAAAGTTTTTGGCCCCAAAAAGTTGGGCAATAAAGGAAGTTTTTTTTAAAGAAAAAATTTGCGGGAAATGAAACCTTGGGAGAAGGGGCCCAAAAATTAAAACCCCGGGCCCAAAAAGCTTTTTCTTTTTAAAATAAACTTTTCCAGAAGCGTAAAACATAAAACTTTTTTCCCAAAAAATTTTCATTTCCTCTTTCTTTGCAAAAGCTTAAAAGAAAAGCTTTTTGAAAAAACTTTTCAATTGAAAAATTTTTTTTAAAGGGGTCATTTGCTAAAAAACTTTTTTTAGAAAAACCCCCAAAAATTGGAAAAAAATTTTTTCGGGCCTTTATGTTAGGCCTGGAAAGAATTTGACCAAATTGCAAAGGTTTTTTTTTAAAATTTTAAAATTTTTCAAATAAAAAAAGGTTAATTTCCCAAAAATTAAAAGCTTTTTCCCCAAAGAAAATTTTTTTCAATTTAAAAACTTTCTTGAAATAAAAAATATAAAAAATCAAAATTTTTCCCTGTTAATTTTTGGAAAAGAAAATTCCAAAAAGGAATTTTTTAAAAAAATTTTTAATGAAAAGGAAATTTTAAAAGTTTTTTGTAAAAACCCCAAAAAAATTTTTTTTAGCTTTTATACAAAATTGGAAAATGGGGGAAAAAGAAAAGTTTTTAAGGGCGAAAAACCTTTTTTCCCTGTAGAAAACGTTTAGCTTTAGAAAAGTTGACAATATGAAAGAAATTTTTAAATTTAAATAATAAAACTTTGTTTGGGAAAGTTTTTGGGGAAAAAGGAAAAAGGCCCCTTAGGGTTTTTATTTTATTGGGGAAATTGAGTGGGTCCCAGTAAAAGTTTTTGAAGGAAAAGCTTTTGTTTTTGAAAAGTTTTAAAAAATTAAAGAAAAACTTGCAAAGAAAAGTTTTTCGGGTTTTAAAATTTGAATTGCAGAAACTTTTAAAGTTTAAAGGAAACGTGCCCGGCGAAAATTTTGGAAAAGAGAATTAAACCCTTTTTCTTGAAAAATTTTATGAATTTAAAACTTCAAATGAAAAGTTTTTTTGTTTAAAAATTTTTTGGGAAAAAAGCCTTTATTAAATTTTTTAAAGGTTTAAATTAACAAGAAAAGGATTTTTCCCAAAAGTGGGAGAACTGGGCAAAAAAATTTTTTTAAGAAAAAGTCATTTTAAAAATTTTTTATAAAACCAAATTGCATTTTGAAAGGGTTTTAAAAATTTTTCAAAAGGAAAACTTTTTCCCGGAACTTTTTTGCAATTTTTGGGGCAAAGGGCAAAGTTTTAAATTTTTTGAAAAAGTTTTTTCAAAGCCCGGAAAGGGCTGTAAAAATTTTTGAAAATTTTTTTTTGGAAGGTTAAGCCTTTAGCAAAATTTCCTTAGAAAAAAGTTTTTCAAAATGGAAAGTTTTTTCCCTTAAAAATTTTTTCCCTTAAAAAAAGCAAAACCCAAAAAGAAAATTTTAAATAAAAGTTAAATTTCAAATGAAAAAGCTTTTAAGAATTTTCCAAAGGTTTAAATTTTGGTTTAAAAAGTTAGAGCTTTTAAGAAAAGTTATTTAAAGAAAAATTTGGAAATTAAAATGGAAAGTTTGTCCCAGAAAACTTTTCCCCAAAGAAAATTAAAATTAAAGAAAATTAAATTTTTATTTCAATAAAAAGTTTTTTTGGAAAAACTTTTTCCGGAAAATTTTTCCCTTAAAAAAAGTTTGCCTTTTATGACAAACTTGGCTTTTAAAGGAAATTTAAAGGGTTTGAAGGAAAACTTTTTCCCGTTTAAAAACTTTTTTTTAAAAAGTTACAAATTAAAAGAAATTTTTTA
This sequence comes from Aspiorhynchus laticeps, assembly GCA_023376895.1. Taxonomy (NCBI): domain Eukaryota; kingdom Metazoa; phylum Chordata; class Actinopteri; order Cypriniformes; family Cyprinidae; genus Aspiorhynchus; species Aspiorhynchus laticeps. The sequence continues at coordinate 10,977,613 of CM041793.1, forward strand.
TAAAATTTGAAATTTAAAGTTTTCTTTGGGAAAAAGGGCGTTAAAGTTTAAAGTTTTCCCGAAAAAGAGTTTAGGTTTAAGCCCAAAGTTTTTTTAAAAATAAATGGGAAAAGTCTAAAAGGGGCGTTTTAAAAGGTTAAATTTTTTTAAAAAAAGGGAAATATGAAAAAATTTTAAAAAAAGGGTTATTTAAAGAAAAAAGGGTTTTTCAAGAAATTTGTAAAAATTTTTCCTTAAAAAGGTTAGCCCTTTTAAACAAAACTTTCCCTTTTAAAATAAAGTGGGGAATGGAAAGGGTTTTTTCCCATTGAAAACTTTTTCTTTAAAAAAAAAAAGTTTTTTTGTAAAAATTTTATTTTGGGAAAAGTTTTTAAAGGGGCATTTTTCTAAAAGTTTTCCCTTTAAAAAGTAGTTTAGGTTTATGGGAAAAATTTTGGTTTTAAAAGGAAAAAGGGTCATTTCTAAAAGGGGCGTCAAAATTTTAAAATTTTTCCCAAAAAAGAAATATGAAAGAAATTTTTATAAATTAAATTTCAATGAAAAAGCCTTTTAAAAGGGGCCCTTTTCGGAAAAATTTTTCTGAAAAATTTTTGGCCTTTATGCCCAAACTTGGGGTAGGGTAAAGTTAGGGTCTAAAAAAAGGGGGTTTTAAAAGTTTTAACTTTTTCCAAAGAAAAAGAAATTTTTTTAGAATTTACTTTTGAAAGGAAACATTTTTAGTGGAAAGGGTTTTAAAGTGAAAACTTTTTTAAGAATAGTTTAGCCTTTTATGCCCAAATTGATTTTGGGAAAATAAATGGGAAAATTTTGCGAAAACTTTTTCGGAAAAAATTTTTTCTTAAGAAAAAATTAAAAAATGAAATTAAAAAAGTTTTAATAAAAGGGTTTTTCATTTAGCAAAAGGCGAAAGTTTAAAGTTTTTCCCGAATAGTTTAGCCTTTTATCCCAAATTGATTTTAGAAAAAATGGGAAAAGTGCGGAAAAACTTTTTTCCCATTGAAAAATTTTTTCAAAAAGGGGCAATTAAAAAAATTTTTAAAGTTAATTTCAATGGAAAAGCCCAAAAAGGGGGCCTTTTTCTGAAAGTTTTTTGAGAAAATAGTTAAGGCAATTTTCCCAGGCCAAAGAAAAGGGTTTTAAAATTTAAAATTTTTTTGAAGAAAAAGCGTTTTCAATTTTAAAAGCTTTTTCCCAAAAAAAGGTTTATCAATTTAAAACTTTTCAATGAAAAATGTTTTTTAACCCTTTGGGAATAAAGAAAGGCAAATTTTCAATTTTTTTCGTTTAAGAAAGTGGAAATTTTGGGACTTTTAAAAATTAAATTTAAAAGTTTTTTTCAAGAAAAAGGTTCAAATTTTGGAAAACTTTTTCCCAAAAAAGGAAATTTCAAATAAAATTTTTAAATAGAAAGGGTTTTTTCAGGTTTGAGTTTAGAAGAAAAAGGGGAAAATTAAAACTTTTTTCGTTTAAAAAAGTTTGCAATTGAAAGCTTAAAAAAAGGGTAAAATTTAAAATTTTTTGAAGAAAATTTTAGGTTTTGGGTTTTTCCGTAAAAAAAATTTTATTTCAATTTAAAAATTTCAAAGAAAGTTTTTTCAAATGTTAAAGGTTTTAATTAAAAGATTTTTAAGTTTTTTTCTTTTAAAAAGAATTTGGGCAATTTGCCAAAGCAAAATAGGTTTTTAAAAAGTTGAAAGTTTTTCAAGAAAAGGGTTTTTCAAATTTTAAAACTTTTTGGAAAAAAAGGTTAACAAAAAAAGTTTGCAAAGAAAGGTTTTTCATGATTAGGAAGAAAGGGTTTTTTGAACCTTTTTTTTAAGAAAGTGAACTTTAAAAATTTTAAATAAAGGAATTTCAGTTAAAATAGAAAAAAACTTTTTCAATTTTAAAAACCCTTAAAAAAAGAACAATATAAAAGCTTTTAAATTTGAAAGGTTTTTCAAATGTAAAAGTTTTTTCCCAATTAAAAAGCTTTTTTTAAAAGGTTTTTTGGGAGAAATTTAAACCAGCAAAAGGTTTTTTTTGAAAATTTTTCTGAAAAAAGGTTTTAAAATTTGAAGTTCCCTTGAAAATTTAACAATATAAAAGCTTTTAAATAGAAAGTTTTTTAAATGAACTTTGGCAAAAAGAAACTTTTCCCAAGTTTTTTTTTTTGGGAAAAGTAAAAATACCAAAGTTAAAATTTGGAAAAATTAAAGTTTTTCCCTGAAAAGAAAGGGGAAAAAAGCTTTTTCCCAAAAAAAAAATTTTCAAAATTTTTTTTTCAAATGAAAATGTTTTTCATGTTTAAAGGAGAGAGAAAGGGTTTCCTTGAGCTTTTTTTTAAAAAAAGGAAATGACCAAACAAATTTAAAAGGTTTAATTTAAAATTTGCAGTAGAACTTTTTCCAAAGTGAAAATTTTTTTTAATAAAAAAATTTAAAGCTTTTAAAGAAAATTTCTTTAAATGAAATTTTTTTCCAAAGTAAAGGGGCAAATCGAAAAGCTTTTTTCTTTTAGGGCCTTTTAAATTGGCCAAACAAATAAATGTTTCAGAATTAAAGTTTTTTCCCTGAGAAAGTTTTAAATTTTGCAAATTTGGAAAAAAATTTGTTTTAAAAAAAAGGCTTTTGAAAATAAATTTTTAAATTTAAAAATTTAAAAAGTTTTCAAAGGAAAAACTTTTTTTTAAAACCCCAGAAATTTAAAAGCAAAACCCCAAATAAAGTGGGTTTCGAAAAATTTTTTCTAAAAAAAGCGTTCCCAATTTTAAAACTTTTTCCTGGTTAAAAAAAATTTTAAAGAATTTTTAAAACTTAAATTGAAATTTCTTTTGGGAAAAAGTCTTCCAGAAAGATTTTTCTTTTAAAAGGAATAAATTTAAAACTGCAAATAGAAAGTTTTTAAAGTAAAAGTTTTTGGGAAAAAGGAAATTTTCCAAATTGAAAATTTTTAAAAAAAAAAAACATTTTATCCGGGTTTGAAATTTAAAATTTTTAAAGAAAAATAAGGAATGGAAAAGTTAGTTTCCCTTTTTAAGGAAAATTTTGCCCAACGAAAGTTTGGGTTTTCAATGGAAAAGTTTTCCCTAGAAAAAGGGTTTTTTGGGAAAAATTTCTTGAAAAGTTTTTCCCTAAAAAAGGTTTTTGTTTTAAAACTTTTAAATTGAAATTTTTTGGGTTTAAATTCCATGCAAAAGCTTTTTGTTTAAAAACCCCGGGGAAAATTGGCCAAAGCAAAGGGAAATTTTTCAAATGAAAATTTTCTAAAAAGCAAAGGGCCAATTGAAAATTTTTCAAAAAAATTTAAAAAAGGAAAATTTCCATGAAAATTTTTTAAAGGGTTAGAAAGAAAGGGGAAAGTGTTTAAAGTTTTTTTAAAGAAATTTCAATTTGCCCAGGAAAAAGAAATTTTAAAAATGTAAAGTTTTTGGAAAAAAAGGCCGTTTTGAAAAGGCCTTTTTTGAAAAATAACAATTTTCCAAAGCTTTTAGGTTAATTTTGGAAAGTATTTGAAAGCCCCCAAGTTTTAAATTTTTTTCCCAAAAAATGGATTTAGCAAAATTTAAAATTTGGTTTAAACAAAATTTTTTCCTTTGGGAAAAAAGGTTTTTTAAAGGGAAAATTTTTCCCAAAGAAAAAGAATTTTAAATTATTTAAATTTCAAAGAAAGGTTTTTTCAGTTTGGTTTTTGAAGAAAGGGGTTTTCCAGGTTAATTTTTTCCCTGAAGAAATGGTTATGCCAAAAGAAAGATTTTAAAAAGGGAAAAAGTTTTTCCCAAGGAAAAAGATTTTTTAAAAATTTTTCCCTTGAAGAAAATTTTAAAAAATTATTTAATTTAAAAAATTTTTAATTTAATTTTTCCCTTTTAAAGGAAGGCATTTCTAAGTTTTTTTTTTGGAATTGAAATTCCAGGAAAATAGGGGTTTAATTTAAAAGGGTTTTGGGGTTTTGCAAAAAAAGGGTTTTTGAAAAGGGTTTTTCCCTTAAAAAGTTTTGGCAAAGAAAAGTTTTTAAAAAGAGTTTTTTTAAAAGTTAAAGAAAGGGGAAACCAGGAGCTTTTTCCCAAAAAGTTGTAAAATTTGCCAAAGTTGAAATTAAAAGGAAATTTCTGAAAAAAAGGAGAAAAATTTTCCCCAATTAAAAGTTTTTTCCCTAAAAAAGTAAAGCAAAGAAAAGTTTTTTAATGAAAGATTTTTTTAAAATGAAAATTTTCAAAGAAAAGCTTATTTTGTAAGAGGGGAGCAATAGGCCTTAAAAGTTTTTCTGAAAAAGTTTTGGGTGCAAAGGAAATTTTAAAGTGTTAATTTTTCTGAAAAAATTTTTGGCAATTTTAACCCTTTTTCATTTAAGTTTTTTAAAAATAAACTTTGCCAAAGAAAGCTTTTTCTTTTTTCCCTGGAAAGTAATAGCAAAAAAACTTTGAATTGAAAGTTTTTCCCTGAAAAAGTTTTGCAAAAAAAGGGTTTAAATTGAAAAATTTTTTCCCTTAAAAAACTTTTAAGCTTTTTCTTTTTATGGTGAAATTTTTGACAAAAAAGAAAGGCAAATTTTCAAAGGTTTTTTTCTTTTAAAAGTTTTCAATTTGCCAAAATAGGAAAATTTAAAAATGTTAAAAGTTTTTAAAAAAAGGTTTTTCCAAAAAAGCTTTTTCCCAAGAAAAAGTTTTAAAGTTTTGGCGAAAAGAAATTTTAATTTAGATTTGCGAATAAAGAAAGGAAATGGAAAAGCTTTTTTCCCTTAAAAAGTGGACAATTTTTGACCAGCAAATAAAAATGGGAAAAATTGAAATAAATTTTGAAAAAAACTTTTCCAAATTTTAAAAGTTTTTCCCTTAAAAAATAAAATTTATTTCCAAATTTTAAAAGGTTTTTAATTTAATGTTTTTATAAAAGAAAAGGGCCCGGTTTTTAAGCTTTTTGAAAAAAAGGTTAGGAAATTTGGGAAAAGTTAAGAAAGGGGAAATGAAAATTATTTCCCTAAAAAAGGTTTTTAAATTGAAAAGCTTTTCCCAAGAAAAAGTTTTTAAAGATTTTTTTAAAAAAGGAAAAGGTTTTTCATGTTAAAATTTTTGCAATAAAGAAAGGCAAATTTCTAAAATTTTTTCTTAAAAAAAATTTGGGCAATATGCCAAAGTTGAAAGGAAAAATTTAAAATTTGGGAAAACAATAAAAATTTTGCCCAAATTTTGAAAGTTTTTTAAAGAAAAAGTTTGAAGCAAATGCCGTTTGTTTTTTTTAAATGTTAAAGTATTTGCAAAAAAATGTTTTTTTAAGCTTTTCCTTGAAAGTTTTAGGAATTTAAAATTTTTTTTAAAAAATTTTGTCAGTAGAAAGAAATTTTTCCAAATTTTAAAGGTTTTTCCCAAAAAAAGGGGCAATTTGGGCATTTTTTTTTAAAAATTTTTTGGGAAAGTAAATGAGGAAAGGAAATTTGTTTATTTTTTTCCCGGAAAAGGGCAAACCCAGAAATAGAAAGGAATTTAAAGTTTTTGTAGACAAATAAAAAGTTCAATTAAAAGTTTTTTCCCGAAAAAGTTTTGGCAAAAAAATTGAATGGTTTAAAGTTTTGTGCAAAAAAGGGCCAAATGGAGCTTTTTCTGAAGAAAAGGGGATAGCAAAAAGAACCCCAAATTGAAAGTTATTTCAGAAAATTTAGAATAAAGAAAATTTTCCCAATTAAAATTTTTTCCCGGAAAAAGTTTAAACAATTTAAAACATTTTTCAATTGAAAATGTTTTTCCTTAAAATTAAAAATGGAAAGTTTTTAGGTTAATTTTCCCAAAAAGTGTTAAGCAATTAAAAAAGGGAAAAAAGTTTTCTGTTAAAAAGTCTTTGGCAAAGGAAAGGGGCCAATTAAAAGTTTTTGGGAAAAAGTATTTAAGCAATTTTTCCAAAGGTTACATTTTTGAATAAAGTTAAAGGGTTTCAAAAAAAGGGGTTTTTATGGAAAACTTTTTTCCAAAAAATTAAGAATTAAAGCAAAACTTTTTAAAGAAATTTCAAAAAGCAAAAAAGAAAAAATTGAAAATTTTTTCCCTGAAAAAGTTTTGGCAATTTAACCTTGTTTAGTTTTTTTTAAAAATTTAAAGGCTTTCAAAGAAAGGGTTTCCAGGTGAAAATTTTTGTCCAGAAAAGGGTTTGAAAAGCAAATTTTGCTTGAAAAAGTAAATTTTCAAATTTTCCCTTTCAAAGAAAGGGGTTTCAAATGTTTAAAAGCTTTTCCCAAGAAAAAAAATGAAAAGGTTTTTAAAGAAAAAAGTTAAAACACAAAGAGCGGGTTTTATGTGAAAATTTTTCGAAGAAAAATTTAGAAATTAGACAAAGTTTTCTTAAAATTTTTTAAATTTTAAAAGGAAAAAAGGGAAACTTAAAAGTTTTTTCCCAAGAAAAATTTTTTTTTCAAACCCTTAAAAAGTTTTTAAAATAAAGTTTTAAATAAAAGGTTTCGAAAGGTAAAAGCTTTTTCCCGAAGAAAGTGGGCAAAAAAAGCTTTTTCTTAAAAAAATTTAAATTTAAAATTTCAAAAAAGGGGCAAATGTTAAAATTTTTTTAAAAAAAGTTTTTAAATTTTGCCCAAATTTTTAGGTTTTAAAAAGGAAAATTCCCAGAAAAGGATTTTTCAAGTGAAAATTTTTTTCCCAAGAAAAAGGAAAGTTTAAAACCAAAGTTTTTCTTTAGAAAAAGAATTTCAAATGAAAATTAAAGAAAAAATTTCTAAAACTTTTTGGAAAAAGTTTTAAATTTTAAAAAGCTTTTTGGTTTTTAAAATGAAAGTTATTTGCTAGAAAGAAATTTTCCGGGGGCCCAAAAGAAAATTTTAAATTTTTAAAACTTTTCTGAAAAAGTTTTTCAAAATAAAATTTGAAAAAGGGGTTTTAATTTAAAAGTTTTTTTTAAAAAAAAGGGGCAAATTTTTCAAAGTTAAATTTTTTTAAATAAATGGAAATTCCCGGAAAAGGGGTTTCCCAAATTTTTTTTGGTAAAAAAGGAAATTTGAAATTTTAAAAAGCTTTCAAAAGAAAATTTTTTTTAAAAAATTTAAAATGGGAAAATTTCTTTAAAATTTTTCCCTTTGAAAAAAAATTTTTAAAGAAATTTTTCAATTTTAAAAGTTTTCTTTTTAAAAAAAAGGGAAGGAAAATTTTTTTAAAAAAGATTTTTAATTTTTTAAAATTGAAATAGGGAGGGAAAAAGGGGAAAAGTAGAGAAAGGGGCCCTTTTTTTTCCCTGTAAGAAAAAGTGTTAAGGCAATTTTATGCCAAAGCTTGACTATGAAAGTTTAAATTTCAAATGGTTAAAGCAAATGGAAAAGGGGGTTTTTTTTTCTTTCAGGTAAAATTTTCCAAAGCTTTAAAAGAAAGGAATTTAAATAAATTTAAAGTTTTTGGAATGCAAAAGGGCTTTTTTTGTGAAAAATCTGAAAAAAACCCCAAAAAAAGGTTTATTTAGCTTTTAATGAAAGGCCTTTTCATTTAAATTTTTAAAAAAATTAAAAAACTATTTCCCGAGAAAATTTTTTAAAAATTTTGGGAAAAAAATTAAGATGAAAATTTTTTAAAAAGCTTTTGAAAAGCTTTCATGTTTTAGACATTTTCTGCTCAGCAAGTAAAGTTAGAGCAACTAAGCCCAGACAGCTTAGTTTAGCGTTTCTATGAGCAGTGACAATGTGTCAGTGGTCCTGAGCGAAAGTAGAGAACGTGGGTACACAGATGCTGAAAAGCTTTTGTCCCTGTCAGAAAAAGTCAGTTTATGCAATTATATGACCAAAGCTTGACAATATGAAAGATGTATATTTCAAATGATATAAAGTCTATTTGCAATGCAGAAAGGCGTTTCGTTCATGTGTTAGACGCTTTCTGCTCCGCAAGAAAAGTTAGAGCAACTATGACCAGACAGCTTAGTTTCGCGCTTCTATGAACAGTGAAACTGTGTCAGTGGACATGAGCGAACGTAGAGAACGTGGGTCCACGGATGCTGAAAAGCTTTTTTCCCTGTAAGAAAAAGTCTGTTAGAGCAATTTTAAAAGCAAAACTTTCCAATATGAAAGATGTTAATTTCAAATGATATAAAGTCTATTTGCAATGCAGAAAGGCATTTCCCCCTCGGGAACTCGAGCTGCGTCAAACGCTTTGGGAACGCCCATGTGTTCCCACGCTCTGAAACATGTCAACAATCAGTCCAACGGAATGGCGAAACGTCACGGGCGGGGTGACGTAGAGACCAGAGAGCTTAAAAGCCCATCCGAAACAAGCAACGTCAGCTTCTGTGTTTTCAGCAAGCGCTCTGTGTGAAATGTGTCAGTCTTATTTACTGTTGTTTGTCTATCAGTCACAATCACAATCAATGGCGAGCTACGGACAACACTTTAGACCGCGTGTCCTTCTCTGCTCGCGCTGAATTTTACGGGTGTGAATACACGCGGTCGTTGTGTTGTTTGTTTTGGAGCGGAGCACACACAGTCAGCTCTCGAGGGAGCTGATTGTGCATCGTGCTCCCGCAGACGCAAACGCTCCGCTCCCGCCGGGCACACTTCGAGGAGTGTGTCTGTGTTTGCGGTCTTTGCGGTTCCTGTCCCGCTGTTGCTGAGGCACGGCGCGATTTGGTTCGCGGGGATCGCGTTTAAATCTAACGCTCTCTTTCCCCCTTGAGTGAGAGCTTTGTGCTGCAGCTATCTTCCTCCGAGGAGGTTGATGTTGTAAGCATTATTGTGGATGAGATTGAGTACTCGCCATCTCAATCTTTTGCATATGTAAAGCATACTGCATTTTAGATCGCTCGTTTTCCCTGCCCTCGCTATATTAAGGAGTGGGGATGCATGCGATTTATGTGTAAAGCAGAGCATGCACAGTCAGCTCTCGAGGGGGCTATCTGTGTTCATTCATATTAACCCTAAGTGTACTAGTGAAAATGCATTACCTTAGATGTTTGGCTCTGCTCCCGCTGGCGTTTCTTCTCGAGGGAAGAATGTTTATGCAATGTAGAATGGAGTGGCTCGTGCGTTGCCGTAGCAACGCGTGCATTATGGGTCTGCAGCAAATATGCTGCTGGAGGTTCTTTCTCTTCCCCCTAACAAGTGCAAATGTTAAATGCGTTTGCAGGCTGTTAATCGCCATTCTTTTATATTGTATCATATATATTATAATCAGATCGTGTTCACTTGTCTGGTTCTTTGGCTGCATTTAATTCTGAGGAATTAAATTATGTATATTACTCTAGCTTTGAGAAGTTAGATATATTATGGATATATTATATATATTTAAATATAATTCAGCATAGGGATCGGAGACGGGCTCCCCTTTCTCCTCCCTCACTCTAATACAGCGCTCTCTTGGGATATGTATTCTCATCTGAGAGCACGGTGTTTATCTCTCTTCCTCCGAGGAGGTTGATGTGGTCAACACGTTATTACAAGGCTTATGAGGAGTTGGTGGAGGTTGTAACTAGAAAAAGCATGGAAACATGGCATTCTATCACAATCTCCATGTCGGGACCTCTGGTTTTTCCCTGTCTCCACACCGAGGTGTTGAGATCATGGGTTTAACCATTTTTCATTCCAGCCTTATTTGAATCTTTCAATTTCGGGGGCTGGATAAGTAGGACAGATGCTTGCGGGCTATCTGTTCCATTGCAGCATCACCCCTAAGGCCCGACATTTTCCAGTGCTGGACACAGGCCAAGGGGCTGCTGGGCGGGAGCAGCCCCAGCCATGTTCCAGCTCCTCATTCAGGGAGTGTCACTTCTCGCACTCCCCAGAAGTTTGGAGTCAGAGTGGCGCTCTCGGACCGAAGATTTCTAGCAGGAGGCGGATCTGCAGACCATCATTTCGCTGGATAATCTTTGGCTAAAACGTCCTGAAGCCTATTGCCCAGGACTTTTGAGGGCCGGCCCCCTCTGAGGAGGAGCGGTGTACACCTCATTATATGGTGCCCATCTCTCCTCAGTGCCCTCAGGAGATCATTCTGCCAACCCTGCCGGTGTTTCAGGGAGCAGCGGTTTCCCGCGAGCGCTTCTCTCGGTCTCCGCCCGGAAACGTAGCGGTACTGAGAAGCTCGTTACCTCTTCAGAGGTCTTTAGAGCAGCTAGATCAGCCACCCCCTGCCGGTCCTCCGCTTCAGGGCACTGAGCTAGCAGCTCTAAGTATACCAGAGGCCAGTCTCGAGAGACTGGTTCCCTTAGTAGGTCACCTGGCGGTGTGGGAGCCCTGCCAAGTGTCTCGTTGGGTCCTGCTTAGCAGGCTCTGCATCTACCAGTTTAGTCTTCCTGGGAAATGACGCGGGTCTGAGGACCATCGTTTCAATAGAAGACGTCAGAAAGAGAGTCCGGACGCTTATGGCTTAGGACTTCGGGGGGCAGGCCCCTCTGGGGAAGAGCGGTGTACACCTCATTATACGGTGCCTGTCTCTCCTCAGTGCCCTCAGGAGATCGTTCCGTTACCCCTGCCACCCCCGGTGCTTCAGGGCACAACGATCTCTAGCGAGTGTTTCTCTCAGCTTCCGCCCGGAAACGTAGCGGCCCTGAGAAGCTCGTTACCTCTTCGGAGGTCTTTAGAGCAGCTAGATCAGTCATCCCCTGCCGGTCCTCCGCTTCAGGGCACTGAGCTAGCAGCTCTAAGTGTACCAGAGGCCAGTCTCGAGAGACTGGTTCCCTTAGTAGGTCACCTGGCGGTGTGGGAGCCCCTGCCAAGTGTCTCGTTGGGTCCTGCCTAGCAGGCTCTGGTTCTACCAGTTTAGTCTTCCTGGGAGATGACGCGGGTCTGAGGACCATCGTTTCAATAGAAGACTTCAGTAAGAGAGTCCGGATGCTTATGGCTTAGGACTTCGGGGGGCAGGCCCCTCTGGGGAAGAGCGGTGTACACCTCATTATACGGTGCCCGTCTCTCCTCAGTGCCCTCAGGAGATCGTTCCGTTACCCCTGCCACCCCCGGTGCTTCAGGGCACAACGATCTCCAGCGAGTGTTTCTCTCAGCTTCCGCCCGGAAACGTAGCGGCCCTGAGAGGCTCGCTACCTCCAAAAAAGTGTTTAGAACAGCTAGATCGGACGTTCCCTGCCGGTCCTCCGCTTCAGGGCACCGAGCTAGCAGTTCAAAGCACTCCAGAGGCCAGTCTCGAGAGACTGGTTCCCTTAGTACATTTCTGGCAGCGTGGAAGCTTCTGCCAAATGTATCTCAATGGGTCCTGCACACTGTAGACAGAGGGTACAAGATTCAGTTCGGGTCTTGTCCGCTTCTATTCTATGGAGTATTTCCCACTCTGGTGGGCCCCGAGCAGGCTCTGGTAATGGAACAAGAAGTAGCTATTCTCTTGAGGAAGGAGGCCATCGAGGTGGTCCCTCCTCTCGACAGAGAGTCCGGGTTCTACAGCCGATACTTCATCGTTCCAAAGAAGGATGGCGGGTTGCGTCCAATTCTAGATCTGCGATTGTTGAACCACTCAGTCAGGTGACTCAAGTTCAAGATGCTTACTAGCAAGCAAGTCGTGTCTCAAATCAGGTCTGAGGACTGGTTTGTGACTATAGATCTGAAAGACGCTTACTTCCATATCCATCCTTCCTCAACACAGGAAGTTCCTAAGGTTTGCTTTCGGGGGCAAAGCGTACCAATATCGGGTTCTTCCGTTCGGTCTAGCACTCTCACCCCGCACTTTCATAAGTGTGTGGATGTTACTCTGGCTCCCTTGCGACTCCAGGGCATCCGCATACTGAATTACATCAACGACTGGTTGATTCTAGCTCAATTAGAGCAGGTAGCAGTTCGGCATCGAGATGTTGTTCTCGCTCACATGAAAGATTTGGGGTTAAGACTAAACGCAAAGAAAAGTGTGCCTCCTCCAGTGCAGAGGACCACTTATCTGGGCATGGTGTGGGATTCGACCACGATGCAGGCAAATCCTGCTCATATCGAGTCGATCCTCGCAACAGTCAAGAGAGTGAGAGAAGGCCAGTCACTCACTGTGAAGCAGTTTCAGAGACTGTTGGGTCTCATAGCAGCTGTGTCCAACGTGATACCTTTTGGCCTGCTGCACATGAGACCCTTGCAGTGGTGGCTCAGGACCACAGGGTTTTCCCCGAGGGGCAACCCGTTTCGCATGATCAAGGTCACGCGGCGATGCTTACGTGCCTTAGACATGTGGAAGAAACCATGGTTCCTGTCACAAGGCCCCGTGTTGGGGGCTCCGTGTCGTCGCGTAACGCTAACGACGGACGCCTCCCTCACGGGCTGGGGAGCGGTCATGAGTGGCCACTCCGCTCAAGGTCTGTGGGAAGGTCCCCATCTCAGCTGGCACATCAACTGCCTGGAGATGCTGGCAGTTTTCAAGCATTGAAGCATTTTCTCCCAGACCTGGGAGGCCATCATGTGCTAGTTCGCACAGACAATACGTCGGTGGTCTCTTACATCAACCACCAGGGGGGTCTGCGCTCGCGCCCCCTGTACAGGCTGGCGCGCCAGATCCTTCTGTGGGCCCAGGGGAAACTGCTCTCCTTGAGGGCAGTGTACATCCCTGGGTACCTCAATCAGGGGGCAGACATCCTGTCGAGACAGGGGCTGAGGCCCGGGGGAATGGATGCTCCACACCGAGGTGATGGAGCAAATTTGGAAGAAGTTCGGTCGAGCCCAGGTGGACTTGTTTGCGTCTCGAGAGACCTCACAATGTCCCCTCTGGTTCTCTCTGACTCATCCAGCTCCACTGGGGCTGGATGCCATGGTACAGACGTGGCCGAGGCTTTGTCTGTATGCCTTCCCCCCCCGATTGCTCTGCTCCCGGGAGTTCTGGAGAGAGTTCGCCGGGACGAGGTTTGTCTCGTGTTAGTAGCCTCGTACTGGCCGGACCATCCATGGTTTGCGGACCTGGTAGCCCTTCGGCGGGGTGCACCATCTTTCACCCCCGCCCGGAGTTGTGGAAGCTGTGGGTGTGGCCCCTGAGGGGGCACAGCTCATAGCATCCCGTCTCTCAACCGAGGTTGATGAGACCATCCTCCAGTCCAGAGCTCCCTCAACGAGGAAACTGTCCTTGAAGTGGATTGTGTTCACTTCATGGTGCTGAAATCGTCAGCAGTTAACTGCCCGGTAGAACGATTCTCTGCAGGTTGGACCCCCTCCACCTTTAGTGTGGTCGTGGTGGCCATAGCTGCTTACCACGTCCCTTTGGGTGGTCAGTCTTTAGGGGTGTTACAAGTTTCTTTCGTTGTATTTGAGGCCAGGAGAAGTATGGTACCGGACTCTCAGGTGCATCTGTCTTAGCTGTGCTCGCAATGATTTCACATTAGACAGGCATTTGTCAGAATGGTGGCGTGGGCATTGTCGTTCCCAAAGCGTTTGACGCAGCTCGAGTTCCCGAGGGGGAACGTCCCAGGTTACGTATGTAACCATAGTTCCCCGAGGGAACGAGACGCTGCGTCGCATGCCATACTTCCTGCATCCCTGTGAGCGACTTGCTTCAACTTCTCAGAAGCTGACGTTGCTTGTTTCGGATGGGCTTTTAAGCTCTCTGGTCTCTACGTCACCCCGCCCGTGACGTTTCGCCATTCCGTTGGACTGATTACATACATGTTTCAGAGCGTGGGAACACATGGGCGTTCCCAAAGCGTTTGACGCAGCGTCTCGTTCTCTCGGGGAACTATGGTTACATACGTAACCTGGGACGTTCTTTCATGTGTTAGACGCTTTCTGCTCAGCAAGTAAAGTTAGAGCAACTATGCCCAGACAGCTTAGTTTAGCGTTTCTATGAACAGTGACACTGTGTCAGTGGAACTGAGCGAAAGTAGAGAAAGTGGGTCCACAGATGCTGAAAAGCTTATTTCCCTGTAAGAAAAAGTCTGTTAGAGCAATTTTATGACCAAAGCTTGACAATATGAAAGATGTTAATTTCAAATGATATAAAGTCTATTTGCAATGCAGAAAGGCATTTCTTTCATGTGTTAGACGCTTTCTGCTCTGCAAGTAAAGTGAGAGCAACTATGCTCAGACAGCTTAGTTTAGCGTTTATATGAACAGTGACACTGTGTCAGTGGAACTGAGCGAAAGTAGAGAACGTGGGTCCACAGATGCTGAAAAGCTTTTTTCCCTGTAAGAAAAAGTCAGTTCATGCAATTTTATGACCAAAGCTTGACAATATGAAAAATGTTCATTTCAAATGATATAAAGTCTATTTGCAATGCAAATATGCATTTCGTTCATGTGTTAGATGCTTTCTGCTCCGCAAGTAAAGTTAGAGCAACTATGCCCAGACAGCTTAGTTTAGCGTTTCTATGAACAGTGATACTGTGTCAGTGGACCTGAGCGAAAGTAAAGAACGTGGGTCCACAGATGCTGAAAGGCTTATTTCCCTGTAAGAAAAAGTCTGTTATAGCAATTTTAAGACCAAAACTTTCCAATATGAAAGATGTAAATTTCAAATGATATAAAGTCTATTTGCAATGCAGAAAGGCATTTCTTTCAAGTGTTAGATGTTTTCTGCTCTGCAAGTAAAGTTAGAGCAACTATGCCCAGACAGCTTAGTTTAGCGTTTCTATGAGCAGTGACAATGTGTCAGTGGTCCTCAGCGAAAGAAGAGAACGTGGGTACAAAGATGCTGAAAAGCTTTTTTCCCTGTAAGAAAAAGTCAGTTCATGCAATTTTATGACCAAAGCTTGACAATATGAAAGATGTTAATTTCAAATGATTTAAAGTCTATTTGCAATGCAAAAATGCGTTTCGTTCATGTGTTAGACGCTTTCTGCTCCGCAAGTAAAGTTAGAGCAACTATGCCCAGACAGCTTAGTTTAGCGTTTCTATGAACAGTGAAACTGTGTCAGTGGACCTGAGCGAAAGTAAAGAACGTGGGTCCACAGATGCTGAAAAGCTTTTTTTCCCTGTAAGAAAAAGTCTGTTAGAGCAATTTTAAAAGCAAAACTTTCCAATATGAAAGATGTAAATTTCAAATGATATAAAGTCTATTTGCAATGCAGAAAGGCGTTTCTTTCATGTGTTAGACGTTTACTGCTCAGCAAGTAAAGTTAGAGCAACTATGCCCAGACTGCTTAGTTTAGCGTTTCTATGAACAGTGACACTGTGTCAGTGGTCCTGAGTGAAAGAAGAGAACGTGGGTACACAGATGCTGAAAAGCTTTTTTCCCTGTAAGAAAAAGTCAGTTTATGCAATTTTATGACCAAAGCTTGACAATATGAAAGATGTTAATTTCAAATGATATAAAGTCTATTTGCAATGCAGAAAGGCATTTCTTTCAAGTGTTAGATGTTTTCTGCTCTGCAAGTAAAGTGAGAGCATCTATGCTCAGACTGCTTAGTTTAGCATTTCTATGAGCAGTGACACTGTGTCAGTGGTCCTGAGCGAAAGAATAGAACGTGGGTCCACAGAGGCTGAAAAGCTTTTTTCCCTGTAAGAAAAAGCAAGTTTATGCAATTTTATGACCAAAGCTTGACAATATGAAAGATGTTAATTTCAAAAGTTATGAAGTCTACTTGCAATGCAGAAAGGCGTTTCTTTCATGAGTTAGACGTTTTCTGCTGCGTAAGTAAAGTTAGAGCAACTATGCCCAGACAGCTTAGTTTAGCGTTTCTATGAACAGTGAAACTGTGTCAGTGGACCTGAGCGAAAGTAAAGAACGTGGGTCCACGGATGCTGAAAAGCTTATTTCCCTGTAAGAAAAAGTCTGTTATAGCAATTTTAAGACCAAAACTTTCCAATATGAAAGATGTAAATTTCAAATGATATAAAGTCTATTTGCAATGCAGAAAGGCATTTCTTTCAAGTGTTAGATGTTTTCTGCTCTGCAAGTAAAGTGAGAGCAACTATGCTCAGACAGCTTAGTTTAGCGTTTATATGAACAGTGACACTGTGTCAGTGGACCTGAGCGAAAGTAGAGAAAATGGGTCCACAGATGCTGAAAAGCTTATTTCCCTGTAAGTAAAAGTCTGTTAGAGCAATTTTATGACCAAAGCTTGACAATATGAAAGATGTAAATTTCAAATGATATAAAGTCTATTTGCAATGCAGAAAGGCGTTTCTTTCATGTGTTAGACATTTTCTGCTAAGCAAGTAAAGTTAGAGCAACTATGCCCAGACAGCTTAGTTTAGCGTTTCTATGAGCAGTGACAATGTGTCAGTGGTCCTCAGCGAAAGAAGAGAACGTGGGTACAAAGATGCTGAAAAGCTTTTTTCCCTGTAAGAAAAAGTCAATTCATGCAATTTTATGACCAAAGCTTGACAATATGAAAGATGTTAATTTCAAATGATATAAAGTCTATTTGCAATGCAGAAAGGCATTTCTTTCATGTGTTAGACGCTTTCTGCTCAGCAAGTAAAGTTAGAGCAACTATGCCCAGACAGCTTAGTTTAGCGTTTCTATGAACAGTGACACTGTGTCAGTGGACCTGAGCGAAAGTAGAGAAAGTGGGTCCACAGATGCTGAAAAGCTTATTTCCCTGTAAGAAAAAGTCTGTTAGAGCAATTTTATGACCAAAGCTTGACAATATGAAAGATGTTAATTTCAAATGATATAAAGTCTATTTGCAATGCAGAAAGGCATTTCTTTCATGTGTTAGACGCTTTCTGCTCTGCAAGTAAAGTGAGAGCAACTATGCTCAGACAGCTTTGTTTAGCGTTTATATGAACAGTGACACTGTGTCAGTGGAACTGAGCGAAAGTAGAGAACGTGGGTCCACAGATGCTGAAAAGCTTTTTTCCCTGTAAGAAAAAGTCAGTTCATGCAATTTTATGACCAAAGCTTGACAATATGAAAAATGTTAATTTCAAATGATATAAAGTCTATTTGCAATGCAAAAATGCATTTCGTTCATGTGTTAGACGCTTTCTGCTCCGCAAGTAAAGTTAGAGCAACTATGCCCAGACAGCTTAGTTTAGCGTTTCTATAAACAGTGAAACTGTGTCAGTGTACCTGAGCGAAAGTAAAGAACGTGGGTCCACAGATGCTGAAAGGCTTATTTCCCTGTAAGAAAAAGTCTGTTATAGCAATTTTAAGACCAAAACTTTCCAATATGAAAGATGTAAATTTCAAATGATATAAAGTCTATTTGCAATGCAGAAAGGCATTTCTTTCAAGTGTTAGATGTTTTCTGCTCTGCAAGTAAAGTGAGAGCAACTATGCTCAGACAGCTTAGTGTAGCGTTTATATGAACAGTGACACTGTGTCAGTGGACCTGAGCGAAATTAGAGAAAATGGGTCCACAGATGCTGAAAAGCTTATTTCCCTGTAAGAAAAAGTCTGTTAGAGCAATTTTATGACCAAAGCTTGACAATATGAAAGATGTTAATTTCAAATGATATAAAGTCTATTTGCAATGCAGAAAGGCGTTTATTTCATGTGTTAGACGTTTATTGCTCAGCAAGTAAAGTTAGAGCAACTATGCCCAGACAGCTTTGTTTAGCGTTTATATGAACAGTGACACTGTGTCAGTGGACCTGAGCGAAAGTAGAGAAAGTGGGTCCACAGATGCTGAAAAGCTTATTTCCCTGTAAGAAAAAGTCTGTTAGAGCAATTTTATGACCAAAGCTTGACAATATGAAAGATGTTAATTTCAAATGATATAAAGTCTATTTGCAATGCAGAAAGGCATTTCTTTCATGTGTTAGACGCTTTCTGCTCTGCAAGTAAAGTGAGAGCAACTATGCTCAGACAGCTTAGTTTAGCGTTTATATGAACAGTGACACTGTGTCAGTGGAACTGAGCGAAAGTAGAGAACGTGGGTCCACAGATGCTGAAAAGCTTTTTTCCCTGTAAGAAAAAGTCAGTTCATGCAATTTTATGACCAAAGCTTGACAATATGAAAGATGTTAATTTCAAATGATATAAAGTCTATTTTCAATGCAAAAATGCATTTCGTTCATGTGTTAGACGTTTATTGCTCAGCAAGTAAAGTTAGAGCAACTATGCCCAGACAGCTTTGTTTAGCGTTTCTATGAGCAGTGACACTGAGTCAGTGGACCTGAGCGAAAGTAGAGAACGTGGGTCCACAGATGCTGAAAAGCCTTTTTCCCTGTAAGAAAAAGTCTTTTAGAGCAATTTTATGACCAAAGCTTGACAATATGAAATATGTTAATTTCAAATGATATAAAGTCTATTTGCAATGCAAAAATGCATTTCGTTGATGTGTTAGACGCTTTCTGCTCCGCAAGTAAAGTTAGAGCAACTATGCCCAGACAGCTTAGTTTAGCGTTTCTATGAACAGTGAAACTGTGTCAGTGGACCTGAGCGAAAGTAAAGAACGTGGGTCCACAGATGCTGAAAGGCTTATTTCCCTGTAAGAAAAAGTCTGTTATAGCAATTTTAAGACCAAAACTTTCCAATATGAAAGATGTAAATTTCAAATGATATAAAGTCTATTTGCAATGCAGAAAGGCATTTCTTTCAAGTGTTAGATGTTTTCTGCTCTGCAAGTAAAGTGAGAGCAACTATGCTCAGACAGCTTAGTGTAGCGTTTATATGAACAGTGACACTGTGAAAGTGGACCTGAGCGAAATTAGAGAAAATGGGTCCACAGATGCTGAAAAGCTTATTTCCCTGTAAGAAAAAGTCTGTTAGAGCAATTTTATGACCAAAGCTTGACAATATGAAAGATGTTAATTTCAAATGATATAAAGTCTATTTGCAATGCAGAAAGGCATTTCTTTCATGTGTTAGACGCTTTCTGCTCTGCAAGTAAAGTGAGAGCAACTATGCTCAGACAGCTTAGTTTAGCGTTTATATGAACAGTGACACTGTGTCAGTGGAACTGAGCGAAAGTAGAGAACGTGGGTCCACAGATGCTGAAAAGCTTTTTTCCCTGTAAGAAAAAGTCAGTTCATGCAATTTTATGACCAAAGCTTGACAATATGAAAGATGTTAATTTCAAATGATATAAAGTCTATTTGCAATGCAAAAATGCATTTCGTTCATGTGTTAGGCGTTTATTGCTCAGCAAGTAAAGTTAGAGCAACTATGCCCAGACAGCTTTGTTTAGCGTTTCTATGAGCAGTGACACTGAGTCAGTGGACCTGAGCGAAAGTAGAGAATGTGGGTCCACAGATGCTGAAAAGCCTTTTTCCCTGTAAGAAAAAGTATTTTAGAGCAATTTTATGACCAAAGCTTGACAATATGAAAGATGTTAATTTCAAATGATATAAAGTCTATTTGCAATGCAGAAAGGCATTTCTTTCAAGTGTTAGATGTTTTCGGCTCTGCAAGTAAAGTTAGAGCAACTATGCTCAGACAGCTTAGTTTAGCATTTCTATGAACAGTGAAACTGTGTCAGTGGACCTGAGCGAAAGTGGAGAACGTGGGTCCAGAGCTGCTGAAAAACTTTTTTCCCTGTAAGAAAAAGTCAGTTTATGCAATTTTATGACCAAAGCTTGACAATATGAAAGATGTAAATTTCAAATGATATAAAGTCTATTTGCAATGCAGAAAGGTGTTTCTTTCATGTGTTAGACATTTTCTGCTAAGCAAGTAAAGTTAGAGCAACTATGAACAGACAGCTTAGTTTAGCGTTTCTATGAACAGTGAAACTGTGTCAGTGGACCTGTGCGAAAGTAAAGAACATGGGTCCACAGATGCTGAAAAGCTTTTTTTCCCTATAAGAAAAAGTCTGTTAGAGCAATTTTAAAAGCAAAACTTTCCAATATGAAAGATGTAAATTTCAAATGATATAAAGTCTATTTGCAATGCAGAAAGGCGTTTCTTTCATGTGTTAGACATTTTCTGCTGCGTAAGTAAAGTTAGAGCAACTATCCCCAGACAGCTTAGTTTAGCGTTTCTATGAGCAGTGACAATGTGTCAGTGGTCCTGAGCGAAAGTAGAGAACGTGGGTACACAGATGCTGAAAAGCTTTTTTCCCTGAAAGAAAAGCTAAATTAAGCTGTCTGGGCATAGTTGCTCTAACTTTACTTGCGGAGCAGAAAGCGTCTAACACATGAAAGAAACGCCTTTCTGCATTGCAAAT
This sequence comes from Aspiorhynchus laticeps, assembly GCA_023376895.1. Classification (NCBI taxonomy): domain Eukaryota; kingdom Metazoa; phylum Chordata; class Actinopteri; order Cypriniformes; family Cyprinidae; genus Aspiorhynchus; species Aspiorhynchus laticeps. The sequence goes on from CM041793.1 coordinate 10,997,526, forward strand.
AGACTTTATATCATTTGAAATCAACATCTTTCATATTGTCAAGCTTTGGTCATATAATTGCATAAACTGACTTTTTCTGACAGGGACAAAAGCTTTTCAGCATCTGTGTACCCACGTTCTCTACTTTCGCTCAGGACCACTGACACAGTGTCACTGCTCATAGAAACAGTCTGTTAGAGCAATTTTATGACCAAAGCTTGACAATATGAAATATGTTCATTTCAAATGATATAAAGTCTATTTGCAATGCAGAAAGGCATTTCTTTCAAGTGTTAGATGTTTTCTGCTCTGCAAGTAAAGTGAGAGCAACTATGCTCAGACAGCTTAGTTTAGCGTTTCTATGAACAGTGAAACTGTGTCATTGGTCCTGAGCGAAAGTGGAGAACGTGGGTCCAGAGATGCTGAAAAGCTTATTTCCCTGTAAGAAAAAGTCTGTTAGAGCAATTTTATGACCAAAGCTTGACAATATGAAAGATGTTAATTTCAAATGATATAAAGTCTATTTGCAATGCAGAAAGGCATTTCTTTCATGTGTTAGACGCTTTCTGCTCTGCAAGTAAAGTGAGAGCAACTATGCTCAGACAGCTTAGTTTAGCGTTTATATGAACAGTGACACTGTGTCAGTGGAACTGAGCGAAAGTAGAGAATGTGGGTCCACAGATGCTGAAAAGTTTTTTTCCCTGTAAGAAAAAGTCAGTTCATGCAATTTTATGACCAAAGCTTGACTATATGAAAGATGTTAATTTCAAATGATATAAAGTCTATTTGCAATGCAAAAATGTATTTCGTTCATGTGTTAGACGCTTTCTGCTCCGCAAGTAAAGTTAGAGCAACTATGCCCAGACAGCTTAGTTTAGCGTTTCTATGAACAGTGAAACTGTGTCAGTGAACCTGAGCGAAAGTAAGGAACGTGGGTCCACAGATGCTGAAAAGCTTTTTTCCCTGTAAGAAAAAGTCAGTTCATGCAATTTTATGACCAAATCTTGACAATATGAAAGATGTTAATTTCAAATGATATAAAGTCTATTTGCAATGCAGAAAGGCGTTTCTTTCATGTGTTAGACGTTTATTGCTCAGCAAGTAAAGTTAGAGCAACTATGCCCAGACAGCTTAGTTTAGCGTTTATATGAACAGTGACACTGTGTCAGTGGACCTGAGCGAAAGTAGAGAAAGTGGGTCCACAGATGCTGAAAAGCTTATTTCCCTGTAAGAAAAAGTCTGTTAGAGCAATTTTATGACCAAAGCTTGACAATATGAAAGATGTTAATTTCAAATGATATAAAGTCTATTTGCAATGCAGAAAGGCATTTCTTTCATGTGTTAGACGCTTTCTGCTCTGTAAGTAAAGTGAGAGCAACTATGCTCAGACAGCTTAGTTTAGCGTTTATATGAACAGTGACACTGTGTCAGTGGAACTGAGCGAAAGTAGAGAACGTGGGTCCACAGATGCTGAAAAGCTTTTTTCCCTGTAAGAAAAAGTCAGTTCATGCAATTTTATGACCAAAGCTTGACAATATGAAATATGTTAATTTCAAATGATATAAAGTCTGTTTGCAATGCAAAAATGCATTTCGTTCATGTGTTAGACGTTTATTGCTCAGCAAGTAAAGTTAGAGCAACTATGCCCAGACAGCTTTGTTTAGCGTTTCTATGAGCAGTGACACTGTGTCAGTGGACCTGAGCGAAAGTAGAGAACGTGGGTCCACAGATGCTGAAAAGCCTTTTTCCCTATAAGAAAAAGTCTTTTAGAGCAATTTTATGACCAAAGCTTGACAATATGAAAGATGTTAATTTAAAATGATATAGAGTCTATTTGCAATGCAGAAAGGCATTTCTTTCATGTGTTAGACGCTTTCTGCTCTGCAAGTAAAGTGAGAGCAACTATGCTCAGACAGCTTAGTTTAGCGTTTATATGAACAGTGACACTGTGTCAGTGGAACTGAGCGAAAGTAGAGAACGTGGGTCCACAGATGCTGAAAAGTTTTTTTCCCTGTAAGAAAAAGTCAGTTCATGCAATTTTATGACCAAAGCTTGACAATATGAAAGATGTTAATTTCAAATGATATAAAGTCTATTTGCAATGCAGAAAGGCATTTCTTTCAAGTGTTAGATGTTTTCTGCTCTGCAAGTAAAGTGAGAGCAACTATGCTCAGACAGCTTAGTGTAGCGTTTATATGAACAGTGACACTGTGTCAGTGGACCTGAGCGAAATTAGAGAAAATGGGTCCACAGATGCTGAAAAGCTTATTTCCCTGTAAGAAAAGGTCTGTTAGAGCAATTTTATGACCAAAGCTTGACAATATGAAAGATGTTAATTTCAAATGATTTAAAGTCTATTTGCAATGCAGAAAGGCATTTATTTCATGTGTTAGACGTTTATTGCTCAGCAAGTAAAGTTAGAGCAACTATGCCCAGACAGCTTTGTTTAGCGTTTATATGAACAGTGACACTGTGTCAGTGGACCTGAGCGAAAGTAGAGAAAGTGGGTCCACAGATGCTGAAAAGCTTATTTCCCTGTAAGAAAAAGTCTGTTAGAGCAATTTTATGACCAAAGCTTGACAATATGAAAGATGTTAATTTCAAATGATATAAAGTCTATTTGCAATGCAGAAAGGCATTTCTTTCATGTGTTAGACGCTTTCTGCTCTGCAAGTAAAGTGAGAGCAACTATGCTCAGACAGCTTAGTTTAGCGTTTATATGAACAGTGACACTGTGTCAGTGGAACTGAGCGAAAGTAGAGAACGTGGGTCCACAGATGCTGAAAAGCTTTTTTCCCTGTAAGAAAAAGTCAGTTCATGCAATTTTATGACCAAAGCTTGACAATATGAAAGATGTTAATTTCAAATGATATAAAGTCTATTTGCAATGCAAAAATGCATTTCGTTCATGTGTTAGACGTTTATTGCTCAGCAAGTAAAGTTAGAGCAACTATGCTCAGACAGCTTAGTTTAGCGTTTATATGAACAGTGAAACTGTGTCAGTGGACCTGAGCGAACGTAGAGAACGTGGGTCCATAGATGCTGAAAAGCTTTTTTCCCTGAAAGAAAAGCTAAATTAAGCTGTCTGGGCATAGTTGCTCTAACTTTACTTGCGGAGCAGAAAGCGTCTAACACATGAAAGAAACGCCTTTCTGCATTGCAAATAGACTTTATATCATTTGAAATCAACATCTTTCATATTGTCAAGCTTTGGTCATATAATTGCATAAACTGACTTTTTCTGACAGGGACAAAAGCTTTTCAGCATCTGTGTACCCACGTTCTCTACTTTCGCTCAGGACCACTGACACAGTGTCACTGCTCATAGAAACATTGCAAATAGACTTTAAATCATTTGAAATTAACATCTTTCATATTGTCAAGCTTTGGTCATAAAATTGCTCTAACAGACCTTTTCTTACAGGGAAATAAGCTTTTCAGCATCTGTGGACCCACGTTCTCTACTTTCGCTCAGTTCCACTGACACAGTGTCACTGTTCATATAAACGCTAAACTAAGCTGTCTGAGCATAGTTGCTCTCACTTTACTTGCAGAGCAGAAAGCGTCTAACACATGAAAGAAATGCCTTTCTGCATTGCAAATAGACTTTATATCATTTGAAATTAACATCTTTCATATTGTCAAGCTTTGGTCATAAAATTGCTCTAACAGACTTTTTCTTACAGGGAAATAAGCTTTTCAGCATCTCTGGACCCACGTTCTCCACTTTCGCTCAGGACCAATGACACAGTTTCACTGTGTCAGTGGAACTGAGCGAAAGTAGAGAACGTGGGTCCACAGATGCTGAAAAGCTTTTTTCCCTGTAAGAAAAAGTCAGTTCATGCAATTTTATGACCAAAGCTTGACAATATGAAATATGTTAATTTCAAATGATATAAAGTCTGTTTGCAATGCAAAAATGCATTTCGTTCATGTGTTAGACGTTTATTGCTCAGCAAGTAAAGTTAGAGCAACTATGCCCAGACAGCTTTGTTTAGCGTTTCTATGAGCAGTGACACTGTGTCAGTGGACCTGAGCGAAAGTAGAGAACGTGGGTCCACAGATGCTGAAAAGCCTTTTTCCCTTAAGAAAAAGTCTTTTAGAGCAATTTTATGACCAAAGCTTGACAATATGAAAGATGTTAATTTAAATGATATAAAGTCTATTTGCAATGCAGAAAGGCATTTCTTTCATGTGTTAGACGCTTTCTGCTCTGCAAGTAAAGTGAGAGCAACTATGCCCAGACAGCTTAGTTTAGCGTTTATATGAACAGTGACACTGTGTCAGTGGACCTGAGCGAAAGTAGAGAAAGTGGGTCCACAGATGCTGAAAAGCTTATTTCCCTGTAAGAAAAAGTCAGTTCATGCAATTTTATGACCAAAGCTTGACAATATGAAAGATGTTAATTTCAAATGATATAAAGTCTATTTACAATGCAAAAATGCATTTCGTTCATGTGTTAGACGCTTTCTGCTCCGCAAGTAAAGTTAGAGCAACTATGCCCAGACAGCTTAGTTTAGCGTTTCTATGAACAGTGAAACTGTGTCAGTGGACCTGAGCGAAAGTAAAGAACGTGGGTCCACAGATGCTGAAAAGCTTATTTCCCTGTAAGAAAAAGTCTGTTAGAGCAATTTTATGACCAAAACTTTCCATTATGAAAGATGTAAATTTCAAATGATATAAAGTCTATTTGCAATGCAGAAAGGCATTTCTTTCATGTGTTAGACGCTTTCTGCTCTGCAAGTAAAGTGAGAGCAACTATGCTCAGACAGCTTAGTTTAGCGTTTATATGAACAGTGACACTGTGTCAGTGGAACTGAGCGAAAGTAGAGAACGTGGGTCCACAGATGCTGAAAAGTTTTTTTCCCTGTAAGAAAAAGTCAGTTCATGCAATTTTATGACCAAAGCTTGACAATATGAAAGATGTTAATTTCAAATGATATAAAGTCTATTTGCAATGCAGAAAGGCATTTCTTTCAAGTGTTAGATGTTTTCTGCTCTGCAAGTAAAGTGAGAGCAACTATGCTCAGACAGCTTAGTTTAGCGTTTATATGAACAGTGACACTGTGTCAGTGGACCTGAGCGAAATTAGAGAAAATGGGTCCACAGATGCTGAAAAGCTTATTTCCCTGTAAGAAAAGGTCTGTTAGAGCAATTTTATGACCAAAGCTTGACAATATGAAAGATGTTAATTTCAAATGATTTAAAGTCTATTTGCAATGCAGAAAGGCATTTATTTCATGTGTTAGACGTTTATTGCTCAGCAAGTAAAGTTAGAGCAACTATGCCCAGACAGCTTTGTTTAGCGTTTATATGAACAGTGACACTGTGTCAGTGGACCTGAGCGAAAGTAGAGAAAGTGGGTCCACAGATGCTGAAAAGCTTATTTCCCTGTAAGAAAAAGTCTGTTAGAGCAATTTTATGACCAAAGCTTGACAATATGAAAGATGTTAATTTCAAATGATATAAAGTCTATTTGCAATGCAGAAAGGCGTTTCTTTCATGTGTTAGACGCTTTCTGCTCTGCAAGTAAAGTGAGAGCAACTATGCTCAGACAGCTTAGTTTAGCGTTTATATGAACAGTGAAACTGTGTCAGTGGACCTGAGCGAAAGTGGAGAACGTGGGTCCAGAGATGCTGAAAAACTTTTTTCCCTGTAAGAAAAAGTCAGTTTATGCAATTTTATGACCAAAGCTTGACAATATGAAAGATGTAAATTTCAAATGATATAAAGTCTATTTGCAATGCAGAAAGGCGTTTCTTTCATGTGTTAGACGCTTTCTGCTGCGAAGTAAAGTTAGAGCAACTATCCCCAGACAGCTTAGTTTAGCGTTTCTATGAGCAGTGACAATGTGTCAGTGGTCCTGAGCGAAAGTAGAGAACGTGGGTACACAGATGCTGAAAAGCTTTTGTCCCTGTAAGAAAAAGTCAGTTTAGCAATTTTATGACCAAAGCTTGACAATATGAAAGATGTTAATTTCAAATGATATAAAGTCTATTTGCAATGCAAAAATGTATTTCGTTCATGTGTTAGACGCTTTCTGCTCCGCAAGTAAAGTTAGAGCAACTATGCCCAGACAGCTTAGTTTAGCGTTTCTATGAACAGTGAAACTGTGTCAGTGGACCTGAGCGAACGTAGAGAACGTGGGTCCATAGATGCTGAAAAGCTTTTTTCCCTGTAAGAAAAAGTCAGTTCATGCAATTTTATGACCAAATCTTGACAATATGAAAGATGTAAATTTCAAATGATATAAAGTCTATTTGCAATGCAGAAAGGCGTTTCTTTCATGTGTTAGACGCTTTCTGCTGCGTAAGTAAAGTTAGAGCAACTATCCCCAGACAGCTTAGTTTAGCGTTTCTATGAGCAGTGACAATGTGTCAGTGGTCCTGAGCGAAAGTAGAGAACGTGGGTACACAGATGCTGAAAAGCTTTTGTCCCTGTCAGAAAAAGTCAGTTTATGCAATTATATGACCAAAACTTTCCAATATGAAAGATGTTGATTTCAAATGATATAAAGTCTATTTGCAATGCAGAAAGGCATTTCTTTCATGTGTTAGACGCTTTCTGCTCTGCAAGTAAAGTGAGAGCAACTATGCTCAGACAGCTTAGTTTAGCGTTTATATGAACAGTGACACTGTGTCAGTGGAACTGAGCGAAAGTAGAGAACGTGGGTCCACAGATGCTGAAAAGTTTTTTTCCCTGTAAGAAAAAGTCAGTTCATGCAATTTTATGACCAAAGCTTGACAATATGAAAGATGTTAATTTCAAATGATATAAAGTCTATTTGCAATGCAGAAAGGCATTTCTTTCAAGTGTTAGATGTTTTCTGCTCTGCAAGTAAAGTGAGAGCAACTATGCTCAGACAGCTTAGTTTAGCGTTTATATGAACAGTGACACTGTGTCAGTGGACCTGAGCGAAATTAGAGAAAATGGGTCCACAGATGCTGAAAAGCTTATTTCCCTGTAAGAAAAGGTCTGTTAGAGCAATTTTATGACCAAAGCTTGACAATATGAAAGATGTTAATTTCAAATGATTTAAAGTCTATTTGCAATGCAGAAAGGCATTTATTTCATGTGTTAGACGTTTATTGCTCAGCAAGTAAAGTTAGAGCAACTATGCCCAGACAGCTTTGTTTAGCGTTTATATGAACAGTGACACTGTGTCAGTGGACCTGAGCGAAAGTAGAGAAAGTGGGTCCACAGATGCTGAAAAGCTTATTTCCCTGTAAGAAAAAGTCTGTTAGAGCAATTTTATGACCAAAGCTTGACAATATGAAAGATGTTAATTTCAAATGATATAAAGTCTATTTGCAATGCAGAAAGGCATTTCTTTCATGTGTTAGACGCTTTCTGCTCTGCAAGTAAAGTGAGAGCAACTATGCTCAGACAGCTTAGTTTAGCGTTTATATGAACAGTGACACTGTGTCAGTGGAACTGAGCGAAAGTAGAGAACGTGGGTCCACAGATGCTGAAAAGCTTTTTTCCCTGTAAGAAAAAGTCAGTTCATGCAATTTTATGACCAAAGCTTGACAATATGAAAGATGTTAATTTCAAATGATATAAAGTCTATTTGCAATGCAAAAATGCATTTCGTTCATGTGTTAGACGTTTATTGCTCAGCAAGTAAAGTTAGAGCAACTACGCTCAGACAGCTTAGTTTAGCGTTTATATGAACAGTGACACTGTGTCAGTGGAACTGAGCGAAAGTGGAGAACGTGGGTCCAGAGATGCTGAAAAACTTTTTTCCCTGTAAGAAAAAGTCAGTTTATGCAATTTTATGACCAAATCTTGACAATATGAAAGATGTAAATTTCAAATGATATAAAGTCTATTTGCAATGCAGAAAGGCGTTTCTTTCATGTGTTAGACGCTTTCTGCTGCGTAAGTAAAGTTAGAGCAACTATCCCCAGACAGCTTAGTTTAGCGTTTCTATGAGCAGTGACAATGTGTCAGTGGTCCTGAGCGAAAGTAGAGAACGTGGGTACACAGATGCTGAAAAGCTTTTGTCCCTGTCAGAAAAAGTCAGTTTATGCAATTATATGACCAAAGCTTGACAATATGAAAGATGTTGATTTCAAATTATATAAAGTCTATTTGCAATGCAGAAAGGCGTTTCTTTCATGTGTTAGACGCTTTCTGCTCCGCAAGTAAAGTTAGAGCAACTATGCCCAGACAGCTTAGTTTAGCGTTTCTATGAACAGTGAAACTGTGTCAGTGGACCTGAGCGAACGTAGAGAACGTGGGTCCATAGATGCTGAAAAGCTTTTTTCCCTGAAAGAAAAGCTAAATTAAGCTGTCTGGGCATAGTTGCTCTAACTTTACTTGCGGAGCAGAAAGCGTCTAACACATGAAAGAAACGCCTTTCTGCATTGCAAATAGACTTTATATCATTTGAAATCAACATCTTTCATATTGTCAAGCTTTGGTCATATAATTGCATAAACTGACTTTTTCTGACAGGGACAAAAGCTTTTCAGCATCTGTGTACCCACGTTCTCTACTTTCGCTCAGGACCACTGACACAGTGTCACTGCTCATAGAAACAGTCTGTTAGAGCAATTTTATGACCAAAGCTTGACAATATGAAAGATGTTAATTTCAAATGATATAAAGTCTATTTGCAATGCAGAAAGGCATTTCTTTCATGTGTTAGACGCTTTCTGCTCTGCAAGTAAAGTGAGAGCAACTATGCTCAGACAGCTTAGTTTAGCGTTTATATGAACAGTGAAACTGTGTCAGTGGACCTGAGCGAAAGTGGAGAACGTGGGTCCAGAGATGCTGAAAAACTTTTTTCCCTGTAAGAAAAAGTCAGTTTATGCAATTTTATGACCAAAGCTTGACAATATGAAAGATGTAAATTTCAAATGATATAAAGTCTATTTGCAATGCAGAAAGGCGTTTCTTTCATGTGTTAGACGCTTTCTGCTGCGTAAGTAAAGTTAGAGCAACTATCCCCAGACAGCTTAGTTTAGCGTTTCTATGAGCAGTGACAATGTGTCAGTGGTCCTGAGCGAAAGTAGAGAACGTGGGTCCACAGATGCTGAAAAGCTTTTGTCCCTGTCAGAAAAAGTCAGTTTATGCAATTATATGACCAAAGCTTGACAATATGAAAGATGTTAATTTCAAATGATATAAAGTCTATTTACAATGCAAAAATGCATTTCGTTCATGTGTTAGACGCTTTCTGCTCCGCAAGTAAAGTTAGAGCAACTATGCCCAGACAGCTTAGTTTAGCGTTTCTATGAACAGTGAAACTGTGTCAGTGGACCTGAGCGAAAGTAAAGAACGTGGGTCCACAGATGCTGAAAAGCTTACTTTCCTGTAAGAAAAAGTATGTTAGAGCAATTTTAAAAGCAAAACATTCCAATATGAAAGATGTAAATTTCAAATGATATAAAGTCTATTTGCAATGCAGAAAGGCGTTTCTTTCATGTGTTAGACGTTTATTGCTCAGCAAGTAAAGTTAGAGCAACTATGCCCAGACAGCTTAGTTTAGCGTTTATATGAACAGTGACACTGTGTCAGTGGACCTGAGCGAAAGTAGAGAAAGTGGGTCCACAGATGCTGAAAAGCTTATTTCCCTGTAAGAAAAAGTCTGTTAGAGCAATTTTATGACAAAAGCTTGACAATATGAAAGATGTTAATTTCAAATGATATAAAGTCTATTTGCAATGCAGAAAGGCATTTCTTTCATGTGTTAGACGCTTTCTGCTCTGCAAGTAAAGTGAGAGCAACTATGCTCAGACAGCTTAGTTTAGCGTTTATTTGAACAGTGACACTGTGTCAGTGGAACTGAGCGAAAGTAGAGAACGTGGGTCCACAGATGCTGAAAAGCTTTTTTCCCTGTAACAAAAAGTCAGTTCATGCAATTTTATGACCAAAGCTTGACAATATGAAAGATGTTAATTTCAAATGATATAAAGTCTATTTGCAATGCAAAAATGCATTTCGTTTCATGTGTTAGACGTTTATTGCTCAGCAAGTAAAGTTAGAGCAACTATGCCCAGACAGCTTTGTTTAGCGTTTCTATGAGCAGTGACACTGGTCAGTGGACCTGAGCGAAAGTAGAGAACGTGGGTCCACAGATGCTGAAAAGCCTTTTTTCCCTGTAAGAAAAAGTCTTTTAGAGCAATTTTATGACCAAAGCTTGACAATATGAAAATGTTAATTTCAAATGATATAAAGTCTATTTGCAATGCAGAAAGGCATTTCTTTCAAGTGTTAGATGTTTTCTGCTCTGCAAGTAAAGTGAGAGCAACTATGCTCAGACAGCTTAGTTTAGCGTTTATATTAACAGTGACACTGTGTCAGTGGAACTGAGCGAAAGTAGAGAACGTGGGTCCACAGATGCTGAAAAGCTTTTTTCCCTGTAAGAAAAAGTCAGTTCATGCAATTTTATGACCAAAGCTTGACAATATGAAAGATGTTAATTTCAAATGATATAAAGTCTATTTGCAATGCAAAAATGCATTTCGTTCATGTGTTAGAAGTTTATTGCTCAGCAAGTAAAGTTAGAGCAACTATGCCCAGACAGCTTAGTTTAGCGTTTCTATGAGCAGTGAAACTGTGTCAGTGGACCTGAGCGAAATTAGAGAAAATGGGTCCACAGATGCTGAAAAGCTTATTTCCCTGTAAGAAAAAGTCAGTTCATGCAATTTTATGACCAAAGCTTGACAATATGAAAGATGTTAATTTCAAATGATATAAAGTCTATTTGCAATGCAGAAAGGCATTTCTTTCATGTGTTAGACGCTTTCTGCTCTGCAAGTAAAGTGAGAGCAACTATGCTCAGACAGCTTAGTTTAGCGTTTATATGAACAGTGACACTGTGTCAGTGGACCTGAGCGAAAGTAGAGAAAGTGGGTCCACAGATGCTGAAAAGCTTATTTCCCTGTAAGAAAAAATCTGTTAGAGCAATTTTATGACAAAAGCTTGACAATATGAAAGATGTTAATTTCAAATGATATAAAGTCTATTTGCAATGCAGAAAGGCATTTCTTTCATGTGTTAGACGCTTTCTGCTCTGCAAGTAAAGTGAGAGCAACTATGCTCAGACAGCTTAGTTTAGCGTTTATTTGAACAGTGACACTGTGTCAGTGGAACTGAGCGAAAGTAGAGAACGTGGGTCCACAGATGCTGAAAAGCTTTTTTCCCTGTAACAAAAAGTCAGTTCATGCAATTTTATGACCAAAGCTTGACAATATGAAAGATGTTAATTTCAAATGATATAAAGTCTATTTGCAATGCAAAAATGCATTTCGTTCATGTGTTAGACGTTTATTGCTCAGCAAGTAAAGTTAGAGCAACTATGCCCAGACAGCTTTGTTTAGCGTTTCTATGAGCAGTGACACTGTGTCAGTGGACCTGAGCGAAAGTAGAGAACGTGGGTCCACAGATGCTGAAAAGCCTTTTTCCCTGTAAGAAAAAGTCTTTTAGAGCAATTTTATGACCAAAGCTTGACAATATGAAATATGTTCATTTCAAATGATATAAAGTCTATTTGCAATGCAGAAAGGCATTTCTTTCAAGTGTTAGATGTTTTCTGCTCTGCAAGTAAAGTGAGAGCAACTATGCTCAGACAGCTTAGTTTAGCGTTTATATTAACAGTGACACTGTGTCAGTGGAACTGAGCGAAAGTAGAGAACGTGGGTCCACAGATGCTGAAAAGCTTTTTTCCCTGTAAGAAAAAGTCAGTTCATGCAATTTTATGACCAAAGTTTGACAATATGAAAGATGTTAATTTCAAATGATATAAAGTCTATTTGCAATGCAAAAATGCATTTCGTTCATGTGTTAGAAGTTTATTGCTCAGCAAGTAAAGTTAGAGCAACTATGCCCAGACAGCTTAGTTTAGCGTTTCTATGAGCAGTGAAACTGTGTCAGTGGACCTGAGCGAAATTAGAGAAAATGGGTCCACAGATGCTGAAAAGCTTATTTCCCTGTAAGAAAAAGTCAGTTCATGCAATTTTATGACCAAAGCTTGACAATATGAAAGATGTTAATTTCAAATGATATAAAGTCTATTTGCAATGCAGAAAGGCATTTCTTTCATGTGTTAGACGCTTTCTGCTCCGCAAGTAAAGTTAGAGCAACTATGCCCAGACAGCTTAGTTTAGCGTTTATATGAACAGTGACACTGTGTCAGTGGACCTGAGCGAAAGTAGAGAAAATGGGTCCACAGATGCTGAAAAGCTTATTTCCCTGTAAGAAAAAGTCTGTTAGAGCAATTTTATGACCAAAGCTTGACAATATATGAAAGATGTTAATTTCAAATGATATAAAGTCTATTTGCAATGCAGAAAGGCATTTCTTTCATGTGTTAGACGTTTTCTGCTCCGCAAGTAAAGTTAGAGCAACTATGCCCAGACAGCTAAGTTTAGCGTTTCTATGAACAGTGAAACTGTGTCAGTGGACCTGAGCGAAAGTAAAGAACGTGGGTCCACAGATGCTGAAAAGCTTATTTCCCTGTAAGAAAAAGTCTGTTAGAGCAATTTTATGACCAAAATTTCCAATATGAAATATGTCAATTTCAAATGATATAAAGTCTATTTGCAATGCAGAAAGGCATTTCTTTCATGTGGTAGACGCTTTCTGCTCTGCAAGTAAAGTGAGAGCAACTATGCTCAGACAGCTTAGTTTAGCGTTTATATGAACAGTGACACTGTGTCAGTGGAACTGAGCGAAAGTAGAGAACGTGGGTCCACAGATGCTGAAAAGTTTTTTTCCCTGTAAGAAAAAGTCAGTTCATGCAATTTTATGACCAAAGCTTGACAATATGAAAGATGTTAATTTCAAATGATATAAAGTCTCTTTGCAATGCAGAAAGGCATTTCTTTCAAGTGTTAGATGTTTTCTGCTCTGCAAGTAAAGTGAGAGCAACTATGCTCAGACAGCTTAGTGTAGCGTTTATATGAACAGTGACACTGTGTCAGTGGACCTGAGCGAAATTAGAGAAAATGGGTCCACAGATGCTGAAAAGCTTATTTCCCTGTAAGAAAAAGTCAGTTCATGCAATTTTATGACCAAAGCTTGACAATATGAAATATGTTAATTTCAAATGATATAAAGTCTATTTGCAATGCAAAAATGCATTTCGTTTCATGTGTTAGACGTTTATTGCTCAGCAAGTAAAGTTAGAGCAACTATGCCCAGACAGCTTTGTTTAGCGTTTCTATGAGCAGTGACACTGAGTCAGTGGACCTGAGCGAAAGTAGAGAACGTGGGTCCACAGATGCTGAAAAGCTTTTTTCCCTGTAAGAAAAAGTCAGTTCATGCAATTTTATGACCAAAGTTTGACAATATGAAAGATGTTAATTTCAAATGATATAAAGTCTATTTGCAATGCAGAAAGGCATTTCTTTCAAGTGTTAGATGTTTTCTGCTCTGCAAGTAAAGTGAGAGCAACTATGCTCAGACAGCTTAGTTTAGCGTTTATATTAACAGTGACACTGTGTCAGTGGAACTGAGCGAAAGTAGAGAACGTGGGTCCACAGATGCTGAAAAGCTTTTTTCCCTGTAAGAAAAAGTCAGTTCATGCAATTTTATGACCAAAGTTTGACAATATGAAAGATGTTAATTTCAAATGATATAAAGTCTATTTGCAATGCAAAAATGCATTTCGTTCATGTGTTAGAAGTTTATTGCTCAGCAAGTAAAGTTAGAGCAACTATGCCCAGACAGCTTTGTTTAGCGTTTCTATGAACAGTGACACTGTGTCAGTGGACCTGAGCGAAAGTAGAGAACGTGGGTCCACAGATGCTGAAAAGCTTTTTTCCCTGTAAGAAAAAGTCTTTTAGAGCAATTTTATGACCAAAGCTTGACAATATGAAAGATGTTAATTTCAAATGATATAAAGTCTATTTGCAATGCAGAAAGGCATTTCTTTCATGTGTTAGACGTTTATTGCTCAGCAAGTAAAGTTAGAGCAACTATGCCCAGACAGCTTAGTTTAGCGTTTCTATGAGCAGTGAAACTGTGTCAGTGAACCTGAGCGAAAGTAAGGAACGTGGGTCCACAGATGCTGAAAAGCTTTTTTCCCTGTAAGAAAAAGTCAGTTCATGCAATTTTATGACCAAAGCTTGACAATATGAAAGATGTTAATTTCAAATGATATAAAGTCTATTTGCAATGCAGAAAGGCATTTCTTTCATGTGTTAGACGCTTTCTGCTCTGCAAGTAAAGTGAGAGCAACTATGCTCAGACAGCTTAGTTTAGCGTTTATATGAACAGTGACACTGTGTCAGTGGACCTGAGCGAAAGTAGAGAAAATGGGTCCACAGATGCTGAAAAGCTTATTTCCCTGTAAGAAAAAGTCTGTTAGAGCAATTTTATGACCAAAGCTTGACAATATATGAAAGATGTTAATTTCAAATGATATAAAGTCTATTTGCAATGCAGAAAGGCATTTCTTTCATGTGTTAGACGTTTTCTGCTCCGCAAGTAAAGTTAGAGCAACTATGCCCAGACAGCTAAGTTTAGCGTTTCTATGAACAGTGAAACTGTGTCAGTGGACCTGAGCGAAAGTAAAGAACGTGGGTCCACAGATGCTGAAAAGCTTATTTCCCTGTAAGAAAAAGTCTGTTAGAGCAATTTTATGACCAAAATTTCCAATATGAAAATGTAATTTCAAATGATATAAAGTCTATTTGCAATGCAGAAAGGCATTTCTTTCATGTGTTAGACGCTTTCTGCTCTGCAAGTAAAGTAGAGCAACTATGCTCAGACAGCTTAGTTTAGCGTTTATATGAACAGTGACACTGTGTCAGTGGAACTGAGCGAAAGTAGAGAACGTGGGTCCACAGATGCTGAAAAGTTTTTTCCCTGTAAGAAAAAGTCAGTTCATGCAATTTTATGACCAAAGCTTGACAATATGAAAGATGTTAATTTCAAATGATATAAAGTCTATTTGCAATGCAGAAAGGCATTTCTTTCAAGTGTTAGAGTTTTCTGCTCTGCAAGTAAAGTGAGAGCAACTATGCTCAGACAGCTTAGTGTAGCGTTTATATGAACAGTGACACTGTGTCAGTGGACCTGAGCGAAATTAGAGAAAATGGGTCCACAGATGCTGAAAAGCTTATTTCCCTGTAAGAAAAAGTCAGTTCATGCAATTTTATGACCAAAGCTTGACAATATGAAATATGTTAATTTCAAATGATATAAAGTCTATTTGCAATGCAAAAATGCATTTCGTTCATGTGTTAGACGTTTATTGCTCATCAAGTAAAGTTAGAGCAACTATGCCCAGACAGCTTTGTTTAGCGTTTCTATGAGCAGTGACACTGTGTCAGTGGACCTGAGCGAAAGTAGAGAACGTGGGTCCACAGATGCTGAAAAGCGTTTTTCCCTATAAGAAAAAGTCTTTTAGAGCAATTTTATGACCAAAGCTTGACAATATGAAAGATGTTAATTTAAAATGATATAAAGTCTATTTGCAATGCAGAAAGGCATTTCTTTCATGTGTTAGACGCTTTCTGCTCTGCAAGTAAAGTGAGAGCAACTATGCTCAGACAGCTTAGTTTAGCGTTTCTATGAACAGTGACACTGTGTCAGTGGAACTGAGCGAAAGTAGAGAAAGTGGGTCCACAGATGCTGAAAAGCTTATTTCCCTGTAAGAAAAAGTCTGTTAGAGCAATTTTATGACCAAAGCTTGACAATATATGAAAGATGTTAATTTCAAATGATATAAAGTCTATTTGCAATGCAGAAAGGCATTTCTTTCATGTGTTAGACGTTTTCTGCTCCGCAAGTAAAGTTAGAGCAACTATGCCCAGACAGCTTAGTTTAGCGTTTCTATGAACAGTGAAACTGTGTCAGTGGACCTGAGCGAAAGTAAAGAACGTGGGTCCACAGATGCTGAAAAGCTTATTTCCCTGTAAGAAAAAGTCTGTTAGAGCAATTTTATGACCAAAACTTTCCAATATGAAAGATGTTAATTTCAAATGATATAAAGTCTATTTGCAATGCAGAAAGGCATTTCTTTCATGTGTTAGACGCTTTCTGTTCTGCAAGTAAAGTGAGAGCAACTATGCTCAGACAGCTTAGTTTAGCGTTTATATGAACAGTGACACTGTGTCAGTGGAACTGAGCGAAAGTAGAGAACGTGGGTCCACAGATGCTGAAAAGCTTTTTTCCCTGTAAGAAAAAGTCAGTTCATGCAATTTTATGACCAAAGCTTGACAATATGAAAGATGTTATTTTCAAATGATATAAAGTCTATTTGCAATGCAGAAAGGCATTTCTTTCAAGTGTTAGATGTTTTCTGCTCTGCAAGTAAAGTAGAGCAACTATGCCCAGACAGCTTAGTTAGCGTTTATATGAACAGTGACACTGTGTCAGTGGACCTGAGCGAAATTAGAGAAAATGGGTCCACAGATGCTGAAAAGCTTATTTCCCTGTAAGAAAAAGTCTGTTAGAGCAATTTTATGACCAAAGCTTGACAATATGAAAGATGTTAATTTCAAATGATATAAAGTCTATTTGCAATGCAGAAAGGCATTTCTTTCATGTGTTAGACGCTTTCTGCTCTGCAAGTAAAGTGAGAGCAACTATGCTCAGACAGCTTAGTTTAGCGTTTATATGAACAGTGACACTGTGTCAGTGAACCTGAGCGAAAGTAAGGAACGTGGGTCCACAGATGCTGAAAAGTTTTTTCCCTGTAAGAAAAAGTCAGTTCATGCAATTTTATGACCAAAGCTTGACAATATGAAAGATGTTAATTTCAAATGATATAAAGTCTTTTGCAATGCAGAAAGGCATTTCTTTCAAGTGTTAGAGTTTTCTGCTCTGCAAGTAAAGTGAGAGCAACTATGCTCAGACAGCTTAGTTTAGCGTTTATATGAAAGTGACACTGTGTCAGTGGACCTGAGCGAAATTAGAGAAAATGGGTCCACAGATGCTGAAAAGCTTATTTCCCTGTAAGAAAAAGTCTGTTAGAGCAATTTTATGACCAAAGCTTGACAATATGAAAGATGTTAATTTCAAATGATATAAAGTCTATTTGCAATGCAGAAAGGCATTTCTTTCATGTGTTAGACGCTTTCTGCTCTGCAAGTAAAGTGAGAGCAACTATGCTCAGACAGCTTAGTTTAGCGTTTATATGAACAGTGACACTGTGTCAGTGGAACTGAGCGAAAGTGGAGAACGTGGGTCCAGAGATGCTGAAAAACTTTTTTCCCTGTAAGAAAAAGTCAGTTTATGCAATTTTATGACCAAAGCTTGACAATATGAAAGATGTAAATTTCAAATGATATAAAGTCTATTTGCAATGCAGAAAGGCGTTTCTTTCATGTGTTAGACGCTTTCTGCTGTGTAAGTAAAGTTAGAGCAACTATCCCCAGACAGCTTAGTTTAGCGTTTCTATGAGCAGTGACAATGTGTCAGTGGTCCTGAGCGAAAGTAGAGAACGTGGGTACACAGATGCTGAAAAGCTTTTGTCCCTGTCAGAAAAAGTCAGTTTATGCAATTATATGACCAAAGCTTGACAATATGAAAGATGTTGATTTCAAATGATATAAAGTCTATTTGCAATGCAGAAAGGCGTTTCTTTCATGTGTTAGACGCTTTCTGCTCCGCAAGTAAAGTTAGAGCAACTATGCCCAGACAGCTTAGTTTAGCGTTTCTATGAACAGTGAAACTGTGTCAGTGGACCTGAGCGAACGTAGAGAACGTGGGTCCATAGATGCTGAAAAGCTTTTTTCCCTGAAAGAAAAGCTAAATTAAGCTGTCTGGGCATAGTTGCTCTAACTTTACTTGCGGAGCAGAAAGCGTCTAACACATGAAAGAAACGCCTTTCTGCATTGCAAATAGACTTTATATCATTTGAAATCAACATCTTTCATATTGTCAAGCTTTGGTCATATAATTGCATAAACTGACTTTTTCTGACAGGGACAAAAGCTTTTCAGCATCTGTGTACCCACGTTCTCTACTTTCGCTCAGGACCACTGACACAGTGTCACTGCTCATAGAAACAGTCTGTTAGAGCAATTTTATGACCAAAGCTTGACAATATGAAAGATGTAAATTTCAAATGATATAAAGTCTATTTGCAATGCAGAAAGGCGTTTATTTCATGCGTTAGACGTTTATTGCTCAGCAAGTAAAGTTAGAGCAACTATGCCCAGACAGCTTAGTTTAGCGTTTCTATGAGCAGTGAAACTGTGTCAGTGAACCTGAGCGAAAGAAAGGAACGTGGGTCCACAGATGCTGAAAAGCTTTTTTCCCTGTAAGAAAGAGTCAGTTCATGCAATTTTATGACCAAAGCTTGACAATATGAAAGATGTTAATTTCAAATGATATAAAGTCTATTTGCAATGCAGAAAGGCATTTCTTTCAAGTGTTAGAAGTTTATTGCTCAGCAAGTAAAGTTAGAGCAACTATGCCCAGACAGCTTTGTTTAGCGTTTCTATGAGCAGTGACACTGTGTCAGTGGACCTGAGCGAAAGTAGAGAACGTGGGTCCACAGATGCTGAAAAGCCTTTTTCCCTGTAAGAAAAAGTCTTTTAGAGCAATTTTATGACCAAAGCTTGACAATATGAAAGATGTTAATTTCAAATGATATAAAGTCTATTTGCAATGCAGAAAGGCATTTCTTTCATGTGTTAGACGTTTATTGCTCGGCAAGTAAAGTTAGAGCAACTATGCCCAGACAGCTTAGTTTAGCGTTTATATGAACAGTGAAACTGTGTCATTGGTCCTGAGCGAAAGTGGAGAACGTGGGTCCAAGATGCTGAAAAGCTTTTTTCCCTGTAAGAAAAAGTCATTTATGCAATTTTATGACCAAAGCTTGACAATATGAAAGATGTAAATTTCAAATGATATAAAGTCTATTTGCAATGCAGAAAGATTTCTTCATGTTTAGACGCTTTCTGCTCCACAAGTAAAGTTAGAGCAACTATGCCAGACAGCTTAGTTTAGCGTTTCTATGAACAGTGAAACTGTGTCAGTGGACCTGAGCGAAAGTAAAAACGTGGGTCCACAGATGCTGAAAAGCTTTTTTCCCTGTAAGAAAAAGTATGTTAGAGCAATTTTAAAACCAAAACTTCAATATGAAAGATGTAAATTTCAAATGATATAAAGTCTATTTGCAATGCAGAAAGGCTTTTTTCATGTGTTAGACGTTTATTGCTCAGCAAGTAAAGTTAGAGCAACTATGCCCAGACAGCTTAGTTTAGCGTTTCTATGACAGTGAAACTGTGTCAGTGACCTGAGCGAAAGAAAGGAACGTGGGTCCACAGATGCTGAAAAGCTTTTTTCCCTGTAAGAAAAAGTCAGTTATGCAATTTTATGACCAAACTTGACAATATGAAAGATGTTAATTTCAAATGATATAAAGTCTATTTGCAATGCAAAAGGCATTTCTTTCATGTGTTAGAGTTTTTGCTCACAAGTAAAGTTAGAGCAACTATGCCCAGACAGCTTGTTTAGCGTTTTATGAACAGTGAACTGTGTCAGTGGACCTGAGCGAAAGTAGAGAAGTGGGTCCACAGATGCTGAAAAGCTTTTTTCCCTGTAAGAAAAAGTCTTTTAAGGCAATTTTATGACCAAAGCTTGACAATATGAAAGATGTTAATTTCAAATGATATAAAGTCTATTTGCAATGCAAAAGGCATTTCTTTCATGTGTTAGACGTTTTTGCTCGCAAGTAAAGTTAGAGCAACTATGCCCAGACAGCTTAGTTTAGCGTTTTATGACAGTGAAACTGTGTCAGTGGACCTGAGCGAAATAAAGAAGTGGGTCCACAGATGCTGAAAAGCTTATTTTCCCTGTAAGAAAAAGTCTGTTAAGCAATTTTATGACCAAACTTCAATATGAAAGATGAAATTTCAAATGATATAAAGTCTATTTGCAATGCAAAAGGCATTTCTTTCATGTGTTAGACGCTTTCTGCTCGCAAGTAAAGTTAGAGCAACTATGCCAGACAGCTTAGTTTAGCGTTTTATGAACAGTGAACTGTGTCAGTGGAACTGAGCGAAAGTAGAGAACGTGGGTCCACAGATGCTGAAAAGCTTTTTTCCCTGTAAGAAAAAGTAGTTCTGCAATTTTATGACCAAACTTGACAATATGAAAGATGTTAATTTCAAATGATATAAAGTCTATTTGCAATGCAAAAAGGCTTTCTTCATGTGTTAGACGTTTCTGCTCCAAGTAAAGTTAGAGCAACTATGCCCAGACAGCTTAGTTTAGCGTTTCTATGAACAGTGAAACTGTGTCAGTGGACCTGAGCGAAAGTAAGAACGTGGGTCCACAGATGCTGAAAAGCTTTTTTCCCTGTAAGAAAAAGTCTGTTAAGCAATTTTAAAACCAAAACTTCCAATATGAAAGATGTAAATTTCAAATGATATAAAGTCTATTTGCAATGCAGAAAGGCTTTCTTTCATGTTTAGACTTTTTTGCTCGCAAGTAAAGTTAGAGCAACTATGCCCAGACAGCTTAGTTTAGCGTTTATATGAACAGTGACACTGTGTCAGTGGACCTGAGCGAAAGTGAGAAGTGGGTCCACAGATGCTGAAAAGCTTTTTCCCTGTAAGAAAAAGTCGTTAAGGCAATTTTATGACCAAAGCTTGACAATATGAAAGATGTTAATTTCAAATGATATAAAGTCTATTTGCAATGCAGAAAGGCTTTCTTTCATGTGTTAGACGCTTTCTGCTCGCAAGTAAAGTTTAGAGCAACTATGCCAGACAGCTTAGTTTAGCGTTTTTGAACAGTGAAACTGTGTCAGTGGACCTGAGCGAAAGTAGAGAACGTGGGTCCAAGATGCTGAAAAGCTTTTTTCCCTGAAGAAAAAGCTTTAAGCTTTTATGCCAAACTTGCAAAGAAAGGTTAATTTCAAATGATAAAAGCTATTTCTGCAAAATGC